>VWZY01006532.1:34843-60624 GCA_013399075.1 Chloroceryle aenea | reverse complement strand
AGCTTTCCTGGTATACTCCTGGGTAAAGCCTGTGTTCTCAGTAAGTGGTTTTGCACTGTTTCTAGAAACTGCTCCTGGAGACATGAACTGCTGACTTAATGTGCCTCAAGGAATGTCTCTTTGGATATGTTGGACTTCATTATTTCATTATTGCNCCATACTTGCTTCCAGATTTTCCCCTGGCCTCTATATAATTCTATTGTTCCAATAAGAAATTTGTGACTCAGAGGATTTATTCAAAATCTATATAAAACATAATAGGAAAAGTTCATTCCAGAAGCCATCAAGTGAAACTATATTTCTCTGTGGGGAAAGCTGGGGTCCCTTCCAGTCTGGTCTTTTTCTGTATACAGCCTAGTAGCATGGAGATTTTTGTTACACATTAATGCAGCATCAAGGGTTGTGGGGCCCTAACTCCTATAAAGCAAATGCTAGAAACAATATTGGACCCAAGCAGAACCAATAAATGTGGAAGAAAGCCAACTCTATATATAAAAGAAAACAGGGGTTGAGAACAAAAGCAAAAAACCACATTTCAAACCTTGATGGCAAAAAAAAAAAAATAAATCAATTGTTATTTTGGAGGAACTGTCCTTGGAAATGTTCAATTTTCCTTGTGACCGAGTTGAGAAGCTCTGAGATCTGTCCTTGAAGACAATGTAAATGTCTCCAAGCCAAAAAAACTATTCATGTTGACAGTAAAAACCCACCACTGAGGTATACATTTCCTTCTTACTCCTCTTGCTTTCCCATTATACGAACAGGAAAATAGAGACACATCTGCCATGTTTACAAGCCCTGTCTCGTTATTTGTATGATGGACAGAGAGCTAAAAGCTGTATTGCCAAAACTGCTTATTGGAAAAACCTGGAACTAATTAAGGGACCTCATTTGTTAGTGCTTGTATGTTCACTGGTGGAAATTACTTGGGAGAACAGTTCTGCCAGTACAGAAGAGTGCTCTGTAATAGAACTGTAGAAAAATTACAAAGGCAACAACAGCTTTGGGGGAATAGGATGAAAATTACTAATATTAAAAATTTTACTACTTGGGCTTTATTTATTTATTTGATCTTCCAGTGGGGAAAAGAGAATGTAATTTGCCTGAGCTAGATAATAACTTGTAATTTTTCTACTTGTTAGTGAATTACTTGAATGAAAGTTATAAATTGCAGTGGAAGTTTCAGTTGAGTAATTTTCAGTATTGGGTTATATTATTACTGGGTTTGCTCAGTGTTCCTTTCTGTGGTGTCTTCTTCCAAGAACTATGGGTGCTGTGAATCTCCTTTATGCAATTTTTAAAAAAATCAAGGCTGTGCATTTCAAAACCAGAAAGCAAGCTACCCAGGTGAAGGGACTTCTAGTATTTCAGCATGCTGCTCCTTTTCTCCCTACATTTCTCCTTTGTCAGCCTGTGGGAGTAGATCTGGAATTAAGCAGACAGCTCAGGTCACAGGATACTAGGTGAGTATACATGTTGTACAGTGCCTTCCTTTGTGTTGCTGAGTGATGATGAGCTTTTCTGGGTGGGAACAGCAATAGTGTTTCATTCCATCAAGGCATATGGCACAATGCAGTGCAACAGAGTTGGTGAGTAAATGATGAGTTGTTGTCAGTAAGGCAACGGAGTGTATTGTCAAAAGAAAACAAGTATGATCTGAAATGAGATGAAGATCAGTCTCTGAAGGTGTCAGTCTTTGTTGTAATTTCTACTTGCAGTCGTTTCTGTATCATGTATTGTGTGTTGGATGCATTCTCTGTTTTGACATTTGCTCTGACAGTGCAAGTTATATGTATGTACACATGCTCCTGCTGGTTTTTTTTTAGGATACGTGATCACTTATGGCTGCACCTAGATGCTCTCTTTGCCTCCAGTTCTCTATTTTTGTGGAGCTGCATGGAGACATGATCTTTTACTGCAAGTTGTGATGTTTCCACTCCCATTGCAGTGGTGGCTCCAGGGTTCAAACTTTCAGCCTAAAAATGAACTAGGCTAAAGGGCCATTACTGTCAAGAATAAAACCATGTACTGTAACTGAGGGTAATCAGTTTGGATCAGATTTGCAGATTCTTTGTATTAGCTTTATCAGGTCGAGCCATCAGAGAGCAGATAGACAGGTAAGACCGAAAGACCTCTGAACCCAATTAAAGTTGTACCACAAAGAAATCAAATTCATGTGGTATACATTTAAGAAAGTTACATTTGGTGGGCTGTACTTACTTTTACTCTGTAACCTAATGCAGACCATGTGAACATTTGAAACACTTTTAACAGTTAAACCAGCTCAAATAACACAGAACCAGAGCAGCAATAAAGAATGAATTAAGACTGATTGCAGCTACAGCCAATTTTTTTTTCTCTTAAAGAAATATAAATGAGTGATATATTTTAAAACTACCATATATTTAGTAATTTTGTCTTCAGCTTTTAGAATGACAGTAGACAATCTCTTATATTTTTAAAATAAATGTTTGGTTTAAAAGCAATCCTAAACCCACAGGTTTTTATTTGCAGTGTTTCAGGGTGGGTTTGGATGTGCTGTGGAACCACTGGTATTCCCACTGATGCGCATAGTTTGGGAATTGGTCATATAGCTCTGAGATAATCCTGAGGATGTGACATTTAAAATACTTGGCACAATGGGAGCATGAGTATGTGAGGATAAGAAAATAGGTCTTTGCAGTCCTTTTTCTTAAAACCCATACATAAGTGAGCAGCTTTTCATTCAGAAACACTCTGTGCTTGCTGTCATTATACAGATCTTATATGTGGAGCAAACAGATGTTTAGTTAGTGTGGGCTGGTATTTGTTCAATTTCTCTATTTTCTGAATGAAATCAAAGTCCTGACTGAACCAAAGTCCTGAAGCCTCCTGTAGACCTGTCTGGAGATCAACAGTGCCAGATATACCTATGTCCTGCATCTAGCTTCAGGAAAGTGATGCAGTTTACATTCAAAGGTAATAAAATGACTGGCTTGGTTAGCACCAGGATCATTCAGTTGGATCAGTTTCCTCATTTTTGCTCTGTAACAATGATTTTCCAGGACTTTGGGAGGCTTTCCTGGCAGTGGAGGAAGAGATCAAGCCCACAGACTTTGTCTCTGTCATATTCTGTCCTGAAGGAAGAACTTCCTAGGGCCCCAACCCTTTCGCATTATCTCCAAGACACTGAAATGCCAACCTAAGTCTCCCCATACATCCAAAAGAACTCCTTTTGCTTCCCCCTAATGGAAGGAGCCTGCTGAACTCCATGAGAGTTCCTCCATGGCTTTCAATGGGCAGTCTGCAGTGGCCTCACAGGGCATCTGGAAAGGTGAATAGAAGCTATCTAAAAATGCTGTGTGTGCTCTCAGACCAAAAAATATGAGCTTCTTATTAGAGTATGAGAGATAGACACCAAGATACCAAGCTAAAGATGTAGGAGAGGAAATCCCTTATGCTATACACTGAAAATATCTAGCTTCTATGAGCAGGAACACACCAAACACAAACACTAGATTGTCCAGCAGCCTCCTTTCTAAAATCACTTCTACCTGGTGTGCTTTCTAGGATCATAGAACAGATTGCTCCAACAACACTTCATGTCTTTTGTATTTTCTAACAAGCTATTGACAGCAGATGAAGAATAACACCCTCCAAACAATTAATGCAGCCCAAGGCCTAACCAGAAAAATCATTTTTTTCCAAAAAGTCCTATTGACAGAACTGCTGCAGCAACCTTTCAAAGCTGCACCCACATCTGAGGACAACAACAATAAAACACTGTGCTGTTTTTCTTACCTCATAAACTTGTCATCTCAGAGTAGCTAAACTTCTTAGTTGCCACCCAGCCTGTAAACATCCTTATGTGGGGAAGGTTATCTAATAGGTCATTGAGAAGCAGCTCTCACATTATCCAGAGTATTATCTAGAGCCCTCAGATTTCCTGAAGCCCTTTCAATCTGGTTTAAGACATGGTTATGTTACAAAGACGCAGCTATTTCTTGGCGATTGCTAGTCTCCCTGATTTATTAGCTTCTGCTAATGGATAAAGCCTAAGTGCTCAGTCTAATCTGACCTTTCAGACATGCTGGCTGTCAGAGTGCCTTTGCTGGTCACCCCATCTGTTTTACTGGTGTCCCTCTAGGAAAGTGTAGCAATCTATGAAGGAGAGTACATTCCGTTTGGGTTACCACCTTTAATTCTGTGCCCTTCATGACATCTAGAATTAAGTGTGGAATACTGGGCTGCTGCTTCTGGAAGCAGGACCAAGATCTCTATGCCAAGCATCAAGTGTTCCACTGTCCTCATCCCCTTCTAGAAGGTACACCTTCAAAGATGTCCCCAGTTGGACAGGCAACAGTCTGTGCAGCCTTTACACCAGTTTGAGAACCTTCTTTAGTACCTATTTGCTGTGCTAGCTTCTATTCTTCTGGCTGCCCATCAGTCCCTCCACTGCTTTCTTCAAGACTACTAAAAGAAGGAGATTGTACTGTCCTCTTCTGAAGATTAATATTTAGAGTTTCTGAAAACAAGTTTTGCTGACATTAAAATTGAGATTAGATAATATATGGATGCCTTGAAGTGTTAAAAAAAAGAAGTGGCAAGGGGCACTATCTCTAAAGATCAGCTTTCCCCATTTTAAAGCAGTGTATTCCCAGATTCTGGGTCCCCTTAAGGACTTCCCTCTCTGCACAGCCGAGTGCCTGAACCTCACTAGCAAAGAATGGAAAAGAATCATGTAGCAGGTTCCTGCACAGTTCACATTTATTTAACCCTTTGTCACCACTATATTCTTCTCACCAGGCATCCTCTTTCTGTCTAAAACAGCTGCTGGGATTGCTGGTGCCAGAGAGTTAACCTTATTAATAATTTCTGTGTTTATTGTCAGAGGGACTTGGTTGCACTCAACTTTCTAGGCCAATAGGTCAAGGGGTTCAAGTTCACCACCAAGGCTTGTAGAGAATCTCAGAGCTGACTGTGCATATTGGCCTAGGAGAGGGGATATATGCTGCAGTTGTACAGACCCTGGATTTCCAGTAAGACATTAAAGTGAGGTTTCTCCTCTCTTTTTCAAATACACTCCAGTTAGAATCTACTGAACTGCTTCTGCATTAGGCTTTTGGAGGCTTTCTTTGTACCACAGGATATACATGTGGTTCACTGTGCAGCCCTCCCTCCATCCCTGAGGAATGCTAAACACCTGTATCTGTCTGTCTGTGAGGGCTGCATGTGTTAGGACACCATAGATTATAGAGTGATGCAATATTGCTGTCTAGCACCTTGCTTGGTTAAGAATACTTTTTTATTTAAAGTTGAGGGAAAGGAAAATACAAAAAGGAAACCCAAGAGAAAAAAGGAAAGGTTCAAGTAAATGAACACGTTACCTGACATCTTTGTTTGCACTCTGTGAACTTGTAACCTCTGTAGTAAGATGAATGTTTTGGGTATAAAACCCAAACATTGGCAGCTGCACTTCAGTCCTTTAAAACAATGTCTGTGTACCCCAAACCAAGCACGAGCTCTGGAGAAGGGAGGGTAGTGAGGCTAACTCACCACACTGCCACCCAGCAGGGCAGTGTGATCTTCCCTTATGCCCCTTAAGAAGGGATGGTGGGTAGGCAGAATTTAAACTGTCAGGGAGCAGGGCCAATGCACTTGAGGTACAGAGGACTGGCACACTCACTTTGGTCTACCAGTAAGTAAACAGATTTGTGTTGGAGGAAAGAACAATGAGTCCAAACTCCTTTTCATATGATGGAGTGATGACTGAGTTCTAAAAAGGTGAAAGAAAGGGAAAAAATCTAAGAAAGATGTTTTCTTCGTGCTTTCCCTGGAATTGTCCCTTTGTCTTCACTAAGTGGAAACTTCAGGAATTCATCTCAGCCTTTCACCCATCACTCTTCTGTGCTGGGAGAAAGCAGCAGCAGTGGGGGTAAGAATGGAAAAGCGCTCGTGCTCAAGTGTTTCCAAATGTTTTGCAGCCATACACATTTATCGGTTCTCACCCTCCACCCTATCACCACTCCCTCCACATAAAATCGGACACTGAGCTCAGGCATCCAGGCAAGAAGGAAGCCTCCCTCTCCTTTCCTAGAAACCTGCATGTCCCAGTGCAATGTTTATAATGCGCAAGGACTCAGCTAGGACAACTTGCCAAAAGGCAATGTCAGGGAGGTGCTGAAAGAAATGCAGTTCAAAGACTTCCCAGAGAGTCAGGTCATTCAGTGTGGGAAGCAGGCAATAGTCCTTTCTGGGCTCATGGATATAGGGAACTTCAGCTAGACTGAAATGAAGGATTAACGTAACTATTCTCCCACCGTGCCCCCTGCCTTCGATACAAAAACAGCAGTTACTTTCCACTTCACTCTGTGTGCAAAACAAGGCTGAAATATGATATTTAAATTATTCCCAAGGATGCATCTGCTGAAAAGGAAGGCACGAGCCAGATCCTCCCTCATGCTTCTTTTTCTTTGTCACAGTCTTGACTTTTGGATCATTATAAGGAGGGAGAGAACACACTAATTCCTAACACTGCTAGTGTTTCAGTGAGCAATGCTATCAATCATTTAGGGTCTCACTCTTATTATATTTGGGTAACTAAAATTGCCTATAGTGCAACAAAATCAGCCAAAGTCAGCCCACAGGAAAAAAACCCCACAATAGAATTAAATGTAGTCCATTGTCTATTTCTGTATGGTACAGAAATAGTAAACCGGCATGAGTGTACCAGAAGAGCTCATGCTTAGATAGATCTATGGCACAATGGTTGTGGAGCTTTGAAATACAGGCAATATGTAATACTGTGGTACCACTTTGCTGTTAGTCACTCGAATGGCTGCTTGTATCGCCTTGGTCACTTAAATGCTCTGGGCCTGAATGTGGCCTCATTGCTGCTATTCTCTCTGCTTTACTCAGACACTGCAAAGATCTATTTGCTTATATATGAATGTAAGCATAAAGCAAACTTTAGAAACTTTCACTCACTATTTTTAGAAATAAAATAACTGCTGCAAACTGCTTTAAAAACCATGCATTTTCTTCGTTCAAACTAAGCCTGTTGCTGTTCCTTGCATTACCAGTAAATGGAACAATATTAGTATAGCTATTATAAAAGAGAATATAGGAGTTCTAGAGACGTACCAGAGCTGGGTGCCTAAACTAGAGTACACCTTGTCACAGCATTGCCCACAAGTGATATCCTGGGCATCACTTGCAATCTGGGGTTCATTTAATGAAGCCCTAGGTTCCACATTTCTGTGCCTGTAGGAGACATTTATCTCCCATTTTCAAGACATGTCAAATTCTTACATTAGAAGAAAAATCTTCAAAAACATGACCCAAAAATTGTCTAAGAAGGGAAAAAATATTTGCTTCTGTTTAATATTTCTGTCTCTAATCAAGAGTAGGGCACAAACATTAATAAAATTGATAATAAAGTAGGTGTTCTTTTTGCTTGACATCTGGTATTTCATTCTGCGGGAGTATGTTGAGATGTGCTTTCAAGTCATACTTTCAGGGTTTTCTCTGTGTCCATGAGGGCAGTAATGTAAGTTTTCTTTTTAAATGGAGCATTAAAGTCTTCTGAGACCAGTATTTGAAGAAAAAAAAAAGACACCGTGAGGCTCATGGTAATAATGCTAACATTTGAACTGAAGAGATAATAATGGAAGGCCAGAAAGGGTCTTTTATAATCTTGGCAGTTCTCAGTTACCTTTTTATTCTCAACATCAGTTTCACTGCTGTGGTTACTTTCCAGCTCTACTTGTGTAGCTATTCGACCTTTTTTGCAAGTGGCAGAACCAAATGAACTGTTATAGATGAATGATAGGTAAAACATATTGAATAGTTTGATCTAACTCTGAGGTTTCACAGTGCCACTCTATGGTTTTGGTGTGGACCTTCCAGTAAAGTTTCCAGGTTCACTTTCCTGGTGGTTGCAGCCATTTCCACTGAGTGAGCTGTGCCTGGGTGAAGGGCTTCTGCCTGAGGTCTAGTTTGAAGCAGCAATCACTTACACATGGAGAAAATCTTGCAGTTTTTTGCTTTTGTTACAAATGCCGGTGCCTCAACTGCTGATATTTTTGTAAGTGCAGGATGTCTATGTATTTTCTTTCTATTTAACAAAGGTAAATTACAGTTGTGAGGAGGGGGAACTGTAAATAATGTGAGCTACTGTCAAGGTCTTTGGCACAGTCCTGGAAGCCTGTCTGCTGTCTGCATTGATGTGAAAAGTAGATTGCATTGAAACTGGGTGCTTGTTTTTTGTTGTTGCTATTGTCTACCCCAGTTAAGGAGCTTTCCACCCATCGGAGCTGTCAGAAGGTAAAAGATAGTGGCCCTGCTCTTTCAAAGAAAACTAAATAAAGAAATATTAAAAAAAAAAAAAAGCTAAATAATCCTTGTCCTTGTGCAGGGGTGGCTGGAGTGCTATAGCTGAGCACAGCCTGCCCTTTTGGGCAGGGAGGGACATGGTCTAGCTGACATGCTGGCAGTGTCAGGCTGCTGGGGAACCTGTAGTCAATATCTCTTGATTGGAGGGGAATTGACTCGGAGGGTCATCAAGCCTTGGGGATGGGTGGCAGGGAAGGAGGCAGGGAGGAACAGCCTGCTAGCAAACACCATTCACCTTTGGAAAACTCTTGAAAAGTCAAGTCTCATGTGTGTGGTGTTTGCATAATAATGCACTAAGAAAGTACAAAAAAATTGTCTGGGACATCAATTAATAATTATTTTTTTAATGAATATATGTGTTAAAGCTTGTGTGGAGAGTTTGGAGCATAACTGATGTTGATCTAATAAATCTCTCAGTGTTTTACTGCAGAAATTATTTGGAAGTCAACTTCTTCAGCTGATTGTAAGTCCCAGTGAAGCTATTGGCAACATTTCTATTGGTTTCAGCGTAGCCAGGGCTTCTTTGTTACACATTACATCGTTTTTTGTGGAGCAAGTTGCCATAATCATGTTTACCAATGCTATCCAGTTTTGTGAGAGTTGAGCACTGGCGTCTGCATTTTAAGAGGTAGTGCACCTAGGAAAAACATTTTGTGCTGAATAAATTATTTTTTCTTTGGCAGCTTAGTTTAACAGAATCATCACAAGTTTTTTTTCAAACCAGTCTCTTTCTGGTCTTTTCTTCAGAATATGCACTGTGAAACACAAAATATCACAGGACATAGGATTTTCTGGGCTTTGTCACTGGTCAGGAAAATTGTTTATCAGTTCTGACATAGGGGCGTAGATATTTTCTTGTGTTTCTTCATCTTGTCCTAGACAGATTTCCCTGAACCTTCTCTGCTTTTCTTCTCCATTCATGTCTGCCTTTCCTCTCTAGCTAGAGTCAGGATGTGGGTTTCTTCCAAGTGTGCTTTTTTTTCCTTTGATTTTTTCCTGTGGCTTCTTAAAAGGTTGATAAGTCTGAAAGTTAGAAGAGATGAAGATGTAGGAATTAAACTATGTTATCCTGAGCAGAATGAAGCTAAATTATTTGTTTAAATTTTTGAAAATGGAAGATGAATTCTGGAAAATTTATTGAATGATGACTTTGATGCTGACAGATTTGGGAACAAAATAAAAATGTATTTTAAAGAACTAAAGTTCCTCCAAAGAATTGCTTTTGAAATATGACTGAGTTTGCCACAGCTGACTTGTTTCTCTCAAATCATACTTCAGACCTATTCTTTCTCTAACCCAAAGCCCAAGACAGGGACTGACATTTGTGGTGCTTGTTGTAGCATCAGGACCCATGTCTGAAGATTGAGACAAAGCCAGCAGTGCACTTCATTCTCCCCTGTTCACCACCACTGCCCATTTAACACTGTTAGTTTAACCTTAACCATGGCCACTGTGTTGCCCTGAAATCTAACTGTACACTTGCTTTTTGGCTTGTGTCTTGCTTGTCAAAAGCTTGGTGAAGGCTTTTGAAGAATTTTGTCAGGGGCTGAGATTTGTCAGAAAGAAAAGAGAACAAGTATAAAATGGTGTAAGATTTAAGTCAAAACTATTTTTGAGGCTCTAGTAAATTTGTTTCACAGGGACTTTTTCTCTCCAGACTTTCCCAAAGCTTGGTCCATGTTCAGGTCCAATGCAACTGAAATCAGCTGTTTGCAGTTTCAGGACATCCTACCAGGACTTTGTAAATATTTCAGGATGTGCAAGCTTCATACATTCTGCTGACTTTGCACCTCTCCTTACCTGCTTGCAGTGAAGCCTAAGCTGAAATAAATTACTGCTTCAGAGCTATATCCTACTGTTTTGCAAGAATTTAAGATGTAGAAACTTACTTGTACATAGTCTCACTGCATGAGGTCTTCCAAATCACTGAATTGAAAGATATTCTTGAGACTTTTGATAATGCTTTAAAGAAGATTTTTTTCATTTAATTGAAAATTAATTTATTATATTTCTAAATAAGTTCTGAAAATTAATTTACTTATATCTACTGAGCCATAATCCTAATTCTGCATTTACCTAATTTGATGTTCATGTAGTCACATCTACTTCCACATGAACAAATTTAGGGCAGTTGAAATTGCTTTGGCTAGAGAAATGAATTTAACTCAGTTGGCTGCTTAACTTAAGCAGGGTATTGGCAGTAAAGATGAAGAAAGCAACATCTTCTGCCTCCTGTTGCGAGGGAACTCCCTCTGACACGTCAGTGGGTTTGGTACCTAAGCATCCGTGATGACAGCCAGCTGCTGCAGAGCTCATTGCCTTGTGCCAGCAGTGCTTTCCTCCCTCTCTGCTGTCCTTTCTCTTGTGATAGCTAAGATAAGCTATCACTGCGCTGCATACCTTATCTCGCCCTATCAATGCCAGCTCCATAGTGCTCTCTGACCTTTTCCAGTCTTGATGTTTCTGAGCTGACAGTAGCTTAGGTCTAGCTTGTGCCAAGCTGGTTTTTTTTTGGTTTTGTTTTTTTTTTGTTCTGTGATGACAGACAAAAAAATATGTAGCTCAGCCTTGTGCTGCACTCCTCTGATCTGCACAGTGAATGATATTGAACTTGTCGGAGGTCTAAGGGTGATGAATTGATTTGTAAATAGTGGGAACATTTATTAATAGCAAATAATTACTTTCCTGCAGTTCTGTCATCTTTTCTTTTATTTTTTTTTTCTCCTTCTTTCTCTCCTCGAAGCCAGAAACTGGTAAACAGTTAAAACAGCAGGTTTCTGCAACATCACTTTAGTCAAATTAAAATCCACTACTTGAATTTAGCTATCTTTAAGGGCTTGGTTGCCCTATGAGATCTTTCAGTTTATGGCATCTACTGAATTTCTTTAAACAGAACCTGTCTTAAAATGGGACTTTTCTTCACTTGCCCTGCCCTCTGTCAGGAGCCTGACCATGGAGCATCAGCAATGGTTTGGTCTCCTAACAGAAGCTCCTACTGTTGCACCACAGCCTACCTCCATATCAGCCCCAGCCCATAGCTGCTGCGTGCCTTAGCCTGCTGTTGGGGAGTTAAGGGTGCCAGGTTGAGGGCTGGTGGGTGGTGGCTGTGGACAGAGGAGTGGACTGGCAGGAGGACGCCACTGCCAGTTGCAGAAGAGCTCCGTCATACAGTAGGAATCTCTGCCCTGGGTGACAGACAACGCTGATTAGAAAAAGGCTAAATGTCAACATTGTTCTGAACTGGTAATGGGAGATTTTCCAAGAGCATTTTAGACATGAGACTTTGGAGGTTTTCTCCTCCCAGGCTACTTTCTGTCCTCCTCCTCTTTCCCCCACTAACCACTGTAACTCATTCTGCCAAATACTGAGTGCTGTCCCTTCAGACATTCAGATAAATCCTTTACAGCAACAATTTTAAACACTGCTGTAGCGTCTCTTTCTATCTGTCTGTCTTTCCATCTTGCCTTCCTCCTTAATAATTTATATGGTGGTGAGGGGAAGGCAGCCATGTGTGGAAGGTGGGGGTGGCAAAGAGCAGAGGGGTGAAAGCTGTGTTTTGACACAGTGTGGCTTTCAATTTTTGCAGAGGTCGTTAGCATTCTGCTTAGTGACCACAAGTTGATTACTAACACTGTGTAGCAGTGATGCTTTGCCAAAACGCTTGGAGAGGGGAACTGTGTTTTTGCTCCCCTTGTCCAATTCATTTTAAAATATATTATTACCAAAAAGATTTAAAGAAAAATTTATTGCTTGCGAAGAGGGACCCAAATCCCCAGGGCAGAATAAATAAAATAAAAACATGAGAAGTGCATTTATAGTCCTCCTGAAAATAAGAGTGCAGTCTTAAAAAGGTTTCCTTAAAATGAAAAATGGATGACTGAGTTGCCAACTTCTAATCTAAAAGTTAGTGCTTTTGATAGTGATGGCTGTGCTGCTAATTCTTGGTTAGCAAGGGTATTTAGTTGTAGGATAAGAGGGCTTTATAGAACATTTGCTCCCCTGTGGTTTAGAAATTAGCCTGTATATGGAATAAGTGAGCAAAGATGGAACGTATTTTCCATTGCCCTAGTTATTCCTATGCATATGTGTGTGGTGGTGTGCTTTTGCATGTGTGTATGCATGCACTAATAGCTTTGTGGTGATGATGGAGATGATCAAGATGATACAGAATGGAAATACTGTGTGATTTTCTGGAGACAGCCTTTTAGGACTCCTTTTAAATGGGAAAGGCAACAATTTCTGGAAAGCAGGTTTGCCAGCAGGCTGCAGTTAAGATCCTCAGATATTATTTACTGCATGAATGTGCATTCCTGTGATGTGTTTGAATCTGGAAATAATTTCTCCCACAAGGGAGAAAACACCTTGTCATAAAATATATTGTATTTTACTTGTTTATTCAGTGTTATGCCTTTCTAATAAATTGTGGACTTAGCCTTGTTTGCATTTCATAGTGGAAGACATTTACTTGAATTCAATCTAGTAAGATCAACTGTAACTAGCTTTGAAGCCCAATATGAGATTAGTCTTATGAAGCTTGTACCAGCATTTCTGACAGTCAGAAGTTTCAGCTCAAGTCATCAGCAGCAATGTGAGTCCCAGCAGCAAACCTCTAAAGCTCTTTCTCCTTCATTAGTTGCTGCTTTTTCAGCCTGTATCATACTTTGTGAGAGAACTATATCCTCCACTCTCCAGTGGTCTCCAGGCAGCAGGAGCAGAGACATCGACGTAGGATTACACCAGAGTTTTCCTCCAAGTCCTGCAAAGAAGCAGTAATTGCCAGTGGGGGCAAGAGCTGGGAAAACTACATGAGCAGGACTTTCAGTTCAGCTGCCAGATCTGTTTTGTTAAGACTTGCTGGCAATGGGGAAATGAGGCATTCAGACTGAGGAGGGCCTTGCTTGTAATCTAGAAAACAGGACTATTTTCTTCTAAGTATACTCTGCTTAAGGGAGTAGTGTTTTCTGCTCTTTCCTGGGAGAAGATCTGGAAAAAATCCCAATCGTCTGTATTGCTTGTTGAGCTGTCCTCTCTGCAGGTCCCTTAATTAATTAAGTCCCTTAATTCGTCAGTTGGTTACACAGTTTTGAACCAATGAAAGGCTTGTGCACTGGTGCAATTTCTTAATACCATTAATAATCATGTAAGCAAATTTTATATTTTTTAAATTTAAAATGGTGATAGCAATAAAGCAAACCTCTCATTAGGAACTGCAGTGGCATAAATCCTTTGGAACGACAGAAGGATGTTTCTTGGAGAGATTGTACATACAGTATCAGTCTGGCACCATTTGGTGATTTCAGTTATTTTGTCACAGAAATACCGCTGGACACCCTTGGCAAAGTGACAGTGGAAGCCTTATTTGTTGAAACCCTTCCCAGCACTGCGGCCGCGAGAACACCCCAAGTATTTTAAGTTAGCTACGTAGGTCCTATTCTTAACTTTTCATCTCATCAGATACTTTTCTTATTAGAACTTGAGAGCCTTCCCTCTAAGGTAATGATGATGTACATTAAGCCTCCATGATCAAGTCCTAGCTTGTGCATTTCTAATGTATTATGACTGTGCTCCATGCAATCGCTGTGTTTCATCCTTGCTGGGCCATGTGACATACTGGCGTTTTTAATTTCCTCCTTCCAGTCCCATCATCTGTTCGCATGTGGGAAATTACTTTGTTTTTTGTGTTAATTGATAGCACGACCTGTTTCAGCAATTCACCATCTCAAAGGTATGTCTGAGATCTCCAAATGACTCACTGACATAAATGCATATGAGCTAAAGCCACTTGTGTTACAGAAGGGCTGAAAGCCAAAGCAGAGTATCTTGATACCCAAGATAGCCTTTTAGCCTGTAGGACAGGGAGCCTGTGGCCTGCTTTGTTAATGACCGCATTGAAGTCTAGTGGCAAATGGTAGGTTGCAAAAGGCAGCCTGCAGAAATAGTCATGTTAAATTCATGGCCTCTAGCTCACTTGATCAATTGCAAGCTGGTAGACGTTTATTTAAAATTTATACCACATGAATGTCTGAGGTAATAGGTGAATACTGTAAGGGGTTTATTTAAAAGAATATTTGACCAGTAGGGTCTTTAGAGATCAAATATTTCATTTTCAAGGGTGTCCTGAGTATTCAGAGAGGAGGAGGGGGATGTAGAGAGGGGTTTGGATAATGCGAAATACCACAGAAAGCAAGATTTTCCAAGGAAAACACCAGGAATGAGCATTTAATGTATGCTGGAGTTTTTAAAAGGAAACGTTAATGGTGAAACATGCCCTCAAAGGACAAGCTAGCAATACATTTTGTGTCACAAAATTACCTGTCAGTGAGATTGTGTTTAAATAACATAGAATTGTTCCTGCTTCTTGAGGGGTTGGGAGAAACTTCATGGGAGAGGGTTCAAAGTATTCAGAATTATGTGCACAAATCCCATTAACAGTAATGGGATTTGTGTGTTCAACCCTGCTCAAATGGCATTGAAAAATGTGGCTGTTAGTTGTTCTTCTCCAAAGCATAGACAGAGCAAGGGAGCACTGAAATCCAAAATATTTTCTCTCAAGATTTTGTTTATTTTTTATTACCTTCCAGACATGGAGTATCTCACTAGCAGCCTGTGAGTACTAAATCGTGATTAAAGCCTACAGGCAATTCTCCTTTTCCCTTGGTCAGTGGTTGGGTGAGAAATAACAGCAACAACAAAAAAAATCCCACCGGATAGATTTGACATATCAGTGTTCCCATTATCTGTGACAATAGGGAACATTATTGCATAAAAATTCATCAGGACAGTGAGCATTTTTAATGAGTGGACTCCAGTAAAGGCTTTTGGTGTGGGTTTTGTTTTTTTCCATAATGTCCTTGCTTAAAAAATCGAGGTCTTTGTTTTGCTGTATTGTTAATTGATTCCTTATAAATTAGAGAATAGTATAGGGCAGAGAGTACTTTAAAGGTGGAAGGCAGAGGAAAAAGGGGGAAAATATACAATTAAGACTTAAATATGACTGAACATGTTGCCATGGGATTTGATCTTATCCTATTTACAAGAGAAAACTTATGACTCATGGGTGCTAAATGATTGAGCCATTACTCATTTATAGAGTAAAAAAAATGGATACCTTTTAAGGGATTTTTATAAATAATAATTACTTCCCCATTTGTGAATACTGAACAAAGACATGCTGTAGTCGTAAAGCTTTCTGCATGCTCAGCTTCTGTGCAGACTTTTTGAGAAGTATTTAGTGCAAACTGATTGTTTCTCTTTTCAAAGCTTTATTCTCCATAGTGTTTTTCTCATTACCCATGCTGAGTTGTAACCCTTATTTCACAAAATCGCAAGGGAAAGCAGGATAGGCTTTTCCAAATCCAGTTAAATGACACCTAAAGACCCTGTAGTGCAGTTCAGGGTGGACATGTAAAAGGTGTTTTTTAAACTACTTTCTTTCCATCTAAGCCTGGGAGGGCTTTGCAGGATTCCAGCACTGCTGGTTGCCTGTGGTCTCTTGTGTTGGTCATGATGCTTCTTACCATGTACTTACCCTAGTGATGACTTTTCATCTGTGCCTGAGGAATTTAAAAGAGATTGTCCTGGCCCTGCACCCTTTTCGGACACTCTTGACTTGTAGGTTATCACCCTGTGGCTATCTAATAGCTTTAGTGCTATTTTCTTCTGCTTGTTGGCATTAGGTACAGTTAATGCTTCCCTTTATCTCTACCACTGCCTTCACTCACAGGGTTATTAAAGGGTAAATACTATAATCTGGTTTTGAACTCTGGCTTTTTGCCCTAGGAGGGATCCATGCTTTATCCTGGTGTATATAAAGTGTTAACCTTTTGTGCCGCTAACCTTCCCATATGGGTTTGAAGAAGTGTGTGTAACCATTAATAGGAAAGAGATATCTGCATATCAGATTAGAATCTGATTTGGTGAGACAGAATCTATTTAAGAGCTTGGATACTGTAGACAGTCTCAGAAAAAAGCTAATCTTTTTTAACGTTTTGTTGTGTAACAGCTGGGCAGACATATTAGGAAGATGGATTTTTTGAGTGGATCAATTGTACTTTTTAATGTTATGGTTTGATTTGCAGCCTGTGCAGTAACATTTCTCCTTGGGTGGGTAGTAGTTTTATGATGGCCCACAACTGGTTTCTGACTGAATTCAAGATCAAGAGGGTTCAGGATCCTAGAGGTCAAGTCAAATTATAAACTTTGCATTTGAAGTTATGCATGTTTCCTGGGGGAGCATGTGTGAACACGAGAGGATATAGGATCAATGAATGCTACATTAAAATCTTGGGTTACAGTATACCTATAATATCTTTCCAATTGTGTTTGCATATCCATTTTCTTCATATCCATAAAAATATCTCATCTGGAAATCAGACAGACATTCTACAAAGAATTCATGGATGTAAATTCTTGAAGCAGCTGGCCATAGCATTAAGCTATGTTTTCAAGGCTTTACTTTATCCTCTGGAGAGATGAAACAATTGGGAGAGAGGTATAAAATCAGTATACTTGTACGACAAAGACATCCCAGGGATGGAGACATGAGAAAACTTTAGATCACATTAATTCCCACCACCTGCCTAGTTGTATGGAGATGCACAGGGTGTATTTTTAGGTGAATTGACATTGAATCACAGAATCACATAATGGTGGGTGTTGGAAGGGATCTCTGGGGATCATCTAGTCCAATTGCCCTGCTAAAACAGGCTTTCTCAGTTTGGGTTGCACAGGAATGCGTCCAGGAGAGTTTTGAAAGTCTATGGAGAAGGAGACTTCACAACCTCTCTGGGCAGCCCGTTCCAGTGATCCGTCACCCTCACAGTGAAGATTTTCCTAATGTTCAGATAGAACTTCCTGTGTTTGAGTTTATGCCCATTTCCCCTTGTCCTGTCGCTGGGCACCACTGAAAAGATTCTGGCCCCATCCTCTTGACACCTGTCCTTTAGATATTTGTAAGCATTGATAAGATCCCCTCTCAGTCTTCTCTTCTCCAGGCTAAACAGCCTGAGTTCTCTCAGCTTTCCTCATAGACATGCTCTAGTTCCCTCATCATCTTCATAGCCGTCTGCTGGACTATCTCCAGTAGTTCCCAGATGCCAGAAGAATGTGGCCTCTACTTTGTTTTTAATTCTGTTTCTGTGCCAAACTGTGTAAGTGTTTGTGGGGGATTATGGCTTTTAACGTGCTGGGCAATAAAACCTAGTATTTGCCTTGGTACGATTCTAGCTGGCCTATGACATCCTAAGTGTTACAATAACATTCACACGTTAATAGTGGTTGCTCCAACTCCTACAAGCAGCTAAGGAGAGGTACACGCTGCCCTTGACACAGTGAAAATGTTCCAGCTAAAAATAACAAACATTTATATTTTCCCCTCTTTTCTGTATATATACCTGTATCATTGAATGTAGAGAATCCTTTGAAGTAATGAAGTAAATGACAATTACTACTTATAGGAAATGATGTACAACATGCAATGCATTTGCAGAGAAAAAGACAGAGAATACTTGCAAACTATCTTGAATGGAATACATATAAAACATTCACACAGACTTTGCTGAAATTTTACTCTCAAAAGACTGTGAAAATCATGTTCTCTTTCATGGGACACACCAAACACCAGCTCAGTGGGTTTTGCTGTGCTAGGTCAGAAAATGGCCTCTACTCAACCGGAGCCTGTCACAATGCTTGTAGCACTTACACAGTGTGCTGTCCTTATGCATTTTGATGATGATCATAGTTCCCTGTTGGAGGTGTCATCCTGTTCTGATACCTGTCTGACCCGTTTATCTTATGTGCACCAAAGTGGTGCATATAGCCTTTCTGAACACAGGAGTCTCGGGGAGCTGTGGAGTCTGGGTTAGCAGTTAAGCGACGGGAGCATGTGGGGTGTTTTTTAGGAAGCAACATGGAAATTAGTTGCAATGTAGGAGCTGAGGGGGTCTCACATGGAGGAACTTCATGTTTTGTGAACTGTGGGATGTCTCCATTAGCATGACTTGGAGATGACATCCAAACTCCATTTGAGCTCAAAGGTTTTTATCAGGACAGAAAATCTTGAGGGAGCCCCTTGTTTGTTGTTGGCAGAATGTCCATATACTCATATCATCTGTATATCAGAGGCACTGAGAAATTGTTTCTTAGCAAATGCTTTTCAGTTTTAGTTTTCTTTTATTGGCACTGCCCCGTGCTCAGAGACTTTGTAAGAAAACAAAGCATTAAAACTTTACATATACTTTAACCTGGGGATGTAGGGAGAATTCTGGTTGGCTGCATCGTTCCTGTGCATAAAGCCAATTAACTATCTAGCCCGTTCTTCTGCTTTGGTGTCATACAAGGAAATCAGCCAAACTGCTGGACTCATCTGGCCTGTATTTGGTGTCAGATATGAATAAAATCTTAATGCCAGCTACCAGAGTCATATCTTGTATTTCCTCCCAACGAGTCAGATCAAGAAAGCTGGGGGGTTTTAATCATTCTGCCCTGTGCAAATGAACTAATGTTAATTGCGCTCTGGATGGCTGTTGGACATCACAGCTGTAACAACAAAAAGTGAGATTTTCTTTTTAACATCATACTTCAAAAGTTAAATTAAAAATTCTCTTGAAAAAATAAGTCTGTAATAAATAGAGTATGCATCAATAATTATACCAAGGAAGGGCAATCTGCACCTGATATAATAAAAGTATTTCTCACAAAACCTCTGTTTAGAGAAGTGTAGCATTTAATTGTGATTGGTGACTTCTCTATGGAATTTTAGAATTTACCTATGGGGTGGAATTTCTGTTATATTAGTGTCCCATTTATACCATTTTCATAATGGTAATGTGTGAAAATACCTTTCATAAAAGGTACTTAAATATATATGAAAATCTGGCCTATAGAACACTTGTGTTCTGAGAACTCTTTATTAAACTTTACAGGTTGCCACAGTTCTCAGGTCCCTTTCTGTGGAACTTACAAGTTTTAATAATTGTTAGTGTAAATATGGTAGGCACCTGTTGCTTTAATTCACAATGAAACATACAACAATTTCTGTTGTATAAATAAGCTTACATCAGCACAGAAAGATGCTGAATTATTGTGCAAACTCGTGTGCATTCAAACTATATTAACTATCTTCAAACTATAAGCTAGCCTGTCTGACAGAGGTGCTTCTTCTGGCAAACTTCATTTGTTTTGTAAACATTTTTGTAAAATTGCTGCCTGATTGAGACTTGTACTTGAGAGGGAGGTATCTGACCTTCCACCAAGTTAGTGTTTTAAGCTAGCTTTTGGGTTTTTTCTCTTGGTCCCTCCTTGTGGTTTTCCAAATAGTTATATATTGCTCTTCAACTGCAGACAATAATTTTCCAGTTTATAGTCTTAGAAAACCACTTTGGATTTAAACCTACAGGTCATACATATGAACAACTGGCTATGTTGCATGAGGTTTCCAATACCTTTATTTATTGAAAAATTACCTACTTTCTTGTAAGTGAACACATTAAGTTATATTTTACGTTTGTAATATATTCACTACTGTGCCCCAGTCTGATGTGAACAAACTCCAGATGTTTACTAAAAAGTATCTTTGGGGAGTTAATGGGCTGGTTTGGATTTTGAAAGTTCACATGATTCTGCAAATTGAACCTGAATGATCTAGCACCTTTTAATTAAGAGTCGTAGAGTAGCCACATAGAGTAATGACTCTTTTCTGGTAATTATCAGGTGTACTGTGGTGTCTCCTGTAACAGTAATAAATACTGTATCATGATAGACAAAGACACAGTTTCGATTTGTAGCAGAAACAAGACGTGCTTTGATAACAAAAATGGTTTCTCAAGTGTCACAAGATTTTTTTTCTATTTATTAACCTAATAAAGCTGAAGAACTAATGCCTTTTAATACTGGTATTGCCTGTGTAAGTGGTAAAAATGGAAATGCCTGATTTCTTCTCATATCATAATGATTGCAACAGGAAAGGTATAAAAAGGTGTGAGGTTCTGCAAGCACGAACCAGCTTATACATCTTTTGCTAACCTCTTTGTGCTTGAAATCCTGCTTGCACACATTACTGCCCATTTTGAACAGGGATTAAGATAGGAGAGGGTAATCTTTCACAGTCTAACAGCCAAAAAAATAAAAAGGATGAGAAGGAGTCATAGGCTGGTGTCAAAATTGGAGAGATTGCCCTCCCGTCTCTCGCATGGCTCGTACATGCAAAATTGTGCTTGGTATGTCACAACTTTTGCCACAGTATCACTTCTGTTTATTGCTGCATCTTCAGCTCTAACTAAATTTAAAGAACTTTTGATGTATTAGTTATTATTCTTATTTATCATTATTGTTATCTTTTCTTACTATTGCTGCATTTTCATCACAGAAAAGCAAAGCATTGCTGATTTTTTTTCCCACCTCACTTCAGGATTTCTCTGTCCTTCCTTCCCTCTTCTTCATGTCTCCAGATTATTACGCTGATAAAACTTCTCTCTTTTTTTCTGAAGAGACAGCCTTTATCTCAGGGTGAGGTTTACTTCATAGCCTAAAAATGGCTTTCACTCCTTGGTCTGATTCACTGTCTTACAGTACATTCACTTATAGATCAATTTATTTTTAGAATCTCAAAGAATCAGATTCTATGGGGAGCATCTGTTTCTGATCAAGAGATGGCTACAAACAGAAATATGCTGCTGGAGTCACACATAGCCTTTCAACTTGACCTGTAATATAAGGACCCTCTGACAGTTCCTTCATCGCTTTTGAATGTCTGTTGCACCCTTCTGCAAACTTTTTGTGATCAGCTTAAGGAAAAAAATGGGCAAATGTAGACACTCCACTTGTTGATTCCCCTGGTTAATTAATGCTTCTTTGTAGATTCCCTGATGTTTCTTGCTTTTTGGAAGGACAGTAAATACTGCAGGGAGTTTGTATTGATGTATCATCACTATTACCATGCGTATTCCCTTTAATATTATTTTTCTTTCTTTTTTGTCTTTTGCCTTTTAAATGAAGTTAATAATGAGAAGATATTAGCATGCATGGTATAGTAACAGTATGATGCTACAGACAAAAAGGAGGGAGTCACTGGGCTGACCTACTGCAGATCTCTAACATTCAGCTGATATGTGCTTGGATGTTTCTGTCTCCTGGGTTCCATACAGGCAGTGAAACTATTATCCTGTGCAGTAGATCCACTGGGAAACATCTAATTAAAACACCCCAACTTAACCTGTGTACATCCCTGTGACACTCACTCTGTTTTAGCTGAGGGTGTTGTGCTGTTGAAGGGTATGAGGAATGCTGTAACGGTATTTAGTAGTATTGTTCTTCTGGAAGGGTGCCTCCTTGCTGCAGGTGAAGTTGCTGTTCTCCTACCCTGTATTACTTACAATGACAGTTACTGCAAAAGTAAAATGCAAGGATAACTTCTTGTATCCCGGTGGCATATATACTTATTATTCTCACAGGTTAATGTTAAATTTAAGATGGTATTCTTGATATGCAAAGAGGAAAACTGCAAGACATTCTAAGTTAACCTCTTATTGCTTCAGCTTTGACATGAGAAAACTTTTTTAATACCAGGGAGACACTCAAAGATCAACAGCCTGAGATTGCTGTAACTGGTAAAGAATTTGTAAGTTTGGTTTTTTGTTTTTTTTTTTTTTTTTTTAAAAAAAAAAAAAAAATTTTTTTTTTTTTTTTAAAAAAAAAAGCAATAATTTGTCTTTTTTTTGAAGAAAGAAATTAAAACAGAAGGAAAAGAAGGAAACAAAACCAGCCATGCCTTTTCCTCATAAACAGCAATGCAGAGTTACAATTGTCTGATCAACATGGCTTTTGAAAGAAACTCTTTTCCTTAGAAAATAAAGGGAACAAAACACCTACAAAACATTTGCTTACAGATTTTTGTTTAAGTATGTGAGGGAGAACACATACAGCTTTTCATTCCTGTATACTAGCCTTTTGCAATCCCTCTGACTCCTGCTGAAACTATTCTCTTCTAGTTGTCCTGGTACTGAGAACCTGAATATTTGCATGGGGGACCATGCTGGTAGCTGCTGCATGCTGAGAAGCAGCCGGTAATGTTAGAATGAAGCACTTGGGCATCATGTAACATGTGCTCTGCAGCTAACTCAGGAGGAATTTAAGCTGAGTTAGGGCTGTCCTTAGGCTATCCCTTTAGCTTACTCCCTATGCTCTTTCCAGCTAATTGTACAAGATAATGCTCTCTCCAAGCTTTTAGTCTTGTTGTGTTCCCTACAAGAGAATCTAATTAATGCCTATTATAGGATTGCCTCTGTGAGAAGTCACTTAAATGAGGCTATCAATCTGCTATCAAGCTGTTACTGATCCAAGCTGAATTTGAATTGACAGCAGAGCCAGTGAGGAGCTGTTTAGCTCTTTACCAGTTTCTGATGCATCACTTTAAAAGTGTGCACGATGATACGTAGGGTTCCCAAATCTATATTTAGGGACTTGACTTCCAAAAGAGGTGAGCATCTCCATCTTTCATTGAGTCCTGTTGAGATTGCAGATGATGCCTCTGTAGATCAGGCCCACTGGAATTATGGAAATGCAATTTTAGATGTGTGCTTCATGGGCAACTACATCCAGGGATCCTTCTTGATCATCACTGCTTCTCACATAACACCAGCAGCCCTACCACAAGCACCTCCTTCCCTCCACACAGTTAAAGATGGGAACCAAGCAATTCAGCTTCCTCTTCAGAGAACTAAAGCTTCCTTTATGCAATGGTTGCCACTCACAGAGTAGTGTGATCACCTTCCTTTCTGCCCACACTTCATTAAGGCCTCCTGTCACATGCTACACTGAGTTTTGAATTAGAAGGAAAATCACAGAGGCTTCAGGATGTCAGCGCTGTAAGCCAGCATCTGTAGTAAATTTAAATGATGGCAATGGAAAGGTGTTCCACTAGGATGTGAAAAATAAGTGAGCAAGGGAAAGCTCTCTGAATTTTGAAACAAGATAATGTATTTACAGGGTTGCCTGTATTTTGAGCTGTGGGCAGTGGGAGATAAGAATGAATGAGAGGGAAGGGTAGGAAGCTCATTAATTCTTCAAAGGTTTTATTCTTTCCTAGACTGTGGCATTCTTCAGTGGTCAAAATTCAGTTGCTGCCCATGTGCTAGTGCTTCAAGCATCTGGTATTTATCTTTGTCTTTTGCAATAAACCATTTGATAGTGGTGATCCACTCCTGTACTTCTAGAGTACTGCTAATATGCTTTGGGACTTGCTTAGAAAAAAGGCCTTTTACATCTTCAAAATATGGACCGCTTTTAAGGTGGTGGTGGTGGTTGAGTCTTGTTACTCTGGCTGTGATCTAAAGCCTGTTGAAGTGAATGGAAATCTTTCCACTTACTTCACTAGGCTTTAGATCTATATCCCTCCCTGTAAGTGGAGCTAAGTCTAAAACATTGAGTATTTGGAAGAAGAGAGCAACATAGCTTACATTTCCTGGCTCTGGAGATTCTTTTATGTTGTCTTCAGGTCAAAACTTGTCTTCAGATTCTGTCTCTGCAATGTTTATTCCCACAAAAGGAGATAAAGGTCTTTGTTCCTCTAAAAGTCCCTAGATGACTAGATTGAACAAACAGAGCAGTAATGTTCTCACTGTTTTCCATCACCTGCTAAAGTGCAGAGCCTTCTCCCTCCCCCAGCATTTCCATTTCCTCTACTTCCTTTCCTTGCAGATTGGGTAACAAATGCTGAATATTTCCTGAAGTTGACTAATGACAGGACATTGATGTCTGCAGCTGAGCAGTCTGGCTAGTGCTGAGTTGAATTCTTGACTGAAAGGAGGTGCTACAGCTGTGTTTATGGAGGGCCTCCCCCCATTGCTTCTGTCTTTTGAATACCTTTAGGGTATTGTATCAGCCTAATCTAAGCACTCCGTGGCAACCATACTTCAAATGACTTCCAATTTACTGCAGCATTATTATTGCTTTAACAAAAAGACTATCATAGGCCAAACTGTGGTGCAGTAGATGATTATACATTAATTTTTCACATGTTCTGCTCAACAAAGACCATTAATGACTGGGGAAATACATTATTTGAAATGAATAGCTTTATTGGATTTGTGTGGCAAGGTTTTGGTAGTGGGCAGGCTACAGGGGTGGATTCTGTGAGAAGCTGATAGAAGATTCCCCTGTGTCCAATAGAGCCAGTGCCAGCTGGCTGCAAGACACTGCTGAACAAGGCTGAGCCCATCAGCGATGGAGGTCCATGAAGGAGGAGGAGGAGGGGGAGGTGCTTCACACACCAGAGCAAAGACTCCCCTGTATCCTGTGGTGATACCCTGTTGAGGCAGGCTGTCCCACTGCAGCCTATGTAAGTCAACTATGGAGCAGATATCCACCTGCAGCCCATGTATGACCCCATGTGGCAGCAGGTGTATGCCCAAAGGACACTGTGACCCTGAGGGAAGTCCATGCTGGATCAGGCTCTTGGCAGGACTTGTGGTCCTGTGGAGAGAGGAACCCATGCTGAAGCAGGTTTGCTGGCAGGACTTGTGACTCCATGGTGCACTCACACTGGAGAAGTCTGTTCCTGAAGGATTGCCCCCTGTGGAAGGGAGCCACAGTGGAGCAGTTAATGAAGAACTACTGTCCATGGGAGGGACTCAAATTGGAGAAATTCGTGGAGGGTGGTGTCCTATGGGAGGCACTTCATGCTGGAGTATGTATGGAGCCCTCTCTCTGAGGAGGAAGGATCAGCAGAAACAACATGTGATGAACTAACTGACCTAAACCCCCATTCCTCATCTCCTTGGGCTGCCAGTGGGAAGGAGGTAGAGAAAACTGGGTGCAAAGCTGAGCCTGGAAAGAAGAGAGGAGTGAGGGGGAAGTCTTTTAAGACTTCTTTTTTATTTCTCATTATCCTACTCTGATTTGATATTTTTTTTTTCCCCAAGTTGAGTCTGTTTTGCCTGTGAGGGTACCTGGTGAGTGACCTCCCTGTCCTTATCTTAACCCATAATTCTTTTGTTATATTTTCTGTCTCCTGTCCTGATGAAGAGGGAGAGTGATAGAGTGGCTTTGGTAGTCACCTGGCATCCAGCCAGGACCAAGCCACCACAATGGCCTTTTAAAACTAAGAGGAAAAGAAGATAAGATCTTCCACAGGTGGAAAGTAGTTTAGGTTTGGTTTGCACAAAGTTAGGTTATGCACCCCCAAAATGAGGAATTTTTAGAACTGGATTTCTTAGGTCTCCTAACCATCTTTTATAGTGAGAGTATAACTGCCAAGAGGGAAAGGAATTTAATGAATTTTATAGTTTGGGCTTTTCCTCTGAAATGGCTTCACTGGGGAATTTCTTTCTTATTATGTTATTAGAACTTCAATTGCTCCGTTTCTTTTGTGTTGACAGAGATGCATAGATTTTTTTTTTTTTTTTGTGTCAAAT
>VWZY01006532.1:0-34423 GCA_013399075.1 Chloroceryle aenea | reverse complement strand
TTTTTTTTTTCTGTATGTATCAAATTATAATGATATTCTATGGAAGAAAAAAAAAAAACAAAACACAACAAAACCAAATACCCATGTATCCCTTGGCCTGATTAGTCATGGTATTGATGTGAGCAAAGAGAGTCCAGTAGCAAAGAAAAATAGACTTACAGATTATTTCCTTAGCTGACATGTGATGGCTGTTGATTCCAGTGTCCTAAAGTGCTACCATATATGTTTGCACTGGAACTAGAATCACCTCTTCAAAGCTGGACAAAGACCTTCAATCAAAACAGTGAACAACAAATGAATGTAAGCTTCTAAACAAGGAAGGTGGGAAGATGGGCTAGAAATGAGTTGTATACTGATACAAGGGTTAAGAGGAACAAAGAATGGCTCCCATGTGGCAGCAATGTTCCTGGATCTTTGATCTGGAATCAGATTATTCATTTCTATGTGAATCTAATGGATTCAAAATACCTGCTGGGAAGTATACCTGTGGAGAAATCCTAAAATAAGTGTGCTCAACCAGAAAAAAAACCCTATTTCTTTAACACATATGCTTACTTTGGCAACATTGTCTTATTTGTGACTTAAACAGGATTTTAGCCTTATTTGGTAAAAGAAAGCAGAAGACATATTTGTTTTTTTACAGAAGTAGTGAAAGATTATAGTCCTCTAAATTTGGCATACCCGTAGAACCCTTATGACTACTTCTGGGGCATGTTTTTACTTGCTATAACCACCCGTCCTTTTTCAAACTGAATAACATCAGTTATTATTTTTGTATGTTGAATATTCCAAAACTAGGAAAAATGGGCAGTTCAATAAAAGCCCCCCCCCACCATAAAGTCCATAGTCCTTGTCTTTTCTCCATCTCTTCCACCACTGTTATTTTTTTCCTTCACTGTGTTCTGATTCTCCAGTGCAGAGACTTTCAAATGAAAGTTAACAGATGCTATTCCATACAATCTGACTGCTCCTGAGGGGAGCTTGTTCCCACCAGACGTTTTACAACATCTGTTTGAAGCTGACTTCGTGCTCCTTCTGTTCCATCTCAGACTGGAAGCCCCGATGAGAAGAGATGAGAAGGTACATGTACCGAGGCAGGGCTTTGATCCACAATGCCACACACTGACTGACATTTCCACTTACATTGAAACACGCTGCTCTCAGATATATGGTAATAAACAGGACTGTTCAGATGGCTAACAGAGATACTGTTGAGACAGCAGGAAAAGAATTTACCTTTGTTAGCAGAAAAGTCTTTTTTAAAATCTAAAACTCAGAAATATATTACATTGTTTATACAGTTATAATCTTTTATATTTTATTCACCTACATGAAATGTTGTGATTTTTTTTATATGCTAGCACACTTTTCCTATCTGGATTCTTGGAATTCCTAGGCAGAGCTTCAGGATTTTTCCCTAAACCAAATTTTATCACTTCAAATTTATGCTGCTATAGTGTGCAAATATAATTTTTTTTGACATTAGAGAAATATGAACATCGCTGTTCGTATTAAACAATTCTGTCTTTCTGTTCTTAATTAAAATCTCGCCTTTGCAATGATACCATTCAATGCTGTCACTTTAAAAAAAAATAGGGAAACAAAGTTATGCATTTTTCAGAGGGAGAAGGATGTTGCAAAATTATTTTCACAATTGTTCAATACATCTAAAAATACATCACTGCAGAAACAAAGGAATTCTTTCATTTCGGTGACATAATACTAGCAGATCTGAAGTTAACTGACAACTTTACTAATACTGATGAAGAGTTCTCTAGAGCTCACTCTCTTTTTCCCTTTCTTTTTTAACATTTTAGCCTTTGAATAAAGACACTTTACAGAGCATTTAAAAAGCTTTGATGCGATGTAACTTGTTTTTCTTTTTTGAAAACTCTATGTTTTGTTATATTAATCTACTGGTTGAGTGCTGTAGAAAAATGGTAACTCTGGGCATTTAAAGTAAAGGTGTTGAAGGAACATAAAAGCTTATATACTTTGAAAATCAATAGGAATTTTACCAAAAATTCTCCCTTCACAGTGATCATGTCATCTCCCATTCTGTTCTAGCTCCTCAAGGTTTCATAAGCTGTCGAATCTCTAGTCCTCTGATACAAGAATTTAGAAATGGGTCATCTTTCAAAGCAGTACTGTTGACTAAGTAATAATTCTGAGAAGATTTCAGTGATCCTTCATGAGATTCTCTATATGTATGCTGAGAATATGTCTCCCATTCAGATTTGGTTTGTAATGCTTGAGATAAGATGGCCACACTCTGCAGGTCAAGGAAAAGGAATTGGGTTGAGGGAAGAGTAAGAGTGCTTAGAGTTCTAGAACAACCTTCTGTGAGACTCAGTTAAATGTCATGTTCAGCTCAAACAACTTGTCTTTTTTAAATGCTGTGGAAGGGAAATGACCAGATTTTTTTGCTTCCTTGATGAACTTGAAATATCTCCCTAGGATACAATTTGCGGCTTTTGGTAAACATAAAGAAAATATTCATGTACTGCTATGCTCTATTCTATTTCTTCTTTTCTAAAGTACTTCATAACATGGCTGCTGGAAACAGGGCTTAGTCAATGAAATAGCAACTCTGCCATGCCTGTAAGAGTCACAATACATTCTAGACTCAGTATTAGAACTGCTTCCAGTTGAAACATCTCTTTTTTTGTTGTCTCCCAACATGTTTGAACACATCTTCAAGGCTTCCTAGTTGCTTATATACTATATTGCATGCATCACCTTACAGTGATTGACTGAGTATCTGCTTGAAGATCATCACTCGGTCTCAGTATGATGGACACCAAGGGACATAGGAAATCCAGTGAACTCTCTTACTTTGTTGGTCCACAAACTAAATGGATTGGCACAGTGGAATCTCACAAGACCCAGGCAGGGCAGGTTGCTCCCAGATATGAGAACCTGGTGCAATACTTTAGGCTATTAATGCTTGCTTTCCATCTCTTGGGAAAGAGTCTGAAATTGGGTTTTGAAAGCACCAGGCACCTTAGTAGAAGTATCTGATGGGACAATGCCGAAGTGAACTTCCCCATCTTCTTCCAGACCTTTTGTGAATTACTGTATCATGTCAGAGAGAAAGTGTGGTATTATCTTCTTGAGATTCAGCCTCCTTCCTTTCCTAAGTGGTTGACTTCAAGAAAGACTGGAGGTTTAGACAGTCTGATCATGGCACTTCAGATTCATGGTGGTAGGTCTAGCATCAGTGACATGGATGAATGACTTCAATAAAGAAGCATAGAGGAATAGCATCTTCCACAAACCTATTTGTACCATATGTTATGCCCCTAAATGCTGCTTTAATAGAAGCCCAACCTTGAGGCCTTCTGTTTGTTATTAGTAACATTTGCTTTCAGTTCCTCACCACTTTTTGCAGGGGGGGGAACATGGAATATCTGAAAACAATAACTCTTGTTCATTGACATAAACCGTCTGTCAGTTTCTTGTGGGACCTGGGCTGATAAAAAGCAGGGGAAAAACTATTTTATTTGCAATGTAAAGAATTTTAGCCTGTGGAGATTTTTAGTTCAACAGCAGTAAAGGTAAGGACAGCAATCAGTGAGGCTGTTAAAAGGTTACATTCTCTCCTGCCTCTCTTTTTCCCAGTCCCTTGAGTCATAATTAAAACTCCAGAAAGTGAGAAGCTGTTACTAATGCTAACATACAGTTTGGCATAACAGAATCATACATTTACTGACTTGTGTTTTTTATTTTATTTCATTTTTTTATGGGTCAAGCTGAAATTTTACTTTACTGTTTGGTTTACAAAAGGCTTTTTCTGAATTTGAAATTTTAATTTGATTTGAGCGTTTTGCAGGTATAACAATTATGAAGACAAACACTTTGTTCAGGAGCCTGACAATAATTATCTCCTAATGGAACAATTAGGCACTTTAATCAGATGTGACTTTAGTGCTCTCAAGTTGAAATGCTGGAGATGGTCTCTTGTGTTTTGTACCGCTTAGGATTTCTCCCAAGAGATTAGCTGGACACAGGGATGTGCTAATTACTCTTCATATATTTTTGAAAGCTGTCCAGATTTGAAGGAGCAGTTACATAATAATTATATTTATATACCATCTTTCCCAGGACTGAAACACTATACAGGGTTACTTAAAAGACCCCTACTCAGACAAGACCTGGTGAATTTGGTGGGTAAAGACTGAGGAGGAGGAGTTGTTCAGGATTTTGTAATACTTCATTCAGCCATTTCCTTAATGCTCAGAAATGCTTTATGACTCATCTGTAAGAAAGACTCTGTCAACACAGGACTTCTTTGAGTACCTGTTGGGGAAGTTTATTTACAAGCCTTTAGATCCAGTCATGTCTTAAATTAACTACTCACAGGTCTTAGAAAGCCATTCCTCATCAGAAGGTGATTATTTTTCTAAGACAAACTGGGGTGGAAGGGTATTTCTCAGCCCTGAGACTGTGTATGAGCTTATACTTACCATGTACAAATACCAGTGAGGCAATTTAAACTGGTCAGTGAGATCCTTGGAAAATCTCAGTGAAGGAGAAAGAACTATTGGCACCTGTTGGATCACCATTGCCATTTCTTAAAATACATAGCCCCTTTTAAGGTCATCTGTTGAACTACTGTCCACCCCTGACCTTGCAGTCTGGTGTGATTTTAGATGAAGGTAATATGAACTGGTAGCTTAAAAAAACATCTCCCCCCTGCTGCAGATACATTTCAGTGCTTAACAGACATTTGTGTTGCCTTTTTTTCCCCCTTTCTTGTCTATGGGGTAAGCTGCATTCACTCTCAGAAAGCTGGAAAGCCTTGGACTTCGGTTCACCTGAGGGCATACTGTTCACAATGGATCCCAATTTTTCTTGTATACTGAGACCACGAAGTTTAGATCATCCATTCCGTTTCCTGGTTTGGTGTTGCAGTGCAAGACATGGCTTACTATGAGGCAAGAGTTTTCTCGGACTCGCTGCAAGACCCCTTGCCTGTTCAAGAACTCAGAGATGTAGATGAAAAAAGAACATAATCTCTCTAAAGGCAGCTTTAATCCTTGGACAGTACTTCTTCAGTTGAAATACAGCATTTCTTGATGCTGCTGTCTCTCCTGTACAACACCAGAAATGTGAATTATGGAGAAAGCTTGACTCATTTTCATTCAAAGGATAGCACATGAGGGCTAAGTCTTCTCCATAAATTGCAAGTAACCAAAAACTATTAGATCAAGCTAGTTGCGGTGAACAAGATGTTGCAAATTGTGAAATCGAAGAGTACTTCCCTTCTAGTTGTCTAGATAACATACCAAAGTGTATCCGTTGAAATATTTAATAAGGTAGAACTGAAATTTTGCATTCAATTATAAGATAGAAGCCTAAATATGTGCTTTTTATTAGTTTAGCTACTAAGATTGGAAAAGAGAATAGAATTACTTGAGAATTTTATCTGTGCTCTTGCTTTTTGAAGTACTATTTTCTTGTGCTCATTTTTTACAAATATCCATTCATCCCTTTTTAATAAGAGCGAAACTCAGACCAGGATACCAACTTCCAGATGCATTTTTGATATCTTGGGGAATGTTTATTTTCATTTTGAAATAAAGTGAACTTTACTATCACAGAATATTTTAAATTCAAAGGTAAAATCTCCAATGGTGTATTGACATAGTGCACTTGTTTCTAAAACCTCAGAAGCAGCCAAATAATTATCCAAATTGAGTAAACAGCCTGTTTACTTTTTAAGTATTTTTAGCTTCTGGTACAGCTCCCAGTTTGGTTTTTGGCTTCTTGATTATTGAATCCTGAGGGTAGGGTCAGAGATCCAGATGTTCTTTTTCTTGCTTTAGGTCAGTAGTTGTAAAAACTTCTTTCATGTCTTCATGGTTTGTGACCTGTAGACACCACCATAACGTAAGTAATAATAAACACACTGATGTGTGTCTGGTGGAACTCCTTTGAAGCAAATGGGATTATGCTAGTATAAGGTAAAAATTAGACTGATTATTTGCCTTACACTTCTATATATCTGTAAAAACTATTAACAATTACTGTCTGGATAGTATCCACAGCTATGGTGCAGTTTTGGTCCTGTGGTGCAGCTGCATGAGCTTTATCTGGCAGTTTTCACCTTCATCTGAGTCAAAATGACATTTAAATGTATGCCATTGTGGAGGGTTATTGCTGCATCCCTAATACTACTGAGCACCTTCTTATTCTGTAATTCAGCAGTATTATGCATGACAGTCTCTAGTGCCATTTACAGTAGTACATCCCAAGCTTCCAGGACTGTTCATCTAAATGCCATGATGGGAGGTGGTGCTTGGATTGACATTCCAACACCTTTCTTGCCTATACAGTGAAGCTCCAGCATTGTCAGCTGACACTTTCTTTTCACACTGCAATTTAGTAGTAATAACTCAGCCTGTTTGCATGTCTCAGCTTCTATTTTTAAGCACCACTAATCCTCAGCTAATGGCCAGTCTCCATCTGGCCTTACAAGGGCGCATGGTGGTGAGGGAGGTGTAAGGAGCCTTCCCAGACCTTTTGCAGTCTTGGGAGTGAGGCGTAATTGCTACCTTACAAGTGGGGACAGGCAAGATTCTCTTGCCTCTTCTCTCCCTTGAATGCAAAGAGCAGTGGCTGGAGGAGCAGTGCACCAGAGGAAGAATGTTCCCTCTCTGAAGAACAGCCCTCAAACAGCAATGTGAATCTACTGCACTCTTGTACCGCAAGTGGTGTCTGAAGTGTGCAGCTTGTCTTTAAGGTGGTTGGATGTGTTTTTTTTTAAAGCTGTGAATGTCCTCATCTTATTTCCTTTCCCTCAGGTTAACAATTGCCAGTTCACTCAAGGAAATTAGGGCAGTGGTCCATGCAGACCTAGCCTTGCTTTTGTTGCATGTTCTGCTAAACAACAGGACAGTAAAGGTAGCAGAGTGGAAGTCATGGTGCAAGCTGAGCAAGCGGCCTGCATGTTGCTGAAATGGGTAGGGAAACAATCTTCTGCATGTCAGAGTGGTATTGTTTCTGCTGGAAAACTCTATTGGGAAGGTATCAGGGCACGCAGGCACTTAAAGAATTGTTCACTTGAGAGGACCCTACTCTTGTTTTTCTTTTGTGTGGTTTTGCAATCCATCTCCTCCTCCACTGGCTCAGTCAGGACATGGAAGATTTTTCTGCTACAAACTTCTCTGGCTGCCCTGCTGCTGTTGCAACCAAATAGATTGTGGAGACTGGAGGGCTGGTTTTATAATCTTTTGAAATAGCTGTCTTGTTGAAGCAAGGCACGATCAAGCCTGCTTTCTTGTTGGTCCTGGGAATGTTGAAGACCCTACAGATAAGGAATTATGTTACACTTTCTGAAGAAAAGAGGGTTAGTATGTGCTTTCACTTCCTGGTGAAGGCTCTTGTTTGTTAAGTAGCCAGCAGATATCTAACTGCTGAAGCTTGAAGAAGACATAGTTTCAGTGTGCTTTTATAATCGAAGTACCTGAGAATGATGTCTTTTAGAGTTATTACCTTCTTTTTACTTGATATTCTTTAGTCAGGTGTTGAAATCTGTCTCCTGTTAGCTATTAAGCAGTCCATCTAGGTCTGGAGCAGTCTTATCAGAATAAGGCCTTTGGCTAATAGCAGTTGGAAGAAGGATGGTAGTTCGGAGGACATGCATAAAGAAGATCTAATCAGTAGTGATATCAAATGTCAGCCAAGCCAGTCTTGTGGGAGGTATAGTGGCTGTAAAACTTCACACAGACCATGCTGAAGAGGTCCATACAATTGCCATGCTCCTAGGTTTAGAAGTATCTATCCATTAACATTAGCCTTTTGTGCCAAAGAAAACACATTCAATTAACTAATTAATTTTTTTCAAGTTAGGATCTGCAAATATATTTTTTTTCATCTCTCTATTTGTATATGTTAGGGCCCACTTTTCCATCTTGTTCCTGTATCCCAAACACCTTTTGAAGCCAGCTGAGGAAGTTTGCCACAATGCAAACTCGTCTCCCATGCATTATATGCAAAGCCTAAGAAAGTGGGGCAGTACATCCCATGTAGGTTTAAAATAAATAAGTTTATTTTCCTATGAATATCATTCCACATGTGCCAAACAGATATCTTGAGAGATTTAAAATTTTCCATTACTGGTACTTAGCAGGATAGTAAAGATTGTGGTGCTTGCTGCGCACTTGTATTGATATTGTATTGCTTTATAAACTAACTTAAGTTGTGATAGTTCCTTGAGTAATGTTAATCTTGTATGAAATTGTCCAAGTCTGAACTGAATGGAACAGGCTCATTAGTATCTGCCTCAAATCACATTCAGTGGTGAGCAGTACACAATGTTCAAAGCCCCAAGTATTTAAACTTTATTTTTTCTTTTTTAAGAGTAGAAATAAGAAAAGGAAATAATTGGCACTCTCTGTATGAAGAAGCTATTGAGAATTTTTGTTGTTTACTTTATTTTATTCTTAGAGAAAAAAATATACTATACTTTTTGTTTTGCATGAAGTTATATAGGCAATAAAAGTTTGTGAATGAAGAAACATATTTTGCACTAATTCCACAGCACTTCTATTTCATTTTATGATTTGTTTTATTTCACTTCTGAGAGCACTTCTACTGAATTCAGGGAACAGTAGGAAACCTACCCACTGGCTAATTTAAGCTGTAAAAATTGTCTTTCTGCAAGTGGAAAAAAAAAAAAAAAAAAGGAGTAGCCTGCTATTTTATATATCTTACTTCTATTTCCAATATTATTCTTTCATATCCCGTTGAACTTTGATTTTGTTTTGTTGGTTGTTTTCCTCCATTACTTTTGTAGTGTATTTCTGCTACCACTCTAAACTAGGAAAAAAGAGCAAAATTATTTATGTGCTTAGAAAATCAATCAACCACTTTGCAAAATAGATGAGCTATACCTAAGGTTGTGGAATCTGTAAAGAAAAGGAAGGAAAGAGGCCAGTTTTTTGCTGGTCAAATGAAATAAAACAAAGCCAGACTGGAGGTGGGGTTCTATAAACTAAAGCATTCTAAAATAAAGGTATGAGATTGTTTAACCTCATTTTTGTACAATTGGTCTTGATGTTTATATAGTGAGATTTAACTGATGTGCCTGATTATCTAGGTAAGGCATCTTTATATGGTTTAATTGCTCTTTTACCAGTTGTCTTTTAATATCTCATGTGATGTATTTTTGATTTTCTCTTAGAATCCTGTTTGATGCTTACCTGAAAGCATTTCTTCTCATTTAGAAAGTCTAATTGGAAGGTGACTGCAGTCTTTCATTTTACTTCACAAGAATTTTATTCAAATGTTTGGTTACTTCTCCAGAGCAGAGTTTTCTTGCAGCTGTTTTCTTCATTCAGTCACTGTAGATTATGCTAATCAGATAATCACAGCTATGTGTGAAGTGATATTTTATTTGAATCCAAAAGAGAATAAGGATTTGAGGTTTGCATTTATCTGACGTCTTTACACATCCCTTATCTGTTACTGTGCTTTAGTCTGTGATTCCCATTTTGTTAATTTATCATTGAAAAAACCCCAAACACTTCATTTTTTCTGCTTCTCTTACAGACAAATGCATTTATAAGGCTTTGAGTCATCATGTCCCTTCACTTTGTTTATGACTTGAAAAAGACATGCTTATTTATAAAATTATGTGACTTAGATGGCAAATGCTGTTCAGTATCCAAAAAATAAGCTGGGGGAAAAAAAGGCATTTTTATTTAAGAAATAACATATTTGATGGGATATTTTACTGAATTCTGGAAAAATTTTCATTGCTGGGTTGAGTTAAAATCAAAAACATTTGCGACTGCATGCAGAAGAAAAGTATGTGAAAATGCAAACGTAATTTACATACACAGTTTCCTCAACCCTGCCTACTGGTTTTCATCTGTGCTTGCATCGAAATGGGGAATTAGTGAGCCTTTATGTGTTAGTGCCTATGCAACAGGTGGAGGTTTGACCCAACCAGTTTCAAATGTGATATTAACACAAGTTGGGTTGTACATTTTGCTCTTTACAGGAGTAGGAGATTTATACTTCTGATGAAGATGTATTTTAGGGTGAATTATGGAATGGTTACTGCTAATGTTTTATTCTTTGCTTTTACTGTGTGTCAGACTTCTTTCTTTTGCACTCTTAAGACAGACATGTAGCTGGCCCTGATACTTTACCTGTTCCTTTTTTCAATTGCGCAAATAAAAGTTGATGATTCATTGATGGTTGAGCATCTGGCCTGGGGCATGAGGATGAAATGTTGTTTCTCCTTCTGCCCAGCACTGTGCTCTAGGTTTGGGTCAAGGTGAGCTCAGTTTAACAGCAAAGGAGCCTTGCAGAAAAACACTATGCCACTCTGGTGTTGAAACACCTTAGAGCAGTGGAAGGTTTCATGTGCAAATTTTGTCTGTCCATGCCATCAGATGTGCAGATTTTGTTCCCCTCCCTTCACCTTCAGTTGTTTCAATTATTTAGTATGATGCAGACCAAGCCTTGTGTGACTACACTATCGTAGACTGTAGCCCAGTCAACATTAACAGTTTAAAATCTGGGATTAAGGGGAATATTGTACCTAATTTATCTACAGGAGGATTCTGTGAAGAGGAGTAGTTATCCAAACTGGTACTTAAAATTGAGAAAAAAATGTTAATCATTGTTATGAAAAATTATGGTGGAAGAGCATAATTGCCACTCTAAGTGGTGTGGACTTCAAATGTAATCTTCAGAGCCCTGCCAAAGAGCTCCTAATACCAATACGAGGATTTGACTTGTAGTCAATTGACATTCAGCCAGTTTTGACTCAGAGGGTAGAGTGCTACTGACTTAATTGTTAACACTGAGTAGCTGATTTTCCTAGGAGGCTACTAAGCTAAAAATGTGATCTTGCACAGCAATGCAGTACCTAATGAAACATGATGAAATAATTTCATATGCTGTGATTTCCTTGAGGCTGATATCTGTTAGGACTTTGTTGGCCATCAGATCTGGGCTAATTAACTAGGCTTTCTAGGCTATGAATTGTGATAACTGCAAGATTTGCTTTTCCACTATTTGCAGCTGTTGTCCAACTATGACTGTTATCTGAGAGCTGGGAAGATCCATTCTGTGGTTCATGTTACTTTCAACAGTCTGGCTGAGCTCTTGTCATCTCTGCAGGCTGTGTGGTATGGAGGTCAAGCGGGTAGTCCATATTAACTCCTTTACTCTCATGACTGTGTTGCTTACAGAGCCTGACCTACATAGCATCAAGCTGACTTGGCATAGTCTGGGAGCTACAGTCAGTGCAGCACAAACTTAATCCAAGACTATGGTGAGAACTGCTTGGATCAATCCCAATCCCAAAAGAGTCCAAGTCTGGCATCAGTGTGGCTTTTTACCTTGAAATATTTACTTTAAAGATCAAGTTCTTTGCCATGTATAAGCTATTTATTTGTTGACATTTTACAACATGGCTTTTCAGCTATTAGTGCACATGAAGCTTGTGTTTGTGTTTTGTGTACTGACATCTCTTCAATATCTCTTTCTTTATAAGTATTCTCCCTATCATTGCATGCAACCTGTTTGGCAGCTTAGGCTTTTTTCCATACCCTGCAGAATAAATGACTACTATGAAGGATCAGTAGAACAGTGATCTTCAAATACAGCTTGCCAGATAAATACGTAAATGATCTAAAATAGAGCCTCAATTCATACCTCCTGCTATTTTACCCTTAGCATCTGGAGGTCTGGTTCAGACTGTGCATCTCATGTTATGGTGATAGTGGGATAGTTCATTGTCATTTGAGGCTCTGAGTTTTTGCCTGAATAATTCATTTTGCAAAATTCTAGCTGGCCAGTTTCCTGTGTAATATAGTGGAACCAATCAGCCATCATAAACTGGCTGGTTAGATATATGCTGGCATAGCTGTTAGTGCTGTCACACACTCATTCACTGACATATTCTGGGAGATGTTTTTACTGCTTTATTATGTTTGTAGATCTCTTTGTTTGTGCACACTGAACACTGATTAAGCAGAATGATCAACTGCTAGTTATAATTTCTCTGCCATTTACTGAGCAGGTTTAATAGCCTGGCTTATGACTCTCTCATGCTTTTAAATCAGCTACTGCTGACAACATTCACTCTGCATCTATCACCTCTTTAGTGAGTAGGCACAAAATAAGGTACGTAGATGGGACCGTGTCATGTGCAGCTTGAGCACCGTCAGTAGTTACTGCTAATGAAATTATACAACATGATGCAAATCTTCTGTCTCACTGACATCTCTGTAGACAGTTATCCTACAACATGCTTCTCTGTACTGAGGTATATGGATTATGTCATGTCCAAAAGTAAACTCAATTTCAAAGACTGCATCAGAACACTCTGCAGCCATGGGTAATAGTGGCTGGTAATTTCTATACATAACATAACACTTTTGGAAATACTTCTTAAATGTGCCCCCTTGTCATGCCTGACCCCTGGCTGCTTTTTGTGCTGCACCTACTGTGTGCACCCATCTGTGTGTGGGTATCTTTTCTTGTATCTTTTCTTTTTTATCCACTCCATATCTGTGTTAGAAAAGATTGCTCAGATCTCACAGCTGTGCTGGAGGGCTCTGGTATGCACCAAAAACAGCACATCTGCACTGATTCACACAGAAATGTATAAGACAGTATCAGATAGACAGCTAGATGAGGTCTAGCCCACTGGCCCACAAGCATCTCATGGTGCTCCCAGGAGGACTTAGGCTGGGTTTCTCAGGCTCCAAGCTGATTAAAAAAAGAGAGAATGCTAAGGCCATATCAAGTCTCGATTCTGGGGTTAGGGGAAGAAGCTGACAGCTGTCTTGCAACTGGAGGTAAAAGGGGCACAGATAGCAGCCACAAGTATGGGAAAATCTACTTCAGGGAGAGATGGTAAAGAATAAATTAAAGTCTAGTAAGCATGTGTTTTTCTTCGGGGTATACACATACGCACAAAAAGGTCATTAAATGTATGAGTAGATTTAGAAGTTCAAAATTAGGCACCAGAGTGCTGGGCTGACTGTCTTCTAAAACAGGGCAGTTGCAATAACCAAGTTTTAAGTATAAATTACACTAATGTACTGAAGACCATGAGCGCTTACTGTTGTAGAAGACACATGATACAGTCAGCCCTGGTCCTAAAGACCCTGTAACATAAGCAGTGTCTGACACAAACCAGAGAGAACTTACTGGGAATAACTAGGATGCATGCTTACACACGGCTGTGTTTATGCACTTTATGGTTGTGATTAGGATTGTCACAGAAGATCCTTTCGAAAAGTCTTCTGCATGTTTGTTCCTGGACATCTTGTAAAGGCATCGCTTCTTTCTGAGGGGTATGGATAAAAAGAGACAATGTCAATGTGTTAGGGAGTGGAAATCAGGTACTGGTTTGGGGAACTACAGACATGCTTGTTGGGAAAGTAGTCTTGGATATCAAGTCTTGGAACATCATAAAGATGGAACTGTCATTATAGAGACACAGGCACATCATCACAGTGAAATCTGGATGTCATCTCTTAAGTTTGCAAAATTCATATTTGAGATTTGTTGAGGTCTTTTTGCCTTAAAAACTGGGGCCATAGGAAAATCAGATTGGAAAATTTACTGTGACATGGAGGTTTTGTAATCACATTTCTTCCCTACATCTCTTCTCCTAAAATGTCATTGTTACATTGCAAAGTGCCTAATAGCAGTTACCAAGGCTCTGGGCAGAAATTTGAAGCCAGGTACTGAGGCCTGTTGAAAAAATATTAGAGAGATTTTATGCTCAGTTTAGCTCATGTTAAGTCCTGTACAGTGATAATCTTTTTGAGAATTTGTAATGCTAAACCTAAGGAATTTATGAACTTCAGAAGACTTTCAGAGAGGATTTTTACTCTGTAATGCCTAAGATGTGAAGTTACCTATTTGTCAAACTTTGAAATTATATACTTTCTAAAAGTCTGATCAGTGACTTCAGCTAATAGGACTTACATAGAAAATTAAGCATCTCTGAATTTGATCCCCTGGGTTTTTTTTGTTTTGTAAAAAGTTGCTGCCTAACTTACTTTCTTATGATGGACAATATGATACAGCTCATCTGAAACATATGATAAATTAACTGTAGTGATAAATAGACAACTCGACAAAGACTTATTTTCTCAAAGTATTCTTTCCTAACTGATTTGCCTGTGTCATTTAAATTTTCTTCTCTCAAGGTTGTTTTTATAGGTAAATTCAAGATTGTGTAGCTTCAATGAGATTGTTGTAGTTCGCAATTAAGGATGGGCTAAAGTCACTTGGTCTGTAGTCCTGGGCTTAACCCGTCACCCATACAGTCCAGGTTTAACTGACAGAAAATTAAGCAATGCATTACATACCATGTAATCTCCTTAATTATCTTACTTGGTCTTTTAGCTGACTATATAATGGAAAAGAGGAAGAATATTGACTGCCACCTCTTGCTCCTTGGATACTTATTCTTTATAAGATGAATCTCTTTGAGCTGCTGAAAATGAACACAACAGCTCAAATGTCTTTCATATCCAGCAGATTAGTAGTTGCTCTGTCAGTTAACAGGGACTTAAAAAAGGTCCATAAAACACTTCTTTCTCCATTCTATAGTTCACTAAAATCACAGTGAACTCTAGAATTATTCTACCAGTAATTAAGAAAACTTCATGTCAGCTCTTTTAAAAATAAATTTATTTTTCAAAAAATCCATACTAAAACTATTTGATCTGAATACTAGTTGCTAGTGTAATGGATTGTTGATATTAAAAGAAAAAGAAAACAATTTTGGCTGATTTGAGTGCAAGTTTCTACTTCTACTTTTACTTCTATTGCATTCTTCCGGTTCCAAAACACTTTTCAAACTGCAGCTGTGTTTTGCACGCTTAAGATCCCTTTGACTTTGAAATATGAGCAATTTGGTGCTGCAAGACCTGTAACAGGATCACTGTTAGCATCATTAATGCTCCAAAGTAGCATACATGACAGGTAATAGGTAATCAAGTAGTAACTATTAGAAATGTTAGCGGACCTTATGACAGACAGTGTGGTTTCCTGAGCTGGATCTGAGCTGTGGTATCAACCAGGCTGTCTCATCAGAGTGGTGTAATCATGGGGTCTATTTCTAGGGGAAAAAAAAAATACTGTTCTCATGAAAAAATAAGGCAAAAAATTGTAGTGGGGAATGTCTGACTTGTCATTCAACACCCAGCAGTATTGGAGTGTCAATTTTCTGCTGGGCTGGGTAAATAAATCAGGATGGTCTTGTGGAAAGCAAACTTTTTCTGTGAAAAAGAGAAACTACAAAAGTTATAAGAAGTTTTATAAGGTTCCTCCCTCTACCCAAATTTAGTAAAATATTTTTAACCATCCCTTACCCACATTGTTATTAATATTGGTGGGGGTTCTTTACAGGTCAGAGATAGACTCTGTGGTGTCTGGTGGACAATATGGGTGGGTGAAATGCTTTTTTTTCTAGCTTAATATCTTTTCTGATAAAGTACTTTTCTGATAAAGATACTATGCTCTGAAAGCACAACAGACTTTTTTGCCTAGTCTATGCATGTATGAGGCTGATTGGTATGGCTGGGATTTCTTTCACAAGCAAATGTGAGGAATGGGAAACACTACTGAATGAGAACTGTTGCCCGCAGGGATAGGATGTACATATTCTGAGGATAAAGGAGGGGCTAAGCTGCTTCCTTAAAAGGGAAAATATACCCTGAGGTGACTTTCACAAACTGTCATCCTGAATGGAGTTATGCCTCATTTAGGAAATAGATCTTTAAAAGCAAGGAACATAGGGTAAAGTATACAGCCTGGACTTTATGGAGTATTAAAGAAGCTGAAACAGGATTGAGAAACTGAATGTTGCTTTGAAGACTGTGGAAGTTTTTGTCATGGGTGGAACTTTTCTGGAGGCTGAAATAAATCTTTCTCCTATGAAAAAGTAGTGACACAAATGTGGTATTTACTTAGCAAATGTTTGAGAATAAGGAAGATCTTTCTCATTTCCAAGTTGCAAGTTGACATGGTGTATGTTTGGGAGAAAGTAATTACAGTCATGTCATGTTCTGGGTGTAACTTCACTGCAGAGTGCCATGGGAAAGGGTGGTACCTATATTTCTTGAAAACACAGCAAGTACAAGAACATTGGATTAAAAAAAAAAGCCTTTTTTTAACTGCGACATCATATATTGAAGTGTTAAAACATAGTTATTTGTCAGTATATAGCTGGTCTTGAACATCTGTATTAGCCATTTCATAGAATCATAGAATTGTTTCGGTTGGAAAAGACCTTTGAGATCATCAAGTCCAACTGTTAACCCAGCACTGCCAAGTCCACCACTAAACCATGTCACTAAGCACCACATCTACACGTCTTTTAAATACCTCCAGGGATGGTGACTCAACCACTTCCCTGGGCAGCCTGTTCCAATGCTTAGACTTCATACATGTGCAAGCAATTTATGCACACTGTCCTGTTTGCTTTTCCAGAAGGAACAGACAGTAGCGTTCCCATGCGTGGACTCCACCAGTGCCTGCACAAGTAACTGTTCACAAAACCACATGCTCACCAGGGGCACGCATGCCTACCTGAATACCTTGCTGTCTTTAAAAATATGTCTGCAGGAGATTTAGTCTGACTTTCTATAAGGTGGTTCCCAAAGTGTGTGTTCTAGTATTCTTTCTGCTTATTTTGAGTTTTTTTTCCCCCACCACTAGAAGGGTAAAGCTGTTCTGCAGGACAAATTGCATACGTGGTGAGAGGGAGGAAATTAGTTCAAGGGCTCATAAACAACAGAATGTTACTGAAGTATGAGTTTTTGAAAAAAAATCAAGAATTTGCCTTGCACCTTTCTTGTTATTTTGTTTATATTAATAACCAATTAATTGATTTATATTTCTGATCACATTTTATGCTGACTGTACTCTATTTTTCTAGCTAGCAAGGCAGCACGGGTCATATTTTTCTGATGTCATTTTTGAATTGCTACCCTTTTTATGTTACGAGCTTCCAAAGCACGTTTTAAGATAAGCCATTTATATTGAAACCAAAGCAAGAATTCCACATGCCTATACATGTGTTCAAAATACACTGAAAAAAAAGAAAGTTAGGAGCAAATGATGCCTCTGAAACAACAGTCAGACCAGGCAGCTGTGAAGGAAACTAACTTGATGTACTAAAGCAGAAACACAATATAATGGGGAAATGCGGTTCTTTGTTCAGATCCGTTTCCTATTAACACTTAAAATGTTATGCTTGTGCATGCCATCCCCTGAGGACCACTTGGTCAGCCTTAAATGAATAACAGTGGAATATGTAAAAACTGCTAGATGCATAAAACTTCTGTGCACCCTTAGTCTGTTGTATGTATGTGTTCCTTTAAAAGGAAATCTGAGCTATTTATTGCATGGAAGTTTGAGTTAAAATGCTGTTGTGTTGCCAGGGGCCAACCACTAACAGTGATTTTTAAAAGGTGAGAGCAGAGTGAGATTAGGGCAATTTGAGCACGATACTTAAGGTCTCTCCAGCTATTAGTGAAGGAGAAAACTTTTTAGCATCAAAGAGGGGAAACGGACTTTGTAATGCCACTCAGCTGGGATAATAGCAATGATAGCCCCTCTTCGAGGGGCTGCAAATTTGATGCCCTATTGAAGTCATCTGTTTCTTCACTCTGTAGGGTACCGAAGCAGATGCTAGTCAGGTGCGTGGTAGAGGTTCACAGGGAAGGTTGCTGTGAAGCACTCTTTCCTGCTGATTTGAAACTGAGGTGGAAGATTTAAAATAACGGTCCATATGTCAGATCTTATATCCTTTGCTTAATTTGGGGATAGTTGTTGAAGCCAGAGGAGCAAACATTTCTCATTTATAGAAATGTGTTCAGCTGAGGGCGTGTGGGCATGCATATAAAATTAAGATAATGTGGACAAATGTAGGAAGAGCTGACTCCTTTAGTTGCAGAACTTCGTCCCGGAACAAAGAGAACATGATTTCAGGTATTTAAGCATCTAGCATGTGTTAGAAAATTAACACTATATACACTCAAACTGAAAAATAATTCTGAAAGAAGATGAATGTAACAAACTGTCACTGACAGAGGAGCTGCCATTTATAATCTGGAAAAGTAACAGAGTTAGTTTACTGATACATGGATTACTGACTGGGAGGATGTCCTTCTGGATGTGAATTTAGGAGATAGCTAAGCCCTTTTGCTGTGTTTAGAACTGTCCTGCTCAGGGCATCACCAACACTCCTTGATCAGATCTTCCTTGAAGGGCTCTCTGATCAGCACAAGATGATACAATACCCATGGTCTGGATATGAACTATTAGTACAAGGAGTTATTTTTTCTCTGTTAAGACAGCTGTAGAGTTAACTTAGAAGAATAACTGCTGGCCTTCCTCCTAGGGAAAAAAAAAAAAGGATTTGTAATACATACAAATAATAAAATTTCATTTTGCTCTTCAGTCCTATCCTACCAAGGGAGGGAGCTGGGAGAGGAAGATAGGTATTAAAAATAAAATGACAAACCCTTTTAAATATAACAAATTTGGGATCTCAGAGTCTATAAGGGCAAAAGAAATACATTTTTTTTTGTCTCAGCCTTGTTAAATATCTTATTTATATTCCTCCCAAAAGCACAGCTTCAATATGTCTGTAATTAAGCAGAACTACGCCACTAAAACTCTCTTGCCACAAGACATTCTCTCAATGTCTCCCTGTGCAATATTTCTGAACACTCATCATGTCCATTTCTCCACCCTGAGGTCTGACTAGTTGAGACTGATGAAGTCTGAACACAGACTTCAAGGGATTTCTAATGGGATAATCAGGAGGTGGCTGTTGAGCTTGAGAACATAAGTCATTTTCAGGCTTCAGTGTTTGTTTTAAATCCTAAAGGGCACCTTAGGATTCCTAAAAGATTAGCGAACAGAGCCTCCCAAATCTGTACTAATGCTCTTTTTTTGACAAAATTGACAGCACAGTCGAGAACCTGTCAGGTAAGGGAGATAAATACAATGGAAGAGCAAACAGCAGGACAAAAGAAAACTTGTGTGATAACATATTCTCCCTGGATGTCATAGACCATGTGCAAATAATGAGCACACTGAAAGAAAGGCAGAACCTGGTTAAGTATTGTGTCAGGAGAGCCTGTGATCTCAGGCTATTAAATACTACAGCACTCTTTCAGAGCATCATAATTCAAAAGGAAGGTGACAGTGTGGTAACTGGGAGCTGCTGCTTAACACTGGGTTGGAAAGGAGGGGGGAGCAAGATCAGAGCAAGCTTTGGGATGAAATGAGGTTATCTCATTTTCATAAGGAAGATCGCTCAAGCACCTGCTTTGACCCCTTATGTCAGAGCATGAATTTCAATGAAGGGATAAATGGTGACATCTCACCCATTAGCCAGTTTGTAAGGGTTGAGTTGTGTTATATAAAATCGTGCTTGGAAATCTCCTGGTTAATACATTTAGAAAAACAGCTTTCAGGAACATCTACCTCCCTTCCTTCCTCCTTAAAACAGTAATGAATCCAAATTGCTAATAAAACATAAGAGCTCAAAGATGTTGTACACAGACCATGTTTCTGGGTTGGGTATTTTTTTAATGTCAGTTTTCCCACAGCTGTTAAAATGTTACAGTTATTAAGGTATCAAAACTGTCTAGCCAAGGAGAGGAGAGACTTTTCTTTCTTTAGGCTCTTAGATTGTTTGAATATTTGGTTTAGAAGGGCTCCATTCTTTGTTTCTTTCTGTGGAGAAAGTAAAGCTTGTAATCTGTCTATACTATAAATCTCAGTTAAGAGCCATTCATCGAAGAATAAACTATGCCTTCTCCTGTGAGGCTATTTCTCTAACAAATCTGATTATGTGCCCGCAAACTAACAAAGGCAATTAGCAGATACATGTTGTCCTATCTATGTTTTGAAACTGTTTTCCTAAATCGTAGGAAAAATCCATTTTAAGGTTTATTTGAAAATTAATTTACTGACATTGACTGAGAGATTCAAAACCCACCTGAATGCAATCCTCTGTAATGTGCTCTAGGCAAACCTGCTTTGGCGGGGGGGTCAGAATGGATGATCTCTAGAGGTCCCTTCCAACTCCAAAAATTCTGTGACTCTGTGACATTCAGGGCTTCTTTCTGCTTTGACACGGGTTGCCAAGCAAAACCTGAGGGACTGTACTGTAGTTCTCTATTAGAAAATGAACTGTTGAAAGGATCAGAATATTTTGAAATATATATTTGCTGCAGGAAATGAGATCCTTTTCTCATGAGCATGAGGAGAAATAAAAGGACTAAAGATGGCTTCCCCTCTACAGCCCCAGACCCCTGTACTCATCATCATGACCTAAAAGTGTGGTTTTTCTCAGGGCCACATGCCAGTACTGTCAGATTGTGTTGAACCTTCCTTCTTCTTATATTTGTATGCTGACTCTTTTTATCTCTAATGTGACAACAACTATCAATCCAGATAGTCTTCCCTAAAAAATAACTCAACAAAAACTTTTTCCCCCAGATCATCCAAATTACTGAGTAGCTTTGTACTTTTCTGCCTTTGTTCAAAAGAGGAAAATAATAATAATAAATAAAACCAAAATCAAGCAAAAAACCAACCAACCAACCAAAACACCCACAGAAAAAGGAAGGTAAGCTTCAAGGGTGTTTAAGATGTACTTTAGCAAAGTATTTTTAGCAATGTATTCTCTGGAACTATATTCATCCTTAGCATTTTTAATGCAGGGTGCAAGAGGCCCCATCAGCTAAAAGGTTACCAGATAATACCAGTACAGTAACTTATGCTCCAGCAGGGAGACCTGACCTTCCCTGAACATAGCAGCTAAACAGGTGTCCAACTGGTGAGAAAGCCTCCAGGAAAAGTTGGTGTTTTCATGAGGTAATACTTATGCTTCATGGAATGTCTTCCTTTTTCCCTTTTCCTCTGTTTTCTTCTTCTTCTTTAAATAGAAATTGATCTTACACTCCCCCAAGCTTCAATAGATTCTTGATCATTCATGACATTGCTTATTGACTCAGATGTGAAACTCAGCTCTTCTCTGTAACTTTCAGTGAAAGAACAGTGGAAATCTGTGGTTATGTCTATATAAAAGAAGAGCAAGATCACAAGAGTCGTTTTGCATAAAAATGTTAGTAATGTGTAATTTTTGCTGTCATCTTCCTAAAACCATGGCACCATTTTTTAGAGCTATCAAATGAGCTGTGCCTTTTTTTTTTTTTTTTAGGGATGGAATAATTATTGGTTTAAACTTAATATAAATATGAAGAAATATGTAATGCCAAAACTATAAATCTTTTGCTCTCATAAATCTAATAGAATCATTGAGCTATATGGCTGGAGGGGATTTCAAGTGTTCATCCAGTCCTCTGCCCAAAGTAGGATTAAGTAACATCTACATCATTTCTGACAGAAATAACTCTAACGTGTTTTTGACAACCTCCAGAAATGCAGAACACACGTCCTATTGCTATCCTTAACAGTATTCACTTTGAGACAAGTTTTTTCTTTCAGTCTAACCCTTCTTGATGAAAAAATAAAAATTCCTTTTATTTTTAGTTCTACTCAATAGAGATGGGGAGAAAGATATCATTTCTTTTTTCTGCCTTCAGCAGTGTCTTGTGTATTTGAAAATGCATTACATCCACCATCTGTCTTGTCTTGTGTAAAATAACTATCTTGCTCAGTTTTGTGCTTAGTCCTAAACTTCAAAGAGTTTCTCTAACTGTCCAGAGGATTCTCTCTGACTGACCCCCCTTTAGCTAGGAACAGTCCCTAAAACTGGATGTGACATTTCAGACAGGACGTACCGATGCAAAGGAAAGGATTCACACATCTATGTTTAAAAATGTGGGTAGGAGGTAAAAAGTTCTCATGGTATTGCTAAGGACCAAGAAGCCCGTCATCACTTACAGCTGGTTCCCATTGGAAACAAAATGTTTGCAACAGAAAAAGCTAGAAGTAAATTATTTCAATTTCTCCAAACTAAATGAACTCTGTAGAGAAAGAACTGCTCAGCAGCAATGACTTCTTTGTTTTTAATTGTGGAATCCATAGCATCACTAATAAATCATGACAGTGTGACAAATGACCAGTCTCAGCTGATGGATCCTGCCTGAAATCCCATTTGGTTAATTGTGTTGCACCTATCAAGATTTCCCTTGGAGTGGTAGGTTCCATGCTGACTCCAGGGGAAGTATGCCACCTACTGAATCACCGGCTCTGCTTCCTGAAGCACCCTGGGATTTCCTTGGAGAGCTCCCAAATGCATTTGGCCAAAACCAACCCTGTTTAGCTTATGAGAGCAGACCAGATCGCAGCCTGAGGCTGTTATGGCTGCTAGCCATATTACTCATTGGGGATGTTTAGTCATGTATCTGTATGAAGGGAGACCATATTGCATTAAATGTGTCAAGTCAGTTCCTCATATATTGTTTGTAAATTGCTTTGTGAACCTTTCTGAGTAGGAGTCACATATGTATAAAGTATTAAGACTTAATGGGGAGTATATAACAGGTATGGATGCTTTCAGGTAATTTTTATAATAACCTTTCCTGTTATAGCTATATGATTAAAAATGTAATAGGACAGACTGGGAAGGCAGCCTCTTTTAAATTTGGTACTTTAGTACTAAATTATTCTGATTTCACTGTTGAAAATCTGGCTTTGATGCTTAAATATTAGTAAATCTTCACCAACGTGGTTGTTTAAATCTCACAGGAGTACTAGGATTGACACTATCCAGCTAACATTAATTAGAATACAATTCCACTTGACTGCAAATTTATTATTAATAAATTTACAAATGGTAGATAGCTTTGCACAACACTCCTCATATTCTCGTTTTAGGTAAGACGCACCCCTCCAGTAGGTAGCGTACAGCAGTATTTTGTGTCTCCTTATGTTAGGAGGGGTTATAATCTGAAGAGAGTAGTTGCTGCTATATTGTATAAGATATTTACTACCTCTCTCTAATTTTTATAGGGGATAAGATCTAGGCAAAACAGACATTGATAGCTGAATATCCTCACCATAGGCTGTACTAGTATGTTGGTCTGGTTTCAAAAGTACAAATAAGCCCCAAACCACCACAAACTGACATGCTTTATACCTCTGTACAAATTACTGAACCTGACTGTCAATTTTTTTTTTCTTTTGAATGTACTAGTATATGCGTGGGATCTTGTTCACTGTAAATGGGCTCTGATCCTGGCATTAATAGCCCTTATGACTTACCTGCCCAAATCTTTGCCTCATTGTACCCCTGCTTTGAGTATATATAGCAGGAATTGAAAATAAAAAAGCATTAAAGAACTGCTGGCACCTTGTGGTAAATGTTTGAAAAACATTTTTAGCAACAATTTAGACTGTAAAACGTAAGAATTCTGAATTTTCTCAGTCACTAAGACTATTCTGATGAAAAAAAGTATCCTTATTATTTTATTCCTTTTATATCCTTTTCTATGACCCTTTAGTCCATTTTCTACCTGCTGCCTACAATGCTACCTGGCACATGTTAAAAACATGTATTTTAAAGCAGTTTGTAAAGGCACAGAAGGCCTGGCTGTTTCCAAATTAAATAATTTTGTTTGCAAGACTACTGAGCAGAAGATTTCATGTGCAGAAAAGAAGCTTAGCTCAATGGAAATTTATTTAGGCAGAGAAGGTAACTCAGCTCGTCTCTTGTGCTGATTTTGCTGCTTATTAGCTCAATGCAAATAGGCAATATGAAAGACTGAGTTGGATGGGATTTGAAAAAAAAGAAAGAGTAGTGGTTTGGTGAACTGAGTTGGAAGTTTTTCCTCAAGAAAAAGAGGAATGGGACTTTAAGGGGCTGGTATTTTTACTGAAGGGAAAGAGATGGGGTGGAAGGGAGCAGAAGGACTAGGGAGGTCACAGATGTAGCCTGGAGTAGGCTGAGTAAGTGAGAACAGGAAGAATAAAATTGGTATCGTAGGCTAGGAGAGCCAACAAATTAGATCAAATAGATGTGTGAAGAAGACAAAACAGAAAGCTCTTATATGAAAACAGTTATTGCAAATGAGCTGAATTCCAGACAGTATATCAGCCTGTCTCTCATCTGTGCTTCTTTCTAAATTCACTAACACTCTGCACTTTACAGACCTTTTTCTTAGTCCCTATAAATTTTTTATGGAAGCCAGGTTAGTTGAAATGAAAAATAGAGTTGTTTTTCTTAGGTGCATGATTTAAAGCTTAGCAAGAAAACTTGTGGAAAACATAATTGGCCTAAACAAAACAAAACTTTGAAGGGCTTCAACAAGTAAAATCTAATTTTTATCAATGGACTCTAAATATTTTTTTTAGTGGATTGCTTTCATGGCAAAGTTCAACTCTCAGTTCCCAGGGTTTCTGACTGTACAACTTTACACTTTTCACTGTTTTTGTAAAAGACAGACAAAATGGTTTAAGGAAATATTTTTTAAAATATTCATTATCTGGCAAAGACTAGGCCTGCAGTATTTCAGCCTAAAAAGGGAAAGTTTTGGAAAGTTTTAAAAGTATCTAAATAAGGGAGATAGAATGAAATTGAAGATGCATCTGTAAATATGTTTTAATGTTATTCATCCTGCAATACTCCTTTAAGTCAACTTTATCTTTTTACATAGTCACATTTATAATATATGTATAATGCTTTCTATATGTTAATATATTTTATCTAGATATATGTGAGATATATGCCCTGTATATACAAATTATAAGCACAGCAGTGAGGCAGGTGAAAACACATCAGTCATGTCCCAGTATTAATTCTGGTTTTGCTTTGTGTTTACCTGATCAGCCCTCATTTAACTAAATCTCTTTAAGAGTAGTTGCAAGAATTTAATAACTTTTTGCCTGAGCACTCTGAAAATGCTGACCAACTAAGGAATCAGATGCAACTGAACAGAGATATCATGAACTGGCCTCAAAATATAGAGGAAAAAGAATCGTATGGGCTGTCTTGAGTAAGAGTTAGATGATGATTGTGATGGCTGCCCATCCTTATGTCTCTTTAGGCTGGAAACAGAATATCCAACATGGACAACTAAAGCAAAATTTAAACACAGCGAAGTGAAAACATATTAACCAACCAATAAAAATAATAACATTCATGATAATCAAGCAACTCGACTGTAGTTTGTGCTCTGAACCTTGCCAAATTTGGGGCTGTTGGCAGGCCACCAAGAATAGCAAATACAACAGACAAGGGCCCCTCATCTGAGAAAGCCTTACTGCAGTCCCTGGAGAGCTTTGCCCTTCAAACTGATGGCAAGAGCATCCCAGCTGGTCTGAACAGACAGTGTGGAATTACAGCATGAGATTGCTTGAAGGGAGATTAAGCTAGATTTGTGGTTTGTGTGAACTGAGATTAAATGAAGGGACTCAATTTTTATTTAGTAAAAATAGTTTCCTGGGTTACCTTGGAGTCATTCTTACTGTGTTGCTATGATGTAATCGACTGGTTTAACATTTAAAGCTAGTAAAACATGTGCTTTTTTTTTTTTTTCTTTTAAGGATATGCCTAATCACTTTCATTTTGCACTCATCTTAATATTAATAGTTTGTTTGGCTGAGGATTTGCAAACAGGCTTAGAAGTGTAACAGTTTAGATTTCTACATCTGATGGCCTGAAAATTAAAGGGAGTAGAAGTTTTGTCAGACTCTTAAACCTTTCCTCCCACACAGGCTGGCCACCAGATAAATCATGTATATGAGTTTATAGTGGAATTTGTGCTGGATTTTAAGCAACACCCAGAAGTGAATTTCTTGAAATAATTTCCTGTGAAAGCAATAGTAGACAGATTTGTAATCACAGATCACAGCATTAATCAAGTAAACAAACCATCCATTTTTTTTCTGTGGCATTCCTGAAATCCCTTTTAGGAACACTGAAAATTCTACGTAATGATACTCCTTAATAACGAGCATAACTGGAGCAGAACAGCACTTGGTGACAGAAGGAGCTTCTCAGGTCTGTGGGGCACCAATGCAAAATTACTCTGATAAAAGTGCTGAGAGTCAGCAGACATCTGAAATGTTGCTTAAATATTTTAGTCATATTAATACTACTTATCTCCACTGTAATTAAAACATTTTTTCTCTTCATCAGTTTACAAAAGTTTGCTTATCCCACTCTGCCAGCTAAGAGAAATTTCAGGCAGGGCTGTGAGCAAATCAGTAAATAAGGGTAAACGTTGTCCTGTGCCGTTATTCATGCCGACAAATTCCCACTCAGTAAAAGCTGCTGATAGCTGCGGACTACTCAACAACCACAGCTGATGTGGGGGAATCTGCTCTAGGAAATAGGGCAGGTAGGTTTTGTTCAGCATGCTTAAAAACATTTGCTGGAGGGGAAAGAACCAGGCAGTGTTGAAAAAGAAAGTGTCAGGTTGGAGGAGGCTACTGCTTGTGGAGCTACGCAATGTTTATTACAATCTTGATTTTGTTTAGAGTTTTCTTTAATGTTGGTAATGCAACTATAGCAAGTACTGCTGGTGATGCAGGCCTTGGAGATATTGCCCATACAGAGAAGGACCTTGATATCACATTAAAAAAAACCAAAACAAAACCAAACCACAAAAAACACAAACAAACAAACAAAACCAACAACAACAACAACAACAACAACAAAAAACCAAAAATCTAAACCCCCCTGGATGAGCTTTGAGTACTGAAGTAATGGCAATAGAATAAAATTCAATATTAAAAAATGCAAGGCTATGCCTTGGGGAACTAATAAAAATTTCTAGAAGAAGAAGTTGGGAGCTCATCATCCAGAAAGAGCTATGCAGGAGGAGGGTTCATGGATACTCTAAGTGGCCATGGAGTGGCAGCAAGCTTTTGTGGTAGTCTGTTCATTTCCTAGGTACCAGCACTCTTAAATAACAATGCATCAGGAAGATGGCTTTCCAGATGAACTGGGAAGTATTAGACTGGCATGGTGGACTGGTCTGGGCTAACTTCTAATACTGATGAAAAGGATAAGTGAGGGAAGGTTAGTTACCAAGGGTCTTGGTAATGAAAGATGGTAACTTCAGGAGAAAAGACTGATCTGATTAAGGGATACACAGAGAGAGTTGGCATGTTCAACACAAAGGGTTGGAAAAAAGGACGTTGCAGCAGGAGTCTGGACAGATATGAAAGAGCTAAAATTGCATTGGTAAAAGCCAGAGAAAATGATGTTGCAACTATTGATGTGCAGGGTGGTGAGACATATGTTCCAGTCATGAAGCAATTACAAGAATATATAAACCCAGAAGTGGTTTCAAGCTGAATTCAGATTGGCATCTCAGTGCAGAATAATTAATGTACAAAAGCTTGAACATGAGAGATGAAGTCAGTAGAAAATTTTAAAATCCTAAGCAATTAAATTCAAGCTCCTTGGAAGGAGGGAAAAAAGTGAAAGACTTTGGGAGACAGGAGAGTAAAGACTCAGGTTTTGGAAGGTTAAAAACTGGAGAGATGCATCCCATTTAAATGGAGAAACTGATCTAGATGCTGGTTCTTTTGTATCAAAACTATTCAGCTATATTCACAGAAGTGTTATGTATCTTGGGTTGTAAGCAAAATCTGCAGGTTCGCAGATGAGTTAGTCATCATTGTTTTAATCTGTTTATCCTGTTTCCATAATAAATCTTTTTTTCTTCTTTTCTTTTCTTTTCTTTTCTTTTCTTTTCTTTTCTTTTCTTTTCTTTTCTTTTCTTTTCTTTTTTTTTTTTTTTTTTTTTTCCCCATTTAAACAACTTGAAAGTCTAGTTTGTTGGGATTTTTAAATTTGAGATGACTGTGGCTCATTTTTCAACAGAAAATTAATCTTCTATCCTTATGTGAAAAGTCACCAAGGATGCCAACAAGCCAGTGTGATTTTTCCAATAAAGAACTTACAGAAGTGCCGCATTGCCATGGGTTGCGGTCACTAAGGACAAGCAAAACCATTTGGTTTTGTAGAGTGGCAGGAATAGACTAGAGTCAGGGTGCCCAAGCTGATGACTGCGCTATGTGCAAATCTAGCATGCACAGTTTGTGTGGAATAAGTTCTTACTGTGTATTTAAGTGTACTTGCATGTTTTGTAGCTAGATTTTTTATGTATTTTTATGTATTTATTATGGAGGGGTTGTTTTTTGGTGTTGGTTTTTTTTTGTTGGTTGGTTGGGTTTTTTTTATGCAAGAGTAGAAAAATTGTGTGTTTTGATTCATAGAAACTGGTGTTAAAAGTAAAGCAGTATCCTGCATCACAGAATATGGAAGTGAAGTTAAAATAATTTCTCTTTCATTTATCATTATGGTGAAACTGGTGGTCTAACTAATGTCAGTAAAATGCAGAGACTTTCTTTAAAAGTCCTGAAAGATTTTGTGTGAGTGTCTGTGAGAGAGCTGTTCATATTTAATACTCTTAGGGATATTAGATAGACATACTTTTCCAGAAGAAAAGCATTGGAGGATGAAACATAGTATGTACATCCTAAAAACCTAAGTGGGTACAGATGGACCTCACTTGATTTCAGAAAGTAACCCTCAAATAATGAATCTGTGACTGGAGAAGTTACTATGAAGGAAATTGAACAAGGATTTCCTGTTTAACTCCCATTGCAAAAAAAAAAAAGGTTAAACGACAAGAGCTTTTACCTTTTAATATGAGATGTCTAATCATGTAATAGCTTCATGTTGTCAACAACAGAGTTTTAATTCTTATGACTGACTTGTCATGTAGGAAACTTTACGTTACATTATTTTTCAGTGGGTGTCGCTGCAAAAATGTTAATTTCAGGATGAGCCTTAGTTGTGGCTGCATCTCCCTCTCTGTGTTGCAGGCTTTGTTTGTTTTTTAAGAAACATTGAAAAGTTCTAATCCATATTAAAAGAGGCTGGAGTTTAGGTGTCAAGATGCTGGATGTGAATTAAATTCAGATCATTGGAAATATCCAGTGGTGCCTTTTTAACATGAATTCTCATTATCCTAATAGTGATTAAATGGTGTAAACCATGTGCCTGAGGATAAGCCAGGACCAGCAGAATTACTCGGCTACCCATAATTCATGGAAGTTCAAAGCTTAGGTCAGTTTGTCCAGCATCCAGTAGACATTTCCTAGAGGTCAGTTACAGCTGTTCATTTTCATGCAGGAAATACTGTACTATCAGCTGGTTTATTAGCAAAAGATGACGTGTCTTTAAAAGCAAGCTATCCTGTATATATTTTTATCAGATAGCACTGTAGATTTATGCTGCCGTAATGAGGATGATCTGAGTCACAACACTCTCCTATTCCAGATGGAACTGAATTCCAGATCTTTGCTTTTTTTTTTATTTTTTAAATTCATTAGAATATTAAATATTGTTATAATGATGAAAAGTAAAGGTGAAGGCTAACAGGAATGCATGAAGAAGACACTTTAGTGGAAGACTAAAATTTTAGAGCTAATCTGTACTATTATTCAGTTCTTACTGTGCTGTGGTTCACAGAACTTATTTAATTACAGCATATGAGTTTGCTCTTTTAATTCTGATTTTGCAATTTCAGCTTACTTTTCTGTCTGTTAGAAGTACAATTGGGAAAGAACATCAAAACCAGATCCTTTTTCCTGTTACAAGAGTTAAGATGTGACTACACGTGATATAAGTCTTAAATTGAGTCCAAGATAAACCCTGTAGAGTTTCACACCAAAGATTAAGATATCTGAGATCTGAGGTCAAAATATTTAGGGTACATGGATGTCAAAGCTTCTTGAAGCAACTCTAAAAATAGTAGTGGTTCAACTTTTTAACCAGCACATTCTAATTATCCATTAGAGTAATTAGAATCACAGTGGGGAAAGGGATGCTCTTGTTCATTATGCATGAACACTAAAGATTTCATGGTATTTAAAAAATAATTGCAGCTGGTTACTTCTGTCCTTAGTCAACATCTCCCCTCTGCACTCCTGTGCTGTTTGCTGGCTGGTTGCCATCTCCCATGTCAAGGGTGATGCATTGCATGACTTTTTATGGTTGGCCTGCAAGGTGCTTTGGGATCTTTCAGGGTGAAAGGTTCCACTGAAATGTAAAGCATTATTTATTATTTTACATAAATTGCTACATTATTTGTCTTAGGTATTTGTGGTTTACAGATGTAATAAAATATCTGGCTACTCGGACTGGATGACTCAGTGATATGTAATTGGAGAACTGTTCACTTCCAGGTCATCTGCTCATCACTGGCTCACAGCTATTTGTCGAGTATATAATAAGTAGACATTTCCATTTCCTAGTGGTTGAGCATCCCTGGCAAAAAAAAAAACAACCATGATCCCAAGAGTCATTAATCTGCTTAGGACTGTCACCAGGGAAGGGTTTCTTGTCTTGAAACTGTTCTTGTGCATTTAGGTTAAGATTCATTGTTCATTGCAAAAAAGTAGTGGGAAGGTCTTCTGGCCATCATGTCCATTGCACACCTGCATGGATTGCCGCAGAACACCTATCTCCAGAACTGTTGGAACCAAACTCTTCACAGTTCTTCTTCCTTAAATATTTTCAGTAGTGTGTTTCTAACTTAGCAACATGCTTGTGCATCTGAGTGTGAAATGGAGATCTTTGTTCCAGGATTCATTTAGACGTTAGTCCAGTACAGTTTCTTACAGTGCTTATGCACAAGGAATCTGGGGCAGTTCTCACAAAGGGTATTTCCCAATATTCTATTTCATAAGAATTCAGAGAGCTCATGGAAATGCCTGTTCTACCTCAGAGACAGCTCAATGCCGATCTGAGTCTTCTTAAAGGAGAATGGCTTTTTCCAAAGCACCCAAGTGACTTGGGAATATGCATCCTATTATCTCATGAGCAATTTGAAAAATGCACTCATAACTGCCTTACTTTTGTCCTGCTGAAATTATTGGACCTACTCATTCTTGTGTCCTTGCTAGTGACAGCTAGCCTGCTCATACCTCACAGTCTCCATGTGCAGGCACTTGTGCAGACAGTCCCCCTGTCCACTACAAAAATACAGGACACCCAAGTTGAACTGAACACTGAATAACACCACATGGGTTTGCAGTGGTCTGTAACTGAAAAGGTTCACTGGAAGCAATTTGCAAAGAAATCCTTAGGAAACCACCTGGATGGTTATTTTAAATTAAAAAAGGAAGAGATGCCACTTTAAAAAAATAATTTTTAATACTAGGTTTAAGGTTCCATACATATGATAGTCATTAAAGCTTATTTAACCCTGAAATTATCTGGCCTCTTTAATTCCATGGGGACTGTAAGGCTCTTGGGTTAGAAATGAAAAATAATGTCAGATTGAAAATGAGACTTTCCTGAGTGTAGGACCATTATTAGAGAATATTTTCTTAATCAAACCTCTTTAAGAGCCAAGTAGCGGAGAAAAAAATAATCAGGCTATACTGCTTTCATCCACAGGGTCTTTGGCGATGCTTTGGGCCACTGATTGAAACAGGCACAAGTCAATCACAAAGGGTGAATGTGATACACTCGCCTAAAATGCACGCAGAACTGATGATTTGTCCATCTGCAATCTCAACTGTAGTACACCCAGTTCCTTGTTACAATATGCTTTTCAGATAATTCAGTGCACTCTGACATTTGGGCTCTCGAAATTCAGAGCTTTCTGGTTGTTCAGACTGGAAACTTTCAGCAGAAGCAGTGATTTTTGTCAAGTTTCTGTTACACCAAACATCTGTGGTGTGCCCCACCACCCTTTCCCCAAGGATGAAACATGCTGCAGGGAGGGTGTTGCAAGCATTCCTGAACTAGACAGCTAAGCTGGAGTCATAACTGTGCTGGCCAGCGTGCTACTTTGAAGAGGGCTCCCATTAGAATTAAAACATCCCACAACTCTCATCACAACAGCCCTATTCTTGAGCATGGCTGAACATGGAAATTTAAGGGGGGGGAGGGGAGAGAAAAGATTGACAAGTAAACAGATAAAGAGGGAGCTCTTGCATGCAAGTGGAATTTCCTCTGAGCACAGGACATTCTTTATCATTAACTGGTCTGTCACAGGAAGGAAAATGGGCAAACAGTGTTTCCTGTTAGGGGGAAGAAAAAATCAATAGGCCTTGGAAATACCTGCCTGGAAAGAACCTTTTGGATTCCCACCAGCAAGCACAAATAATTTTTTAACTCCCTTGGAGCACGAGCTCTGTTTTAAAGCAGTTTGCTTCTTGAAATGAGACTTCAGCATAAACACGTCATTTAAAAATGATCAGTAATTCAGGCTGCTTGGATCTTTCTTGTTCATTTCAGAAAATGCTCCAACTCCTGGATATATCTTCTGTAACGCACACACTTTTTTCAAGGCAGTTTAATTCTTCTGAGTTCGTGCCTATGAAGGTAGTAATAATTAAAAGGGCCTTCTGCCATACAAACACAGTCACTCCTCTAATATTTTGATTGAGATACTCACAGATGGGCAATTGTTCTGCTCTTGTTTTTGGTAAACAACATTTTCTTTTGGAAAGTGCACAGTTGCCAGGCAAGCACTTGAAGCCTCAGGAAGACAGTGAACTGCCCTGCAGCTCCTGCATCACCTTTTTGGTTGCATTTTGCTCGAATACAGTAGGGTGGTAAAAGTGTCGGTCTTTCCGAAGAGTGAGAAGAGGCATCGGGTTCACTGACAAAGGCTGCAGGAGTGGATGCATATGCACAAGCAGCCCCAGAGTTACCTGGGCTCCTCAGGGTAATCATTCTTCTCCTGCGTGGCAGCTTGCTTCCTTCCTTCCAAAGGTGGTCCTGGGGATTTAAGTTTGTGTCTCTGTTGTAGCCATATTCCTCGTCAGTTTGAAGCTGTTCTGAGCCAGGGATCTGTCCTAGGCCTATGAAAAAGTTTACAGCAATGCCAGTGAAATAACTGGATGAGCAGAACTATGTAATCCATCAGTGTACATGTAAAAGGACAAAATAAAAAGAAAGAAGGAGGGAAGATGACCTCTTAGACATGCACAGAAAAAGGGTTGGAAGTCACATTTTTTTAAATGGAGAGGGAGAAGTGGGCTGAGCTTAAAATGAAACTATCAGCAAGGCTAGAATTAAAAGAAAGCTTTAGGAATGATCTAACTTTTATTTTATTACATTACAGAAGACAAAAAATCAATAGCTGGTAATTTAGACATAAATGAGTTATACAGGCCATTGACACAATGGACCAAACTTTATAACAACCACATCTGATGCTGTCAAGCCACAGGCTTCAGTGGCGCCAGTAATAATTATAGCTGATCACCTCTAATTCAGAGCTGCCTTGCTTGATAAAGGTGTCACTCTGAGTAGCTGCAGCATCAATATCAATTGAAGATGTCATCCAGTAGGTCAGCCTGCTGTGGAGAACTGGGATTTTAATTGAATAGGATAAACCCTGTTTTCCTTCCTCTCATTATATCTGTATAGATACCTTAAAAATAATTTGAATGCATGACTGAAACTGCTTGAATTCAAGACTTAACCATGACTGAAGCTAATGGTGTTGATCCACAGAAATACATTCTAAAGATAATTTATAACTGTAATGGTATTCTGAGGAAGACACCCTGGTACTTTACAATAATATCTGTTGTATCGATGATTTGATCAATTAATGAATCTGCCTCCCCAAAAAACTTGTTTGGTAAAATGCTGCTAGAAAACAGAAATTGCTTTTCCATAAAATCCTATCGTTATAAGGAAGAAAACACCTCAGCTTTGATGTTTTCCTATTGTTTTCTGAATTTGGGGGGTTAGGTGTAACCATTGACTGTTAGAAAATTGAAATTTACTCTGAGATGCGCGGTGAAGTGGCTTTGTAAAATAGTTCTTGATCTATAAAGATAGGAGTCACTTCCAAACACCTCTCCAGTTGTTTCAGTTGCCATTAATGTCTGCATCTCAGCAGTTTGACTTTGAAACTGTTAGTCTTTGCATTGATGAGGGATAGTGTTTATGCTTAGACATTTTCACATAGTATTACTACTGCTTGGGCTTTGTCGTCTTTTGTGGAGTAACTGTTTTGTACTGTGTTGAATACAATTAATTGTGAGTGTTTAATGGTAAAAAAACCATTTTGTGTGGGAGGGAGGACACGGGAGGTATTTCAGCCACAGTCACTGTTGCATTTAACATCAGGAGAACTTAGAAACTGCAATACTGTGAAGCAGAGCACTTTGCACCACACTAGCTTATGCTTGTGCACGTGAAACTTTATTACAAGTTCCATCTAGATATATTAAAAACAAAACATAAACATCACACTTGAGAGATAAAGACCAGAAGGGCATTGTTCTGAACACAGGATAGGCAATAACAGCACCACCGCAGCTAGTTCATAAGCTTGCAGTGCTTACGGCTGGGGCTTTTCTGGTAGTTTTTAAGTAGCAGAAGTGTCTTGCACCTGTACGTGTGCCGGCGCACCAAGCAGCAGCCCCACAGTTACCCTTCAAGCCGGCGGGGCTG
>VWZY01006531.1:98706-111716 GCA_013399075.1 Chloroceryle aenea | reverse complement strand
CTGGGCAGTGACTGGCTTGAGAGCAGCCCTGAAGACGAGGACTTGGGAGTGTTGGTGGATGAGAAGCTCAGCATGAGCCAGCAGTGTGCTCTTGCAGCCTGAAAGGCCAGGGGGATCCCTGAGCAACCTGCTCTGGTGGGAGGCGTCACTGCTGTTGGCAGTGTGGCTGGAACGAGATGATCTTTAATGTCCCTTCCAACCCTGACGATTCTATAATTCTATGAATCACTATTTGTGCTATGAGGTTTTTTTCAATTATGGAACTTGTTTGTTGCCATTGCCAGGCTGGCTTGTGACAGTTCTTGTCTTGTGGGAAGAGTTCTCTCATTGTAGATGCCGAGTCTTGTATAGGTACAGGACTTTATCCTGTTTCTCAATCAGTTGCAGTGTATAATTTAAATATATTCAGGTAGATGAAATAAATGCTTCTTACTAATTTTTTCCCATCAAATATGTGGGTGAAGATAAGCAATGAAAATACACTTTTTTTCCCATAATACCTGAAGGAATGTTATGTCATAGTAATCATTGCTGAGAAAATGTTATGTGCTTCTAAAAATATGTTAAGAGATTTGACTGTTTCCATTGTGTTCAGTTATGTATATAAAAAAAAATATATCTGGGGGGAGGGGTAATTTTGTCTTGCCCAACTTCTCTATGAATTATATGCATGAACAGCCTTTATTTTTGGCTGCTGTACACTCTTCTGGTATATACTAATTAAAGATCAATTATGCATTTTATGCTCTGTGCCAGGTATTTATTAATTTTATCAAACATTGTAAATGCTGTTAAGTTTCAGTAAAATAGTGTTGCTTATGTCCTGTTTATTTTATTGTCAGATATTTGGGGTTTTTTGTTTGTGTGTTTCTGTAATTCTTAGAAATTTAAGTAATTGGGAAGTTAGTGTTTTTTTTCTGGTTAAGAATATTTTTATTTCACTTTGTCAGAGTTTTAACTGTCCTATCTCTTTAAATTAAGAGTTTAAATAAATAGTTATTTTAACTTTTTGCCTTAGATGAGTGATGCTGTAATTTTGCATTTAGTAATTTAACATATTCCTAACTATCATTCCATATAATTCAGTAAAAATGCTATTAAGTAGATAATGAAAGGAATAAATTTTGTAAAAGCAAACATTATTTACTAGTGAGGGAAACTGCTTGATGTGCTTTTACAGTTTCTTGTTTAACATATTTGTTGTAGAGAAACAATTATTTCCTTTTACCTCCATACAGAATCAGTATCGTTTTGAAGGAACTGGGTTTCCAACTATTCCTCAGCTCATAGAACATCATTACACAACAAAGCAAGTTATTACAAAGAAATCAGGTGTTGTACTGCTGAATCCTGTTGTTAAGGTAATGCATACATTTCAAGAACTCTTATTTAATTGAAAAGAATTTAGAGAGGTTGTTTAGACGGTGTTCTTTAAGTAGCTGGGTTGATTAGATGGTGTTCTTTAAGTAGTAGAGTTCTCATGAAATTTGGAAGAGTTGTGACATGTCCATTTTGTCTCTGTTTTACATCTCAGAAGTAAGTTACACAGACAAGGAAAAAGGTACAGTCATTCCAGCATCATTGTAAATCTGAAATAAAAATTACCTTTTTTAATCAGTAAGCTATTGCAGAAAGTCTTTCAGGAGGAAAACAGAAATGGATGGAAATATTACACTGTATCACTGCTAGAAAGCTTAGGAATCTCCTTGGCTTCTTCCAGTAATTTTTCAGATAGCATCTACACAGTTGCTAATTCATAAGCCAACTCTTTTTACACTTAAATCTTCACATTTTAACTAGGAGTAAGCCATTTGTTCTTTTGTTTGTTTGTTTGTTTGTTTGCTTAAAAGAGATTAGTTTCAAGAATGTGTAAAGCACCATCTGTGTCCTACAGAATTTTAGGAAGCATAACAATTAATTTGTCAGTTAATTTCCTACTTCAAGGTCCTAGTTCTTTCCTAAGAAAAGCATATTCACTTTCTCAAAATTAATGTGCTTTTTTTACACTTTTCTGAGATTACCTATATTATGTAATTTTAAAATTTAGAGAATGAGGCTTTGTAAATGTTCACTTTATGTTAATGCCTTGTGGATTACCTAATTAAGACTTTATTGAACACTGAATATTGTTTAAATTTACTGTAGAACTTACAAGAAAGCATAGGTTTTTATATTTCATGTGTGAATAATTGTATCTTAATATAGACTGTTTAAGCTAAAAATACGAGCCTATCAAAATGAAATATTATTATTATATCTGTCTGCAAATTTTTGTCTTTTATATATTTTTTAAAATGTTTGCTGTTTTTCCTGTTTTCTGGCTTTTTTTCTGTCTTTGTATAATGTACATACTGTGAAAGCAGCCCTGTTTTAGCCAATGTAGAACCATAGCACAATATATTACTACACACAAACTTATTCCTAGGTATTCTCCATTAAGCTTAAACACCAAAATGTCATCTGGAAAACATCATCTCTTCATTCTCTGTTGTGAAGACAGGAAGTTTCCATATTTCTGATGTTTTTGTTTAATTTTTCTTTTTTTTTTTAAAGTTTGAATTTATTTATAGTTTTGGTTACAATGTATAGTGAAAAAAAATTTCTAGTACTTAAATTATGGAAGAAATATGTTCCCAAATGACTTTCCTGATCATTTCTCTATTATATCCATTACAGTACTTGATCTCTTGGCCTTTGAGCTATGACTGCACACAATACTAACTGTTAGTGCTAGGAAGAGTATTGAGTGACAGGAAACTTTGTTGTATAAGTTTCTTGAAATACATGTTATTACATATATTGTATGTAGGTTTTCAAGAATTTATGAAATATGATCTGTGTGTGATAGCCACTTATACTTTGTGTAAACTGAATTGAGTGTATACTTAGTGCTTCACAACCTACCGTATTGTAAAGTGTATTAGCTAGATGATTAAAATTGTTTTAGAACAGCTGTTTTAAAAAATATTTAAATTGCTTTGTTTTGTAATACCTTTCAGTCTGAAGCTACAATTTTATGGTGATTTTGGTTGTCCTATCTATAGAAACTAGTTGTTGGAAAAAAGTATTTCAGAACTAAGAAAAAGAATGTTGTGAGCTTTCCTTTTTAATTTGCATGGAGCTCTGGCTTTCATATGGGGAAGTGGAGACATCGTATATTATTTTCACAAATAGCATATGCACTCTGACAGCTAGAGCTGGATGTATTTTATGCATCGTATGCCATTATCAGAATACATTTGATCATTTCCTTAAAAATAATTTCACATCTGCAAAGACTCCTTTTTTCTGTTGCTCACTTACAGCTGTGAAGCAGTCTTAGATGTTTTGTGCAATCTTTAATCTTTTTATGCAAATTGTTGTCCCTGTAATAACCTATTTAGAAAATGAAAGTTAAATATGACTGAGAACTTCACTGAAAACAAAAATATTCAGTGCGGTTTGCTTTTACTTTCCTTCCTTCCTGCAGTCATTCAATCTCCTTTACCATATTAATAAAATTAGTGTTCACCTTCTGTGACATTGCCCTTGAAAGGAACAGTCTTAATTGTGTCACAAAAAGATTGATTAAAATAGCATTTCTATTAATGAAGTCCTTGGATAAGCAGTAAGGTTATGCAGGGGCTCTACATACCAGTCTTTCTATCAATAATAATAAATTGAGAACAGAATGTGCATTTTTTCAAAAAGATTATAAATGAATATAAGAAACTTCCATTAAAGAAATAATTGGCAAATCTTTTTAATGCCTTCAGTTTTTATAATTGAAATTCTATTTTTACAGTTTTATTAAAATTCTGAGCAGACAGATTTGGTCTATGTGAAATGTGAGACACTTAATAAGGAGACTGAAGTTTATCACGGAGTAGTCCTGTCAGTCAGAGATTCTTATATTGTCACAGGAAAAAATTAAAATGATGAAGAGGGAAACAGCTACAGTCATATGGTGCTGACTTTTGGGTTATGATCATGCAGAAGGTCTGTGATGCACATGTCAGGGAAATTGGCAGTATTTTTCTAAGAGAATTAAGGCAGGTCTTCAGTAGCATTTTGAAGAGTAATAGTAGAAGCTGCTAATACTTAGCAGTCCCACTGGATGTGTCTGTACCGCTTTACTTTGGCTTTTTTTCTGCCACCAGGGGTTTCCCAGCACTTTTGCTATTCTGAATAAGGAACTAGAGTAGAGGTATGTGAGAAGCTACCAGTATCTTGTTAAAGAACAGTTTGTCTGATGTAAAAAACTTAATGCAACATGCTTTACTTATATTATTGGGATTTACTAATGTATAACTTCTGATTCAAAGCGATCATCTGTCTTGCTTGAAATGCAGGCAGAGCTTATTGATTCACACTGAAAAAAAATAAAAATTGCATGAATTAAGGCTACTGTTTCGTATTACGGTTGAGACAAGTGAACAGGTTGACGGTGTCATGAAGTTGTATGTGTGGGAAGTGTGTGTGCTCCCACTCCCTTTTCCTTTCTATGTGGATTTGCCTTTTTCCTGTTCTTTCCCAATCACAAATTAGGCTAATATAATAGAATATTTGAAATGTTGCCAGTTTAACACACTTCTAATAGTTTCAGTGATTTTAAAATACTATCAGAAGATTATCAAAGCCAATGCAAGACGAGCAGATGTGGCTAGGAAGGGATACGATAAAAGGTCCTAGGCTTTAGTTTTGAACAAAACAGTGATTTTGTGGAAGCTCTAATGTGGAAGTGCTCTGAAAAAGCTCCTAATTGCATACTAATCACTGTAATTTAGTAATTATTTTGGAAGGACTTTTGGATGTGTAAAAGAACAGTATACTTTAGTGTATAGATGTTGCCAAAAGAATGAGTTTAATGTTTTATCTCCCAGGGAAAGGAAACAATCTAACTAGAAACAGCTAGATGCTTTGCAGTTAAATCAGGATATAACTAAAATATGTGGCTAAGTATCTTGCATAGTTCAAAGAGACTCTCTTGGATATTTTTGTATGCATCTGTAGTCCACCAGCTCGAGTTGCACATACCTCTTCATACACATGGGTGGTAGCAAAAATGTGCTTGTGCATATGTGAAAGTATTTTAGCCTGTTTTAACCATTTGAGGATTTTTTAATTTATGCATTCATAGTACAACTGTGGTTTTGCATTCCTCTCTTTTTAAATTGTGTAGAATGTTTAAGTGAAAAACTACTTTACCACATGGTTTTGTTTCCTTTGAGCTACAGGAGACTGTCATTATTTTGGAGGTCATATGTGATGCAGGGCAGATAATATATTGTTTGATGTATTTGGTTAATAGGTGATTCAGTTTGGTAGCTCAATTTACTGAATTAAGAAGAGAGGAATGTATAAGATTCCTTAATGTGTTTGAAATGTAATTGTTTCGACATAAACTTGACTTTCCTTTTCCTGTACTTAAGGATTCCATTTTCTGTGTCCTGTTACTTCTCAGGGGTTTTTTGCTCCTTTATTTTTCTTTCTTTCCTGTTTCCTAATTCTTTATTTTCCATGCAAGATCCTCAGCATCTTTCTAGTCCTTTGATGAATAAGAGAATATAAACTGTAGATCCTTCAAAAAACAAGTAAAGATAACTGGTTTTGTATGTTGACTTCTGGAATCATTTTATCTGATGATCTCCAAGAAAGAATGCTTAAAGAAAAGCTGTGCAGTCAATCTGAGGTCACTTCTGCAGTTTATATGCTGCTTAATAGCTTTGGTGAATATCCATTCTACCCTATTAGTTTATGGCCATTTAGGATTTGGTTTATCAGAAAGGTTGAACTTCACAGTGGTTATTTATGGAAAAATAACAAGTCAGCTGAAATTGTACTTTTTGCAAGGAAGTAAACCTGTCTGCACTATTATTCTCTTTTACAGCTCACATGAGTTTCATTGGTGTGGCTTAATACAGTGCTGAAAATAATGCAAAACAGCTTGAAGAAACAGGCATAAAGCATGTTTATGCACGTTACTCATGAGATGCTGACAATATCCCTATTTTCTGGGAATTTTTTTTAGAGGAATGTTAATGAAGAATTTACTGGCATTGGGAAAAGGGGAAGGATATTTAGGTTTTTGTTAAATTCTCTGTGCTGTGTTCAGACATATTCTTAGTTTGGGAAGTCTTAAGCTTTCAGTTCATTTAAAGCAGTATGTTTTGCCTTTGGTTGAGTCATTTTGATGTTCCCTAAATCAACTAGGGTTTCCAATTTCTAGGGGTTTTTAGCTTTTTTTCTTTTTTTTCATCTACTGTTAAGATGAAAAGCAGTGGCAGAGTTCATTATAGATCCTGGTGTCTACCTTCAGGATATTAATGTGATCTGAACTAGCTAGATTAAATGTGACAGAGAACATGAGCTAAATAAATAACAGTGTGATAACATAGAATACTTATTTCTTCATACTGTGATGGAACCTGGTCAGGATTTGCTCACTTTTCCTTTTCTACAAATCTCACTTTGAAGTCTGGGCGAATCTTGATTTTGTTCAATGGCACTCTGAAACTGAATACAAGCACAGGTGGCATTTGATTTTTCCCTTTCTGTCCTATTAGGAATGGTAAGATTTTTAAAACCAAATGTTTAAGCTGAGGCTTATAAATTATTATCTAATTCCCAAAATGTCTGGTTTAAAAATGCTCAATATCTGATTGCCTTACTGCTGCTTGTTAATTTGAAAAAGGACCATTTTAGATGATTGAAATTATTACTGAAAATTGTAGAAATACAATTCTAGGTGAATCTGAACACTTAAGTATTTGTTCTGGGTTATGTTCTCTATCTTTTGGAAGCTGTTATAATTTACTGCAATTAATTTGTAAGTGCTCTTCCTGGCATAATAACTTGTGATTTCTTTGATGTGGTTTCTGGTAATGAAGGGAAATAGGCAGGAGGAAAGTTGTACTTCAGACTTGAGCTTAAATATTTTGAAAAACAAATAGAGTAATAGTAATAAAATTTCAGTATTGTAGCTCAAAAATAAAGATTGCACCTTGGTCAGATTGAATCAGCGACCATTTGCTCACATACTGTAACCTCAGTGGCCTTGCACACAACTCAGGAACACAAGAAGCATAAAANGATAGTGGGGATTGTTCTGACCCAGGTGCAGGACCCTGCACTGGCTCTTGTTGAACCTCAGGAGGTTCACCTGGGACCCCTGTCCAGCTTGTCCAGGTCCCTCTGGATGACATCCCGTCCCTCTGGTGTCTCGACAGCACCACTCAGCTTGGTGTTGTCCATGAACTTGATGATGGTGCACTTGATCCCGCTGTTACTGCAAAATATTGAATGACAACATATTTGTCCCTGCAGTTTGAGCATTTGGTGAGACAATACTTACAATAGAAATGGTTTTCTCAATACTGTCTACTTTGCAGTGCTGTTCATATTATAGTTTATTAATTATAGGTAATGATGTGATCCAGTGATACTTTGTTTTGAAACAGTATTTAAATGGAAATCTGGCATTTAATGCCAGAATTGTACACTGTTATGATGCAGATGACAGCTATCTCTTTTCCTAAATTCTTAATATCTGCTGAAGAAGCTGCTTTGGTGCAGTTTAACAGGGGTTATATCACTCTACAAGTGTCTTGAGGTAGTAGATAAAATTGTAACACGTGGGAAGCTTCAGCCTTTTTTCTCTTAGTATTTGTACTCAAAATGCTACCTTCAACTTGGCTAGTGTGCTGTGGGACAGAGGAACCACCTGCAGCATCAGAGTTGAGTTCACAGATGGGCTTAGGGACCACAGATGGAAGTCCTTCACTACTGTCACAGGATACAAAGCCTTGAGTTAGTTTCCACACTCTCTTCTCAGTGCATGAAGAGTCATGTACCTTAGAAGGAAATTGCAGTCTGAGGAGAAAATTACAGGCTTAGCTAGTACTAGAGTTTAAGTACTAAGTAATCTTAGTTTACTTTTCAGTTAGGTGCATAGGATGCAGTATGAAGGCTGCCATCTTTTTGTCTAGAAGCTCACTGACAACACTCACAGAAAGTGAAGGCTATATAAGATTTGGGAGCAGGAAGGGGTGGGAGTTGTATTTTGATACTTCTCTAGTGGGAAAATAATTACAGTTTTTATAGTCCTTAGGCTTTCACTATACCTGAGAGTGAGAAAGGAAGAAGGAGCATAACTGTGGTGGGTTGACCATGGCTTGGTGCCAGGTGCCCACCCCTCTATCATTCTCCCTTCTCAGCAGCACAAGAGGAAGAAAATAAGGTGGAAAACCAAAAATCAAACAAAACGAAAAGACGTGTGGGTCATGATAAAGGCAGTTTAAGCAAAACAAAGGCTATGTGCAAGAGTGAAGGCAAACAAGATTTATTCTCTACTTTCCAGCAGCAGATGATGTCTGGCCTCTTTTCTGGGAAGCAGGGCTCCAGTGCACGTAGCCGTTGCTCTGGAGGAAAAGTGGATGTCATCCCCATCCTCCTTTTCCTTGGCTTTTATTATTGAGCTGATGTCATATGGTATGGAATATCCCTTTTGTCAGTTTGGGTCAGCTGTTCAGGCCGTGTCCCCTCCCAAGATCTTGTCCACCTCATGCCTCTGAGGGGGGAATGTTGGAAAAAGACATCTTGGTTTTGTGCAAGCCCTGATCAGCAGTAGCTATACCTCCTTTCCCACTCTCAATAGCATAGTGCTGTGAGGGGTGCTATGGGGAAAATGAACTCCATCTCAGTCAGACCCACTACAGTAACAGAAAAGCTTATGCATGAGGGGACAGAAATTAGACAGATGGAAGTTCTGGGTTACACTTTCTATTCTATTAATTGTGTTATATATATCTTCTGCTAATCTCATGTGGATCATCTGGCAAATATTCCTGGTGTTAGGTTCAGTTGTGAACATACAAGTTAAAAGACTAAATGAGTGATGAGAATTGTGATCAAAAAAGGGTGCAGTATACCAAGGTTTGCATCATTTTCTTTAGCTGTCTGCTTTTGAAGCCTCTAGAGGCAGCTGGTGGCTGATGAGTAGTGAAAGAACAATTCTGAAGATATTCCCCCTAGAAGAAGAAAGGATCATTGAAGCAGCACCTGCCTCCTTTTCAGTCTGCCGGCTTAGCCACATAAGCCACAGCAGTGATACATATGATGAGTCTTCTGCATTCAAGATGTAGTTTTTATACCTGTAAAAGTAATTAAAGATTTCCATTCATAGAAACCTCATAAGCACCAAACTTTCAATTTATATGCCACTGAGGTGAATATTCATTCACTGATACCTTGTGAAATTGACAGTAACAGGGCAGCATAATTTACATATGCTCATCAATAAAGATTTATTTCTTAAACCAGCAACAAGAATTTCAGTAACAAAGCTGATCAAACTTGGAATAATCCTTTGATTGTAAAAATCTGGCAGAACTGTGATTAATTTAAAGAATGGGTTACACCAGTAAAATAAATTACTGAAAGTTTTCATAAAAGGAAGAGTACAGGTAGTGATTAAGGTACTGAGTGATTAAGGTACCGAGTGATAACAAATCCTTCAATAGATCAACTGATTCCAGTTTATTAAATGAAGTCCATATCCAGTTTATGGATGCCAGTTTATAATTAGTCCTCTGAAGGATTATGCATCAGATTTCTTCTTCATAAACGAGCCTTCAGAATGTCATGTTGTCAGTATTTTCAAAAAGTCATTCACTGAAGTACTAAATTGTTGGAATTAAGCTGTTAAAAATCCATTCCATTTTAGATTTTTTTTCACTTTTATAGTACTTACTCTGATGTTAAAAACAATTGTATTAATACCAGTGGTAATTTTTGTGCAGTTATTTCTTTACAACTGTCTTTGCAACTTGTTTCCTTACACTTGAGCTTTGCTGGTGAAGGTGTACAGTTTGTTGACACTTCCTGTTTGTAGTGGAACAGCTTCTGAATAAGGCATCCAATCAGTGAAAAATATCTAGAAAATCTCCAGTGAACAGAACATATATGATCTTTAGCAAAATCAAAATGAAGATGAAGGAAATACACTACTTATCATGTATGATCAGTGAGGCAGTAGTTTTAATGAAGACTTGTCTTTAGGAGTAAAACCAGTTGACGATTATTGAGTGTTTACTCTCAAGTCTTCCAGAGCCTCACCGAGGGAAGAAGTGAGCATGGATTACATCACATAGTGTGGTGTTGTGGTACAGGAATTCATGTGATTAGTCTTTATGGAATTGCATGCTGGACGTTTGGGTAAATAGAGTAATTCAGAGGGTCTTTAGAATATGCACTAAGCACAGCTTACAGGAGTGATCTCTGTAACTTTATGTCATTTTACATAAGAAAAAAAAATAGGTATCAAAATCTCAATAGCAATGGTCCCCTCCTTTGTTTTTTCCTCTGATGAATTCTTGCCAGTCAAAAAATGTGGAGGATACTAACAAGTAGCCACCTTCCCAGCAAGATGCTCCGTGCCACATAGTTCTTGTCCTTTCATTCTTTCCATCACCCAGAACATCTCTGGATTACCTGCTAAATGGTTTTCCTCTTGCAAAAAGAGTGAGACAGCTATCACAGTTTAGGGTCAGGGTGGCCCCTTAGACCAATAACAGCCACTCTCTGTTAACCCCCCTCAGTCCCCAGGGGGAAGAGAAGGGGAATAAGGGGGAGACACAGTGCTTAGAAAAGGGAACTAGAACAGCTTGAATGAGAATAATAATAAATATGGAATATATACAAACTTATACAAACCCAGTATTGAACCTTTTTCATTAGTAATAAAGAATGACTGAGACCTTCCCACTAGCATGTGGAGCAGTAATAGTGTTTGTGAGGCAGTAAGTAGATGAGGTGCTAACAGAGAAATAAAATGCAAAAATACCAAGTATGGGTTAAATTTAAAATATCCTACTCTAATATTTTAGCTAAGTATTTATTAAATATGTCTTGTGTACTAAAAAAATTTATTACTGTTATTTATATCATTTTAGGCTGTTGCAGAACAGATATTTTAACTGGCATTTGTTGTCTTCTCAAGTATTTGCCTGTAATATTTCAAACTTCCATAGAAGACGTAAGATTATGTGTCTTGTTAATAAGCAGAAAAATCAGTTCTTTTTCGTGTACATCGAGGAGAATATTTTTTTTTTTTAATCTAGAAAAAAAGTTTTTTCATATCCTAAAATCAAATTTTCTTACCTGATTTTCACTCAGGTAAGTGTTAAAAACAGGATGCTAGGTATTTCTAGAGTTTGTGTGAGATTTGCGTAGTGCTCTATCTCACGGGTGGTATCATGTTGTGGGAATATCTTCTGACAGAACTTTGCTAAATGGTACATTTCAATATTTTATTTTCTAATTTTTTTTTAATATATTTTCTAAGTTTTCTAAACTCTGTTTTATAAACACTTATATTTAAATATTCCTGGCATGTTTTTGATCAAGCAGTCTGAATGTAATGCTTCTTTAGCTGCATTTCTACTGCATTGTGGAAATGTATTTTAGATGAATAGAAACTGTATTTTATGTATTTGGACAGACTGAAAATTATTCTTTCCTTTTCTTTCCATAGGATAAGAAATGGGTTCTCAATCATGAAGATGTCACACTGGGAGAATTACTGGGCAAAGTAAGTAGTCAAGTGAGCACTTAAATAAGTATATATTGAGCCTATACATTTCATGTTTGCCTTGTTTTTAAGTTACTGTAGTATGCAATTTTTATATCAATTCTTTAATCCACAAGACAACACTGTGCTTTAGGTAAATGTAAATCACATTTACTGGAGAATATGTGTCCTGAAAGGTTTTAATTAGCGTATGTATTTTTCTTTTCTGGAAGGCTTTTAAGCTAACTAGTTTTCTATAAACCATGATGTTGCTGTTTTACTTTGTAGTCTTACAAAAAATGTTGCAACATATAAATAAAAACATAAATAAACATTTATATTGATGTGTTTATAAAATGTGTGCATTTATGCATATAAGCTGATATAATGTGATTAAATCAATCAATATTTATTGAATGTTCATTGCTTTTGTGTGATTTACTGAATGTTAGGTAGCTTCACAATCATATATGTACTAAATTACTTCTTTTATCTTGTTTATATCACAAATTCTGCTTAGAAACTGTAAGTCTTTAGTCAGTCTTTAGTCTTTGAACCTCACCTGCATTTTTAGCACCTTTGTACCTACAAAGGCAATTGTGAGTGCCACTTTGGACACAATGTTCCAAAAGATTTCCCCCAAAAAAATGATAAATAGGTTTAAATGATGAGGAGATGAATTAAAGCAGTAATTACCTTCTTACTATGATGCACACTAAATGAATTGATAAACTATTCAAGAAATGGGAGAATTAAATATTGACAGAAAATTCTGTTATACAGGACAAAATCTCTTTGGCAGTGTATGATGACAAAAAGTGTTTACTTACTACTGGTAGACAGAGCTGTGTCTTCACAAAATTATATTATGTAGAATATTATATTAGGAAGAAATTCTTTACAGAGAGAGTGGTGAGGCACTGGAGCAGCCTTCCCAGGGAGGCTGTTGAGTCACCACCCCTGGAGGTATTTGAGAAATGGGTAGACCTGGACATGCTCTAGGGGCAGGCATGTGGGGGGTTATTTTGTGTTTTTGAAGTCATGTTTGATCAGGGTATTTAGGTGTTTGTGGGTTTTTGGTGTTTTGGTGTTATGGATATGGTTGGACTGAGTGATCTAGGAGGTGCTTTCCAACCATGAATATTCTGTGAAAATACAAGTACTGTGACAGCTTCACATACAGAATAGTATCAAGGGAGAAAACTTAAGATGTTTCAGGCATTTAAGAAGCTTTGTTGTATTAAAAAAAAAATTAAAAATAAAAAATTAGTCTAGTTGAGCAAAGACAGGTAAAGCACTCTGAAAATTTATTAATTTAGTAAACTGAATTTACATGTGTATTGCATGGGTTTGGCCCAAAACATTTTTGACATTCAATTAAGATAAAAGTATTTTCAAGTTGTTTATACTGTTACACATCCATCTCTAAAAGAACATAGTCAAAAGAAAAGGTAAGAATGTT
>VWZY01006531.1:84591-98211 GCA_013399075.1 Chloroceryle aenea | reverse complement strand
GGGTCAGCAATATTGGAAATCTGTGCTTAAGCCTGAATTTCTTCCCTTGTTACAATCAGCACACTGCTATTTTCCATCTGTGGCTTTTGTTTTCTGTCTTCTTCCTTTGGCAATATCATAATCAAATGCATGATTTAATGAGACCTTCAGCACTCAGGAAAGAAAGAAAAGCATTTCAGTGGAGTTTTGGTCATTTTTGAAGTCAAATGCAGCCACAGATACAAGGATACAGAAGTGGATTTCATGTGGAAATTTTCAGATGTAGTTATAAAATGGCTTTGTATTTTTTGTTTTTTAATTTATATAAAAATTAATTAAAAGTGTAAGGCATTTGTGATTTGTTGGGGTTTTGTTTTGTTTTGTGGGCTTTTGTGGGATTTTTTGTTGTTTTGTTTTATTTTGTTTTGGATTTCTTGATTGATACCAGAATTTGGTTATATACTTGACAATTTCCTTCTTCCTTTATGTCCTAATTAATTTTCCTTTTCTTTTTATTGAAGTATTATTATCACCATTTAAAATTCCATACCAGTTATATTACCTCTCTGTATTTTTTTTTCTGAAGATTTGCAAAGAATTTGTTTACTTAGAACTTACTTGTTTCCTAATTTCAGGGTAATTTTGGTGAAGTGTATAAGGGAACATTAAAAGATAAAACTGCTGTTGCTGTAAAAACTTGTAAAGAAGATCTTCCTCAGGAACTGAAAATAAAATTTCTGTCAGAAGCCAGGTACGTTTTGTCAATTTAATTGAAATATATAGGTCTTGTGGGTTTTTTTTTCAAGTTTTATTACTAGATGGATTTACAAAATCTGACCTTTAGAAGATTCAAAGAAGTAGTGGTCAAACTTTTTCCTTCTTTTCTGTCCCTCAGTACATTCTACAACTCTTACTCTGGTAACTAAACATAGGCATTTTTAACTTGTGAGTGCAGTAGCATCTGCACTTGCTGAAACTACCTCTTTGGCAAAGGAAGCTGTGCTTATAAAACACAATTTTGTTGTAAATGCTTCCGTTTAGAATTTTTTTTGATATGTGCCATGAGGACTGGGATAAGAAGATGCTGTTTATTTAAATGTTACTATGCCAGTCATAAATCCTACCTTACATACATGACTAAGAGAGCTGATCAAATATGGCTAGGTTACTGTATAGACCACATGTAGGAATTTTCTCTGTGAGAAAAGTTCACTCCAGTAGAAATATTTCATGCTGTGTCAGGCTGTATCTGCTTTCATACTTATTTTTCAAATAAGTATCAATTAACTATAATTTTCAAATAACTATGATTTTTAAAATTATAGTTATGCCACACTATTCTGTGTGTTCTGGGTACATAGATAGATAGGTTCTGAAACCTAAGGGGTGTATTGACATAATTTCACAACTGTTTAAACTGATTTTTTTCCTCTTGCTATGAAGCTTCATGTTTTCATTTTTAGTCCCAAACTAGCATGATTATTATGGAAAATTAAAAGGTACTATCTACATTCAGAGAATAAAAATCAGCCACTGTTATCTGTTGAATAATTTTAAGAAGCTTGTAACTTGGCAACAGCAGAGGTGTTTTATTTGTTCAGCAGCCTGTCACTGATGGAGCAATGTTAGTCTGAAAAAAGATTGTGTAATTTCTTATGAAATAGGTATGTACCAGGTAGATTAGTATTTTACTCTTGAGCCCAGAGAAAAATTGCAGAAAGAAGTGGTGCTTGAAGTCAGGAAATAGTAGAAGAAACATTTAAGTTAATAGGTCTCTGTAGAATTCTTCTGTGCCCTTCATTTCCCTTCTAAATGACAGCATGCCATTTTCAGCTGCAAATGGATTAAAGTATTGTGTATTAAGTATTGTGTATAACTATTGTGTAAAATGATGTAAATGTATTTGTTTAACTCCCAAAATTAAAATTACTGTCCTTACAGTCTTCTAAAACTTCTTGTATTAATTAATCTCTTAAAGTAAAATTCGAATGAGTGTGCTTTTGAAAAGTGCAGCAGGGAAGTGTAGAGGCATGCTGTGCAGGCTTTTTTGATGTAGCTCTGCTTCTGTTCCACCACTGAAATGCTATTTAATTACAAGCATTCTTGAGAAACTGCAAACCTGTCAGGTAATTTTTCAGTTACATAGATAAATGTTACGTAGAAAAATAGTGGAACTGCAATAAGAATAATAGTGTTCAACTGATTTATTATTGAATCAGTATGCCCTCCGTTTCAAAGAGAATGATGATTGATCAGTTACATTGATTTATATTCTTTGTGATAACAGTAATGACATATTCGATTAAAATAACATGAAGGATTTAAGATATTTTCTTATAATATTAAACCAGTTTGTACAATAAGCTTTATTAATATAATAAAATTACTGTATGTTTTGCAGAATACTCAAACAGTATGATCATCCTAATATTGTAAAACTTATAGGAGTTTGCACACAACGACAACCTATTTATATCGTTATGGAACTGGTTCCAGGTAATTTTTTTTCCTTTCTTTTGCACCCATTTTCATAGGTATTGTTGCTGTAATGTAAAATATATTGATTTTTATTTGTCTTTATTGCATTCTTATAACTGATTTCTAAAGTCACCTGTGTTGAGAATCGGTGGAAATAGTAGGTTCTACAAGTTTGGAGTGGAGTGAGCTCCACAAATCTGTTGCAAGCTTTTCTGCAGCCATTCAGAACAAGATAATTTGCTGAAAGGTGTCTCAGCTCTGTGTTCATCTTCCTTCTTGAAAGATAGTATATGGTACTTCCTTTAACTGTAAAGTTACACAGTGACTGTTAAAATGTTGTGGGGTTTTTTTTCTCTTTACCAATATATACTGTTCAGTTCATGGGTTGCTCTTGCATTACTTTTTGAATCTTGGATTCATGTTACTCAGCAATGCCTGGAGAGAATTTCAGGGTGTTGGGATGATGGCAGCTTTTAGGCAGTTTTACGTCTTTGTTGATTTTCTCAGCAGCTGTAATATGTGTGTGTTTGGTAGCCCCTAGTACCACTTAATATGCAACAATATTTGTTTTTTATATCACTATTTGTCTTCAAAAGGATACAGCAAGCTATTTCAAAAACTGTTCCATTCATGAAGACTTGAGTACTGTCTTTAGACAAAAGCACTGATGGAATCTTTGACCTATTGGAATTTCCTGCCTTTATTCAAGTAGATTATATTAGATTATTTGTACATGCGATTAGCTTTATTACAATAGCAACTAAAAGCAATGTCCTGTACTTAAAGGCATTATTTTGGTAATCAGCTTCTCCAGACATCTCTGAAGATAAAAATCAGTCCTGATCTTTTAACTCCTTTATCATTCTACTTCAGGATTTTCAGAGGCTAGGACAAGTTCTTGAAACATACTAATACAATTAAAGGAGGAATTAGTGAGAATGTTTCTCATGCCTATTTTGCTGTTCAAGTCTATAAAAAAATATTCTGTCTCCTGGCTTTGAGTATTCAAGAAACTTCTTAATTCTTACCCCTTGAAACTTCTTAATTCTTACCCCTTTTTCCTGCTCTCTAAGTCCTCTGGCTATCTTCCATGCTTGCCTGACCTCATAATCACTGCACTATGCTCAAGCCATCAGACTTCTTCAAATTCCTTCACACATTGGCTACTATACCATGAAACTGACCAAATCAGCTAGAAATTATAAGGATGCTAACTCTGAAGAAGCTGGCAGAGGAACAAAAGATTTGCTTAGATCAGATAAGCAGTCATTCTGTTGTTACTTTTTTTCTGTTTTCTAATGTCAAGATTGGATGAGATTACCTAAAATAATAATTATTAGTGCTGTGATTAAAGCTGCCCTTTGAAAAACAGAAAAGTGGTAGGCTTGTGGACTTGCACTCAACACTTAACTTTCTCAGTATCTGCTTTGTCTGTGTTTTGTCTTAAATGTGTCTAGCTGATGTCATGGTGTTGGGTCATAGGCTGGACTTGATGTTCCTGGAGGTCTATTCCAGCCTCAGAAATTCTGTGATTCTGTGTTTACATTGAAGTTGTTTAAGCAGTTTAACTCTGACATTCTTTTAAATAACTAAAAATGACATGTTTTAGCTTAGAATTGTATTCTGTAAATATGTTGCTGAAAAGGTGTGTAACCAATAAATGTATGACATTTTTGTTCCCTGCAAAAAATTTGAAGCCTCTCAAATAAATGTGGAACTTCTGTGTTTTCTGAGATCTGTTTAATGTTTGCAATTTTTAAAATTGTTTTTATATCCTAAATACATGTAGGCTGCACACTGTCTATGTAGTGACTAATTCTGCTTTTCATTCCAGATTCAGATTTCAGTTCAGATTCTTAATTTCTTCAGGTTTTAAAAATGCATTTAGAAATTGAGCACTTTATGTAAAGAGGTGCTACTCTGTTAGGGATTCTGTTTTAAATTCTCTGTGCAGAGAAATCTTCCTTTGTTGCAAATGTAGATGGGATTAAAAGATATGCATCTGGATAAAGACATCAGTGAAAACAATGGAGAAGGTGGCAGATGCATATTTACACACCTGTGCATCAATTGTCATATGCAAAATAAGCCAGATATTACTAACAGATCACGGAGAAATAAAGCAAGTTGTCAAAGACAATTATCCTTTGTATAGATCCCTTTTCTTTATTTCCGTGTGTTAACAAGTGACATGTGTCCTGAAGAATCACATTGATAAAGAACTTTCAAGATGGGCAATATAGCAATTATTAACTGAAATAATGAATAAGCTAGCAGAGAATATTGCAGATACATAGGTGAAGTGAAAAGGTATATGAGACTTACTATTCACTTGCTTGCTCTTGGTCATACTGATTTCACTGTATATGTCCACACAGTGTGAATCCTTCACTGATTACTCCAGTACAGAAAGATTTTGTTCTCTTTTTTTTTTGCAATCCACCACATGTCAAGAAATGAGGGAAATGTCATGATACATATGCGTATTATACAAACTCTCTTTACATGCATATGTGGAAAAATACATCCTATCTCCCTGGATTGTTAGGGACCCTTCCTTTTCCTTTTTTTCCCTTTCCCTTTCCCTTCCTTTCCCTTCTTTCCCTTCCCTCTTTCCCTTCTTTCCCTAGTCTTCTGTAGGAATCTCTACAGGTAGGAAAGGGAGGAGCATTCTGTAAGCAGAATATGGCAGAATAAGACAGTCCTTTAAACTGAGAAAGGAGAAGGCCTGAAAAGACAAAACTCTGTTTTTTTTTTTACTGTAACCGTATTTTTATGATGGTACCATTGATGATGGGATAGAGCCATGAGTTTGTATTATTGTAGGGGCTTGACCAACCAGACTGAAAGGTAATGTAGGAAAGGTCGTGTACTGTCTGAAAATTGTTCAGTGAGGGTTGCTGCATATGTGAGACTGTGAATGTGGTCTTGCACCAGAGTTTTGTAATGTAGATAAACCTTTTTCAGGGATGGTTTCCAAAATGAGGAAGAGCAGAAATTTGTGTGAAACTGTTGTTTATAGGACTGTGTAAGAAGTTGTTTATAGGACTGTATATCATTTCTGTGATGCCACATCAATCTATAAAATTGGGCATTTTAGTCATATCTTCTGGAATTAATTTATTCATTTTCTTTGCTCTGTGCCTGTTCTCCCAGAGGCTTTTATGTTCTGCATCCTCCGTTGTTGACCTTAAAACTGAAGAAAGGGAAGTAATTATGAGGAGCTGCTTTGGTATTCAGAACAGGAAAAGAACAATTTGCCAGTGTCTCTTAAGGCTGCACAAGGCATAAGGAGTTTTCATAATAGCTCATTTTTAGGAAATATAAATGGTGATCAGAGAGACTGCCTAAAATACTGCTTACATTATCTCTAAGCTGGCCAGAGTCCAAAGTGATCACCTGAGAATGAATGCTAGACACTAGAATAGTCTTCTTTTTTACCCTTCCTCACTCTTACCTTCTTGGACCCAATTTATCTCTTAGTGATCACAGATCTTATTATGGAATTTCTTCTTTTAGAATAAGTACTTTTAATTGACAGAAACTCTCAAGATAACTTAACTGTGTTTTCATCTGCTCTTAATTTATCATGCAATCTTCCATATAATCAGAAACAAATTTCAAGACTCCCTTTAAGCTTTGAAAGTTGTTTTTTTTTCTTTCCTAGGCTTAGGGGGGAACCAAATCCAAATCAAATGTAATCTCTTAAGATGCAAAAAGCAATCCTGAGCCATAATTTTTTTCTTCTCCTTTTTTGTGTTCATTTCATTTTACTTGGATTTTAGCTTTTCCTGAAATGGAAATTTAATTCAGAGATAGGAACTTTGCATATTCATGAACTCTGTGTTTGAGAATTGGGCATGTTGAAGATAGATGTGTAATCTATCTTCATCTAACTAATCTAATCTAACTGTGGTGCAGTTACTGCATGCAACTGTTTCAACAGTTTATCTTGTAGAACCTTCAAAGGTACCTCTGTTCCTCCAGGAAAGAATCTGCACAGGTAGTCAGGATAAGCATCGACATCACACCTGCACCAGCTCTCTCTGGATTGCTTAACTGACAGTAGATGCTGACATCTTTATATGTTCCAACGTTTGATTCATTGTAGTAGAAGGAAGCTTGTCGTCACATTTTTTGCAATCTATCCCTTTTTAGCTGTTAGACTATTAAATTGCAAGCTGATAGCCTACTTTCTGTTTCAAGTTTCTACATATTTAAACATTTTTATAACCAGCATAATTAAAATTGCATCCCCATTAATGTTTTAAAATAATTTTATTTTTCCTACATCAGACATTCAAAAATAGACAGTTCAAGAATCTGGCTTTTCTTCTGAGACTTAATTTAGCTTCCTCTAGCGTACATATTCTGATAATAAATGACATTGTGAGTATATTATATAGTACAATATTATGAAAACTAGATCTCCTTTCTACACCAGATCCTTACCTCATACAGTACTAAACAGTTTTCCAGGAGCTGTTTCTTATCTCCAAATCCATATTATGTAGCCATAAACCTTATTTAGTCTCATGCATCAGTGATCTGCAGTAAGTGTGATTTCCACACCTCCTACACGGTGGTCATTTCTGGGCATTTTTCACTCTTAATAGTAAATGCATTGTTGACATTCCTCTGGAATAGCAGTGTGCATTCCTGATACCACCACAGAGTTCCTATTTGATGATGGATATATGGTTGCAAAAAGAGCAACCCCCTACTTAAGTGGACATGTAGTTTGTGTTCCTTATTTTATTTAGGCTCATGCTGACATAGATTGCTGAAAACGTGCATCTGGAAACAGATTGGCCTTTTCTTTTCCACATAAAAAGCTATGAAAACATCCAGTAATCTAACAGTATGGGAAGGTTGTCTGAATTAGGATTCAGCTGTCTATATTCAGTGTTTATCTAGACATATGTAGCTAGCTTTCAAGGTAGAGTTCAGCAAGGTTGTAACATCCATCTTTGCTATGGGATAATAAAGACAGGTGTTCAGAATTGCACTGAATCATTCGGGATGCAAATTGCCTATGACATTGATGCAGAAACGAGTCAGAGCTGAGAGACTTTATTAGCTCAGGTGCAGCACGGCTTGATTTCAACTACACCGTCTCTGAGGCATATTCATAAGAAGCATAACTATGTCTACAGTGGTCGTAGCAGGATTTGAGAAGTTGTTCTTAACACAAGCTCTGGAGTCCCCTCTGCACCCTGTTCGTGCTGTCCTACCTGAAGTTGGCTTTGATCCAGCTTGGCTTACTCCATCTTATCTGGAGTTAAGGTGACTCTGATCATTTCTGTATGTTACAGCACTTGTTATTTCCACAGGGCATGTTAGCTCAGAAGCATTTGCAAATAAAGCCCAGTATTCTGACTATCAGGCCCTCCTTTTGGCCTTTGTAAGAAAGGATGTTATATGGCATAAAGAGGAGAAATATCTACAGATCCATTACAGACAATACTGAGATAAATCTGGTGCAACCTAGTAAATCTTTACTGACGTTTGTGGAATTACTCTTATTTTTTGTACATAGTCTTATTTCAGGGTATAGCACCAAATCATAGCCACCTCCACATATTTCTTATTTTAGTTGCACTGAATCAAACAAGACCATTTATAACCAAAGTCTCAATGCTGAGACTGAGGTATGTATGATTTATCTGTTGATATGATGTACAATATCTATATTATCTGAGTTTTGCTGGTAAATGAATTATCACAAATAAAGGAAATTATACATAGCTGAAATACGTGTATGCTGTGGTTTACTTGAGCCTAAGGTTAGCCCTGATGACTCTTAAGGTGCAGCTGATTTTGTACACATTGTACATGCTGTCAAAAGTTAGTGCAACCAAAAAAAAAATGGCTAGTCAAATTCTAGAGTAATTCAAATTAGAGCTAAGGTGTAGATTTTTAACAGTGACAGTGACTGTCTGGCTTCATTTGCCATTCAATTCTTTCTTTTCTCTAGTCAAATAAGTTACCTGGCTTATAACCCATCTGTTAATAAAGCCACCTTCTGTCTGCTCTACAGTTTATCTTCACACAAACATGACTATCTGTTTCTCTAGTTATTATCTGTCTTTTACTTCATCCTTTCATCTTGCACTCATCTAAATTTTTAGCTTCCAGTTTTCTTTGTTTACTTTTCTGCAATCTGCTGTGCTTTTTCCTCTGACACCTTCTCTCATGCTGGGCACTTCACCTTATGAATTGGAAATCCTCCCATGTATTCCCTCTCTCCACATATATGCTCAGCTTTACCCCCTCACCTCCAGCCCTCTTGTAATACAGACACACATGCACACTCCATTTCTTCTTCCTACCTTCCCTTCTTAGTTTTGCACATTCATGTAAGCCTCTGCCTTACTATTTGCTGCATGTTTGCCAGCTGTGAGGATATTGAGAGAGGAGGAGGAGCAGTCAGATTGTTGGGGTGTAGGTGTTGGTGATTAAAAATTCCTTTTAGCTCCTCTGTTTTCTAAAATAAAGCCAAAGTCCCACTACACATTCTTCTTTTATTGTAACATTTCAGACTAGAGTTTGATTTGTATCTTTTAAAATATTTGAAGTTTTGATGATACTATATTTTATATCAAGATTGTACAAAAATAAATCAGTAAGTAGGTGAAACTAGAGACTCTGTTTGAAAACTGAATTAAAAAAAAATCAGCAAAGTGTTTGGTAGCTGCAAGACCTTCTATGTGCCTCCTCTTTTTTTAGTTTTATTTGTCAGTATTCCTGACACAGGTTTCTGATCATTGTCAATGTTTTCCTCATTTTGAATATCCTATGTCTATAGTCTGTCATCGTATTAAAAGGAGGTAAAATAGCACGTACAATGTATTGTAAGCTTCGTCTCATCTCCATCCTATTGTAGTATAGTTATGTTGTGCCAGTGAGTCATCTCCATTGTGGTCTCATCACAGGTCTCCTGCTAAAAGGTCATCCACAATACAGTTCTGATGCAGGCAACATCTTTGTGTGTACATTTGTTGTGGCTAATCATGTCCTTGGCTTCAATGAACACCCTTCTTTTAAATCTCCGTTTTTTTATTTCATCTTTACTTTCCACATGCACATATTTGCACTCGTTCATCATTACTATTATTAATATTACTACGACAAAACTTTACATTGTTATGGCAACTTTTATTTGCTGTGTTGAATACAATGGAAATTCCACATACAGGAGAAAGTGTTACTTACTATTGTATAGTCTAATTTTGTTTCTGTTGTTTCATAGTTGAATTTGTCTATTTCATTTTTATCAACAGCTATTGTATTGGAAATAATGCTCTCACACTATGTGCTGCAAGTAGTGAATTAGGGCTTTTTATATTTAAACTTTTTTTAAGAAGCAAATAAAGATATGTAGCCACAGTTCTACACGGGATGGTTTGTACTGTAATATTGTTAACTCATCTTTGAAGATATTCATGTGGATGCTTTCCTATGAAGATACCCATCTTCATAAGAAGAAGATGGAATGTTGGCCACGGTAGACAGTAATAGTCAGAATTTACTAGTACTAATAACTTTGTTAAAGGACAGACACTTATGCCTATGTTAGTAACAGAGTGATGAGGATAAGAGTTAACCTAAAATGACATATACTGTAAAGAATAAGATGTGTATCACTTTGCTATCCTATTTTGTGTGCAACTAACAGTGCTTTCAAATCAGTATTGAACAGAGTATTTAAAAGACGTGTCACCTCTGTGCAAAAGCAGATACAAAAAAACACAACTGCTATCTAAAACATACTTTTCCCAACTTTTTTTTCAGCATTGAGACTGAGAGACAGATTAAGATACTTTTATTAAAACTGTGTTTTGGTGATAGGCATAAACTATACTATATACAGATCAAGATACACTGTGCTGGTTTTGTTCTTGTCTGAGGGGACAAGAGGGCAGTAACCTTTTTACTCCAAGGCAGGAGACTGTGAAGTCACAGTAATAGTTGTTTGTCTTCAACTAACGATGTCAAATATGCAGTTTACATTGCCCAAGAAGTAAGCCACTTTGTTACCCCTTGAAACACATCAGTTTAGAATTTGAGAAACACCACTACAATTAATCAGTTAAATATTACTCTCATGTAACTAACAGGATCTAACCTTTTTATTCACAATGTTTATAAACCCCCATTGCAATAATTTTTTGATTAGAGGAGGGTGTATTACAAATTATTGATTGTTTTTGTCAATAGTTTTTATACCAGTCTGTATTTAATGTACAGTGGTGAAGATTTGTGGTGTGCAATTTTCACTTTAAAACACCTGGTATTTAAGGGAAGTTAGTGAAACTGCATTTGGAAATGTGAGTTCATTTTTTTTTAGTCTAACCTCAAACTGATGAATTGAGGAGAACTAATAGCTACATTTTGTTTGGCCTCACATACTTATGAGTGATAAATGTCAGTTGTCCTGTCTGTTGCATCTTACTGTCCATCTGTTTTTCTAGGAGGAGATTTTCTGTCCTTTTTAAGAAAAAAGAAGGATGAGCTAAAAACCAAACAACTGGTGAAATTTTCATTGGATGCTGCTTCTGGTATGGCATATCTCGAATCTAAAAATTGTATACATAGGTAAGGAAGATATTTGTTTTCTCATTATTTTAATTATGGCCACTGGAAATGCTAGCTATTTAAGTGTATATGGCGCTTATTATCAACAGGAGTGATCCCTACAATTAAAAAAAAGACTACGGTTTTCCTGAAGGGAGGTCATCATTGCTTGTCTTAATTCAAAACCATTCTGTTCATTTGGGTTTGTTGCTATTTATATAAGTTAAAAATAGTAATTTGCATTATAAGGAGCAAAATTCTTACAGTGACAATGAGTCATGGCAGAAAACAATTTGTGAGGCTTATATCCTGTCTGAAATTTGCAGATATTTGCATGGTCAACAAAGAAGTTATGTTTGAATTGTAGTTCAGAAAAATACACAGGTTTCCCAGATAATAAAGGGAGAAAAACTAGGGTTCTGTATATTAAAATATTAATTGTCTGGACAGCTGTCTCTAAAATATAGGAGATTATCAGACATCAGGCTCTTGGGGTACCTTATTTTTCTTCTTACCATTCCTTTACGTTGTTTCTTCTCTAGTTTGTCTCTTAACATGGTGCTGCTTATAGTCAGTTTGTATAAAAGGTAATGTACTTAATTTCCACCTATTTTTCCCTCAGAGTATCACAGTATATACCCTGCAATAATGATGTGGCTGAAACAGGAGACATAAACATGATGATAATTCACTTTACAGAAAACTTTTGAAGAACAAGTTTTCATTTGTAATATTGATGACTTCAGCTTTGTGTTGTAGAACATGTGTAGGTGAACTGTGTGCCACTTCACTTGCATAATCAGACCTTTTCATATATTGGCACTGTTCTGATGAACGCTGTTATTTGAGACTGGAGTGGCATTTCTCCTAGATTTTTATCAGTGGTGAATTGTTCAGGTGCAGTCATGCAGGTCAGGAAGTAGATTTATCTTTAAGAACATTCTTATAAAAAGAGTAAGCTCAAAATCCATTTATAAAATCTTACAGTGTTATTTTGTATCATTTATATATATTCTCTTTTGTGTGTGTGTGTTTAAGGAAGCTTAAATAAAATAGTAATCTTATGCTGTTTCTAAAACTTGGAAAACTATTCTGAAACACAAGTTAATTGAAACACTTCTGCAAGATCATGTTATCTAAGAAACTGAAAGAAAAAAACCACCTAATTCATTGTGTACAACTATGGAATATTCCCTTTGGGAAATCCCAGAAAAGTATGGTAAGCACCATGGGGGAAAGCAGGATTAAAGTTGCAGCATCCTGTAGTGGTACAATGTGTTTGAGACTGGCTCTGTTTTCTAAGAAAACAGGGGCATAAAAATCACAGCAAGTAATAGCATTAATGATTTACACTATACTCATAAATGGTCTAGTGCTTTATAATTTCTATATCTGTCAGATAATTGTTAAATCACAAGTGCCTGTTTAGAACTCCTGTGTTCTTCACAGATAAAAACAAGGGGAAAAGTAACAGCCGAGTAAATAAAATCTATTAAAACTGTATTGTGTAGTGTCTTAGTTAGCAATTGCAATTACTGAAAAAGAGTATTATATTTATTCATTAACTGATAGTGTTAATGCTGCAAAATAGAAATAATTTTAGAAGTTATGCTTTTTGGTGGGGTGCTATGCCCACCTTGGTTTTTTGTTTTTTAACTCTGGAAAAAGGATAGCATTCTCATCTATGAAATTAGTACTGTTGCTACTGCTGTAGATAACAGTGTGGCCTCAGTGTATGTTTGAAAGGCGTGCTGGCAGTCAGCAGTGAGTGAATAGGAAGAGCTTTTGTTAAGGGATGTTTACAAAGCTAATAGTGACCCGCAGATTATATTTCAGAGAAGTATATGTAGTGGTGTCTTAACATATGAAGATTTCATTGTTCCATTGTTTTCAGTTAGAAAGCTGGATACAAATGTGTCATACAGATATTGTCAGGAGAAAGAGTGTAATCTAATCTGTTTTGTTGGTGCCATACGCTTGCCAGTTCACACAGTTTACATTCCACATACTATGCTACAAATAGGGGCAAAGTTCTTGCCCCCTTTTCATTTTTTTCACGTTCAAAATCTTGACAAAATTTGTTTATTATTATCACAGTTTGTCACAGGAAGTTATCAGAGAGCTACCACTTTCCTTCAAGACAGAAACAAATTTTGTAGTAAACCTATCCTGAAGAAAACCACATGTTTAAATTGCAAGGAAGAAAGCAAACAGTATCTTCTGGAAAACTTCTTACTTTTATGAAACACACAGGTTAATTAATCAAATTATGCATTTCCAGTATTATTTTACCAATCATATTTTCTGGGATACAAGATTATTTTTGGGTTTGTGTCATTGACCACAGTATGTGCTTATTGTATTTATGAGCTAATTCTTCTGAATATGATAGGTAAACATAATGAAAACTTGTGAATCATGACAACAACCAAGCAAGTCTAGTGATATTAGCAGTATTATTCTGTGTGGGGTGGTTTTGAGTTCCTGATGCAGGTTAATTGGCAAATTACCCTTACCCTACAAAAGCTCATGAAGTTTAAATGTGTTTTACCAAAAGTTAAACTGCACTTTGACAGAATTAGCTTT
>VWZY01006531.1:40254-53718 GCA_013399075.1 Chloroceryle aenea | reverse complement strand
ATTTGTTTAATCAATTCCTTTTTTTTTCCTACAATGCCATCAGAATTCAGTAGTATTTCTCCTTTAGATGACGTTTATTTAAGAAACAAAAATCCCACTATGAAGTCTTAACTAAACATTAAGAAATACTGTAAACTATATGTCTCCTAAATAATTTGTAAAAGCATTAGGCCAACAGAAATAAGTTTGCTAGTGATAGAAGCAGATAACATATATAATTGATCCTAAGGGAATTAAAGAATGTGAATTGCTAGATTTGCCTTTGATCATTATTTTTTTCCTTAAATTGGTAAGAATTCTCAGAATGCAGCTGGAGCCTACTCAAATTTATGCTAAAGAAAACGACATTCCTTGTATAGTGTCCAAAGGAAAATACTGCTTCTACATGGCATAAGGAAATTGTTCAAGAAACCGAAAAAAAAAAACCAACACACTTTTAAAGCTTCTGACAGGCTAAGCAAGGCAGAGCAGTAGTACAAACATCCTACATTTTTTAAATCATTACAGTCAGATTTCAGAAGACAGGTCATAGGCAAGTTTTAAATGCCTGGTATATTAAAAAAAATAAAAAATAATATCCACCAGAAAGAATAAAAGCATACTGAATAGGGGAGGGAGGAAATACACTGTTTGTTACTCTGGCTCTGGGTCCTCTTTACAGCTAGAACTATTTTCTAGGGCCCTACATAGAAATAGGATCAAATTACAATATCCTGGTCTGAATTCCAGAGTCAAGGTACTTAATTTTTGCTAAGAATTAAGAATTTTTTTTCAGATCAAAGTATGACAATTGCTGCTAATGCAAGTAAGAAAGCGGGATTCTAAGTGGCACAGCATCTGGAATGTTAATTAGCCCTGTATTTTATTCTTACAGTGGGTTTTAAATGTAGTGAAGTCTATTGTGCACAACATTTTTGCTCTCTGAAGTGCATTTATAGTAGTACTGAGTCAGTATCATTAAGGACTGTGTATAAGCAAAATATCTCTAGTCTAGAAGAATTTGTCTATTACATTGCAGTTAGTGTCCAAAGGAAATAATGAATGATTGGGCTGGAGCACATCACCTGCATTTGAAGTAGAACTGTCAGCATCCCAAGTATAAGGAATGGTGAGTGCTTCTTGTATTTCTTCAGTGAATTTTTTTCTTGGAGATAAAGAAGCATGTACATAACCATGAAGGTATAGTACTTGGAAAATCTGGTGGCATAAATTTGAACCTCCTTATGAGGATAATGGATATAGTTACTTAGTTGTGTAGTTCCAAGTAGCCCAAAGAGTTCAAGAGCAATGGGAAACTCTTGTTAGTTTCCATGCTTTTGAGCTGTACACAAAGCTTGTGCCTTAATTTGCTGGTATGCTAATACAAATGTAAGTGTACTAAGGTTTAAGGAATGTTCCACAATCATTTGGAAAAATCCAAGATTCATCCAACTGCAGGTCCTTATGTATACATCACTGAAGTCTGCAAGTAAGGATAATGGTGTCACCTTTGTCAGTATTCATAGCTTCTCTGGAGAGCTAATACTTCTGTGAAAGAGATTGGGTTTTTGCTGTATGCCCTCTTGGCAGCAAAGAAATACTGGTTTATTGTATAAAATAAAGTAGTGGCTTATTTGTCTTAAATTAACTAGTCACCATCCTGACTCTCACGTAAACAAAAATTGTACTCACACTTTATTCTGAAATAGTTAAAATTTCTAATTCCTATCACACTTCTGTTTAAAGACTTTTTACAAGATGATATTTCACAGCAGCAAACACATTCATCATTATTTCTGAAGCAGGCATCAGTTCAGTTCAAAAATGTTAACTCCTTGGAAGAATACCAGAATGAGATTTTAGTTATACAATAAACACAGGTACATGTCTTTTCAGTTATTTAAACTGTTTACTTATCACTAACTTGGCAGTTTCTGCCAGAACTTTTTCATCATGTCTCACTTGTAATTATTGCACTTACACAGTTTAGGAAGTGGAATCCGTAGCTATTGATACTGGGGTTAAGTTTTCGTGAAGTTCTCACAGGGGAGTTCACAAACAAAATATACAGTGAAATTTAAAATAATGTGGTATACAAGAACCAAAGCTGCCATATCTGTTTTCCATGGACTTTTGATTACTTAATCCTGCATTATTTATAGGTTATCCAGATACTAGTAATTTGGCTCATGTACTGTGTTTATCCTAGGGGATTTACAAAAAAGAGAAGAGTCAGTCTCTTTTGCAAGTGTAGTGTTTCAGGTAGGTTCTTACACTGGCATTATCCCAACCAGGGAGCCCTTGAGGGAATCCTAATTTTTTATGCTGCTAAATGAGAGAAACTCTTGAGTACTGTTAAGGGTCAGGTAGAAATACCTCAGCCTGTTATGTGAGATAGAATTCAACAGGTTATCTGTTATTTACAACTTTTTCCAAGGAATTGCATTCATCATTTTAAGAAAGATTGTTTTTCAGGGAAAAAAAAAACGTATCCTTAGTTTGTTTTCAGTAGAAGTTAAGCATGTGTGATACCCTCAGAGTTCAGTCATGTGAAATCATGAGGATACCTAACCATCTCAATTTGATGGAAATTAAAGTAGTGGAAAATGTCTTGTCTGAAACCAAATCTTGCTTCATCAAAGTGTGATCTTTTAGAGTCCCACCAAGACATTCTGTTCGAAAAGTTCTTTGAATGAAATTTTCATTAGTTTTGAATAAACCTAATGAACTAGTTTTTCATTTAGCAACTACAGTTATATTGCATTCCTTAATCTCCCTCTTTGCAGACTTGCCTAATATTTTTACTGCAAGTTGCTATTGGAACATGTATCACCAGAAGGCTCTCAGTAAGATCTGCAGTTTGTAAAATAAGCCTGATCATAATGATTACAAACAGAAAAAATGGTTAAGGAAATGTTAGGTTATTCATACTTAAGTATTTTTTTCATCCATGTCTTTGACCTTGTGTTATGCTCATTGGTATCCCACAAGCACAAACTTTACAGCACATCACTAAAACTGATTATGAAGTTATCCACTTGTTACCTCTTAATTTGTTATCCCTGTTGCACCCATTGTGCACATACTAAAGAAAAAGCAAAACAAAACAAAACAAAACACATTCCTGATGCTACAGAAATAAACTGTCCCCAAATTGTACCAGATGTGCTACTACACAGATACTAACAATAGTGATTAACTACTAGACCTCTTTCCATTATTCTTGCTGTCATATCCTCTAAATGGCAGTGCTACTTATGCACCTGAAACAGTGCAATATTTGAAGAGGTGATATAGGTTGTAAATAGAGTCATCAAACATGGTATTCAAGAGCAGTAGCGCTAAAGACAGCTGGTTGTCACAAATAATGATATCATTATAAATGTAAAAAGTGTCTGAGAGAATCCACTTGCTATAACAGCTGTCCTGTTTGTAGGCAGTAGAAATGTTTGTTATGCCAGTGCACTTGGATTTGTAATGTTTTTATGACTGAGCATAAAATAATTTGCTATTAAAAGATGAATTCACCAATTATTTTTTTTTCCTAAAACACAAAAGCACATGTGATACTGTTGAAAGCATTCTGACTAGGTAAGTCAGGGCATGTGGAGGAAAGAACATGGAGGGAGGAATACCCCTACTACTAACTAAGGTACATATCTTTTCTTTTTAGAATCATATTTACACATTCCTTCTCTTTCAGGAGTTCAGGACTTTAATTAGTAATTAGAAGTTAAAGGGCAAGTCCAGTATTCCTGGAGTACCATACAACCATGAGTTTTTAAGAGTGATCTTTCTGCAGATTTACTGTAGCAAAAGCAGTCCTTAATTGTCAATAACAACTTACAAGAAAAATGTATCAACCTTGGAAAACTCTTAAACTGCTTTAAGAGTAACTTCAGTAGGGAATATTTTTCATAATCTTTTACCAGGATTCCACCAGAATAGCTATCCTTTCTAAAAAATTAAAGAAGAAAAGAAAACACAAAAGCTTAAAAAACTCAAAGCTTCAAGTTGTAACAGAAGAAGCCTTTCACTTGTCATGATCTAAACAGTCTTTTAAATATTGCCATTATAATCAGCACCACATAGAACAGGAGTTGGAAGCTAGACTTTGTTTTAAATCAGAAGCTAATCCCCCACTTTTTTACAGGTTTTACTCTAGAAACCATCTTGGTTTTGGTTCTCTGTCAAATAAGCAAAATCAATTTCTGCATTTCAACCTGCTAATAAACTTACTAATAAAACAGGCAGATTCAGAGATACTTTTACTGGTGTCTCCAAAGGAATGCTACCTGCACTAGTAACTGTAAGTTACTCTTATGTTCCTGTTAAGTCCCTCTGTCTCTTTGACATAAAATTGCAACTGGAAATTCTAACTGGAAAGTATAGAATTTAGGTGTTAATCCTGAATTGTTTAATTTTCAGGAAGTTGTATATTATTAGCTATTTTAGAACACAATTTTCTCAGACATCATCTAGGCAGCAGTTAAGCTAGAATTTTCAGATTACTTGGGGGTTTTTGTGTGATAGAAAGGACTAATTAGATTGCTAGTTAAATGCATTGTTATTTAGCAGCAGATTACAGCTATGAGAATTTCATTTATAGAACTCATGTATGCCTTCTCTAAATAAAAAAATCTGTTAGCCATACTTTAAAAAAAAAAGGATAAAAAAGTCCTTCAGATGTAGTTGACTGAGGTCATAAAGTAAAAACACAGAAGAGCCATGAGCTACTTTATTTTTTCCTCTATCCTCTCAGAATTACATGCTTTGAAAATAAAACTTGTAATAACTGGCCTTGTGTTTATAGATAAATATGACCTGTGAACCAGTATGATGACCCCAGAACTCACATTGCTACTAGAAAATAGTGTTCCTAAATTGCTGCTGTCTGGAATTGTCATCTAGTTTTAGAATTACAAATATTTCTGTATAAATTCATAACTTTTGTGAGTATGGTAAGAGAGACAGTGCATGCTTCTGTATTGAAACCCGTCATCAATTTAAGGCAATTAAGCTTTTTAAAAGAAAAAAATAGATGGATCAGTGATTCCTTCTTGATTCCACATGTTGAAAGTATGAGCCAGAAGTTTCCACCACTAAAAAATATCCACACTACTCTCCTTATATACAGTCAGCTCATTCTTTCTCAACATAAAAAGAATTTGGAAATTGTTGAATGCAATATTAACACAAAATCCTTGGATTACTGATAGATAAACTAGTTCACTCTGATCTTTTGTTTCAAACCTTAAAACACTCTTTCTGCTCTTTGAAAAGGGCTGCAGTAAGCTCACATTTCTTTCTACCTGAGCTCTGCTGTAATACTTTGGCCTGCTAGATCTCCCAAACATTTCCTAATTCTGATGGCTCCATGTGTCACAGTAGGTGCCTTTTCACTTAATTGAAGAAAGTTACCCTTGTGACAGAAATTTTCAAATATATCCCTGCTTTTGTTTAACTTAAAAATATTGTGGCAATATGTTTGTATGAAAATTGAAGGTGAAGCACATTGTTCAAATCATGTTTATAATCAAGTTAAAAAACCTAACTATTGTAAATTGTCCATGTTGTAAAAAAACTCATAAAAAAAAACCATTCCTGACTGCTTGTTTTACAATACGGAGTATCCTGCTCCTGCTGAGGAACAACATAAAACTAAATAAGCTCATTGAAAATGGAATGATTTTGCTGTCAGATGAAATCGAAACAATATCATTAAAAGTAACAGCAGTGACTTAATTATAAACCTCGTTGTAAACCTCCTTCTTAACAGACCTTTCTAAATAGTGTTAATTTTCATTATTGTAATCCATTTTGCTTTTAGAAATTTGACTTCTGTGTATCATATAATATTTACGTATAGTGGTAATTATAGCATCACCACCACCAAGAGGTGGTGACTTTCAACTTCAGAAGACAAGCATTGCTAAGTTACTAAAAGTCTAATTGATGTCTTAATTGACACAATTTAATGTATTTTAAGTATCACTGAAGTAATTGTTTCAATTAAAACCTGTTATACAGTTTGAGCAGTAGTATTCCTTACTCAAGATATTTCTACAATACTAATATTTGTATTTAACTTGAACTCAACTGTACCTTCCTTCTTCTCTAGTTTATCTGGGAAGGGAACTTCTGAGTTCAATTAACCAATTCAGGTGCTGTCAGTGATTCTGGTGTGTAGCGTGGCTGCAGCCAGGATGCCATAGAGAAGGTCTTGCAGTCTGCGTGGCCCTTCTTAATAATATGCCTGCACTCACTTCAGGTCACTAATAAATCCAATGGAGACTTAAGTATGGCTAACTCCTTAAATCACCTGAAGCTGTAGTGTCTAAGGAAAAAAAGTGTCTTTTTTTTTTTTTTTTCTTTGTCATGAAATGCAATATACAATGGGTATTCTCTGTATTATTTTTCTTCCTTCTACTTCCTGGTCATGTCACAGATTCAAAGTCTGCAATAGATGGAACTAGAAGAAAAATATCTGTTTTCACTGTTAATTGCTGTTTATTCCATCATTACCTGTAAATGACAAGTTAACTTCCCACCTACTTTTCAATAAAATACTAAAAATGCAATAGGAAAAGACTCATGACACGGGCTCATCATGCAGGACACAAAGGGCCTGTGTTGTCCTTTCTGTGAAAGCAGTGTGTAGTTACATGTATCTTCAAATGGCTTCCCGGGATGAAGTTTGGACTAAGATGAGTAGGACTGCTGTTTCTTTCAGTTTCATGAGTTATTTTTCCTCTGTATAATATAGGCAGCTGGAGATGGAGGAGGGGCGCTGGGGAAGGAGGGAAGGTTTGTTCACTGAACTGCTAGCATACTCAAGACTTCTGACACCAGTAACCTTGCATGGTGCACAGATAACATTTGCAGCTGTGTTTAGATTTCTATTCAGTTTTGTGCCATAGTACACACCAGCAAGCTTAATATCAGGTAAAGCACCTTTTATACTCTTTGTTGTTTAAAAATAATATATTTGTGAAACAGATTGATAATACATGACACTGGAAATGGGTGCTTCTTCCCAAAAGTACACGTGTAAAAAAAGGTAAACAGTTGTGAGTTTATCTGGCTTTTAAGCAAGTGTGAAAATGATAACTATGTAATACAGTTGCCAGTTCTTTGTCCTTTATAATTTTAAATAGATCTGCATTTTAACTTTATTTATTTGCCAAGTTTTTTTATAAAGTTACACTTTTGAATTCAAGCTAACTTTTTATTTTTTCTGAGCTGTTGCAAAACAGAATCCCAGTATTCTTGTAAACTGCAGACCTTCTTTGAATAGTCCTTTGTCTTTTCCTGTGGACCAGTTACCACTAATGAGTCTGCAGTGCCCTTTTTACTGTACTCTTCAAATAAATGTAAAATATTTGTATCAAGCTGTCTCATTTTATTTTGTATTTACAGGTTGTGTTTATTCACTTGCTTCTGTGATCAAGTGGAAGATCAGTAATAAGATTGCTCTTGGGAGGAATCACAATTCAAAATACTATTCCACAAATAATAATATTAATTATTTTTAAAAAATAATAATTCGCAGTGTTATTATCAGTGTGATACAGTTTGTCACTTTTGGTTCCATTTTGTTTATCAGGTATTGAAAGAAGTTTTAACCTAGTGGGGAGAGGGGAAATGACATGTTGAAACAGGCTGAGAACTTCAGGGCTGGAGCTCTGCAGTTTTGAGGATGTTAAATCACACATTTCTCTTCAGGCCAGAATTGGGTTAAGAAGGCAGCCACTGAAAAGCCAACATGGGTATTCTGCACCACAACAGTAAAGCAAAATCTACAAATGTTTCCAATTAATAGCAATACAGCATTCTGTAGGTATATCCAAGTGTTACAGTGTTTCTTTTACATGATCTAGTGCTTTATTCCCTTTATAGTAAAAAAAAAAAAAAACAAAACAAAACAAGCAACATTACATTCTAAATACTAATTGCATTTTAAAGCAAGTGTTTAAAGCTACTTCATATTTTACTGTGAGTGAAGCAATCTCAGTAATAATTGCCACCTTCACCACACTTTGATGAAATTTCTTTGATTTCTATAATCCCTTCTTAATATAAAGACCATGATATCAAAATTATGACTGAGATAAAAAATCAGAATTATTACGCCTTTTAAAATTTTACTTTAATCTTTTCAGATCTTGTGGTTAATGTGAAGTATGAATACCCCATTGAAAGAATTTCTTCCACGGCCTTATGCTTCCTGCAGATGTACTTGATTTAAACACCCAACAATGGGTAGCAAGACAGTTTTCTGTGTACCTGCACCCTTACACAGTGTATTAAGGACAATGTGTGCTGGCACAGCACTACAATTTGCAAGACTTGGTGCCTGACTGAAGAAGGAGTTAGCAAAGAAGCAAGTTTCTTGTGCTGGATTCTTAAGGTGGACTGACGTACATAGGCTTTGGGTCAGGGTTTTTTTTGTGTGTCACAAAATATTGTTGTTTCTTTTTATAAACTTTGTGGTAGTTTTCCCCACAATCTCCTGATAATAGTGAATGGGAGAGATGTAAATCCAAAGGTCATCCTCTGAATTTCCTGGTGTGTTCTGAAACAGAAGACAACTCAGCATGGGATTGCACATAGCTCTGATACAATTCTGCCGAGAGACTAATTTATTAACAGGATAATTTTAGAAAAGGTTACTGCAACCAAAGCTGTTCTGCTCAGTGATGTCTGGCTTCCAAATAAAAATGTGGTTTGAAACCCCACACTACTGACAAACACTGAGTACCACAGGGTCATCAAATTTCCTCATTTGAAGTGTCAGTTAATTAGGAATGAGGCTAAAGAAATGAATCTTCAAGGTGATCATGTTTTGGTTTTTTTTACAATACTACAATTTTTACAGTTTAAAAGTAAATTTAAAGGGCCTGGGATTTAAGATTAAGTTGATAAGACTTCTCAGAAGATCCCAAAGGACATGAGGCACCTAAGGTCTACCTAACCGGGAGATGACAGCATTGCCATATTCTTGAGATGGCCAGTTTAACCTTGCAGGTACATCTTCTCCTAACAAACTTAACAGCCTCCAGTAGCAGAACAGTCCAATGCAGAAGAATATATGCCCCAATTTCAATATGACCATAACACCTCATTTCATATTGCAGTTCAAGTTTTCCACCTGGGACTTTTACTGCCTAGCTGACTTGTGAACCCTAGCTTTGTAGGTACTGTACAACTGGCAAAACTCCACATGGAAGACATTTTGGCACATAAGTGTCAATACTGAATAGCAGCGCTTGCATCCATTCAGTTTTTAATAATCACCGAGCATTTGCATGTTGGAGCTACATCAGTTCTTTTTTCTGCAAGTAGCAGACATCGTTCCCTCCCTTTTAGATACAAATACTGCACATGCAAGTATGTTTTGACACATACAAAAATCTCCCTTGAAGTTTGGCATAAATGCTTTTTTTGATGAGGGAAAGACAATCTTCCTCAGAGACACAGAAAAGCATCACTGCTGAGGACTCCAAGCAGGTGGCCTGCCTTCACCCTGTTATAGGAGTTCTGGGCAGCTACTGGAAGAGCAGGGAGGAGACTTGTTTTGGGTAGTGGATTTACCCCCCCAAAAACCAAGTAAGTTCTAGTAATGCCAGAATTACAAGTTTCTGATATGAAGGTGGCTTGAAGGACGGTGTGGCCTTCATCACAAACATTCACAGAGGCTGCTTTGCAACTAGATCTCAGTCCTCTTCAAGTCTATTCATATGAAATGTAAAAATACAGTAACATTGCTGATAGAGTCTGAATTGCAGCAGCACACTTTCCACCTCAAAAGACAAGATACAGATAACCATAGACAAAAGACAAGTCAATGACCTGTGCACACACCACTAACCCTGCAACACACAGACCTTTACTGTAATTTCATCAGAATTCATCTTCTCCACACCCCTCAGTTCCTCTACCACACTAAAAGCACTACTGCTAAACAATATGCAGAAATGTGTCTGGACTAAAGAAATAGTTCAGTTTTGAGAATACAGGATAATGAGGCACCATGCTCTGATTTTCTAAGAACTAAGCTCCTACAGCCTTCAGTGACCTAATATTCTGCAAACAGAAGCCAGGGAATAGTAAAATCAAACTACTAGCTAGCTTTCAATCCTCAGAAGAGCGGTCTGGCATTTGACTCTGCTTTAATGGAAAGAGGCATTCATCTTCAACACACACTTTTGATTTGTGATGTATTAGTTCTCTGACAGATGAAGGAAAAATGAGATCGCATTATCAACAATAGAGTATATTGAAATATTCTTCCACTTCCTTTCTTAAAAACTTGCATTGTTAATTATAATTCACTAAAGAGAAGGTGCAGAGAAGGGTTAGTAGCATAATCCAATTGCTAAAATGTGTAATCAACAGCTATAAAAGCCCATCCTGTTAGCACTAGCACGTGGACATCACACCCACTCTAAAGTTAGACCAACACATACTAAAAAAAATTGACTCCAAAAGACCATTGTTTATCTAAACTTACAGACATGAGGGTTCAAAAATATCCTTTCCAATACTCTATGATGCTGAGTTTCAAATAATTTCAAATGCAGTGACCTGGATATGGCTAGATGTAATTAGAGCACCTAATATGATGGAGCTAGGTAGGTAGTTTCCATTTCACTCATAACTATAGACCCAGAGGTTCAGATTTCTAATGTCTGGGACTGACTAGGTGTCATTTTTGTGCTATGCAGCTGTTTTAGTGAGAGAGAGACCTTGACTTTCTGTCTTTTTCCACACTTCAGGTAGACATGACCTTGAGGGTGGGACTTGGTCAGCAGGGGTAGTTAAGTCTGACAAAGTCTGAGGAAAGTCTCTCAGTTAGTTGCATAGCAGAAAACCAGGACTGTTTACAGAAATGCAGATGGAAAAAAAAATATCAATCAACAAGTAATAAAAAAATCCCCTTATGCAGCTTGGTTATATTCTAAACTATATGCAAAGACTAAGTTTTGCTTGACACATAGTGTGAAACCAAACTGCTCCATCACTTACAAGCCAGTGGGCTGATTTTGCATTTGCAGCAGAAGTAACTTGTTTTCTTTATGCAAATCCTAACTGCAGATTTAGTCATTTCATCTCACCTTACCCAGCCTGCTGCATGCAGATTTTCCACTGATGGAAGAGCTGTGGACATTAGGGAAGAAAGTCACCAAGACTCAAAAGTCACAGCCTGTTTCACACACGACTGTCCACTAGGTTTAAAATCAAGCCACCACGAAACCCAGGATGAGAGATGAAGAATATTTCCAGTGGGCTTATTTCGGAAGCTGGTGTTTTTTCAGAGGCTTTTTCATTGCAAGTCTCATCAAGAGCACGGTCCCGACGCCCTCTGGGGACCAGACCAATGCTCCTCTGCGGAGCACAAAGCCCTCTCCTGACACTGGCAGTAGATGGCGCGGGCGCACAGCGTTTCCCTTGCATCGTTAGCGGACATTTAGCGTACTCATCCGAAACAGGTGACCTGCTCACTTCAGGCATACCTCGATCAGCAGCAACGGGAACAAGCTCAAAACCTCCTTTTGTTTTTTCAAAATAGGAGAGTTTCCCGGCCAGACTCCGATAACTCTGCTGTCCCAGCAGGACTTCCTATACAGTGCCATAATAAACTGGCAATTTTTCTTTCTTGCTGTGATGCGTATAGCAGGATTCCTGCTTGTTATCTACTTCAGCCAACTCTCCCTCAGACTTGGCAGCTTTGTCAAGCTTAGCGTGACTTTTTTTTTTTTTTTAACAGCAATAATGTTTAAGGAGGAAAACTATGAAAACCTGCTGCTATTAGAAGCAGTTGGACAACTTTGAAGAGGCTGTCAGCCATGGCTGTCTTTTGCTACAGTAGCTGAAATTTCAGGTACAAGTGATGCTTCTAAATCAGAGTTTCTATTGTTATTTATAAAACCTAGCACGTTTCATCTTCACTTTTCCTTTACGAAATAGTTCTGCCTTGCATTCCAGAACAGCAAATAATTTTGATTGAACTTGTGTATGAGCACCTGTCTTTTGGTCCCATCAGATTCACTGTTCATTTATATGAAATTGGACATGGACAGCAAATGCATTTTTCTGGCTAGTGTTCAACATAGTACAGTAACCAGTTATCAGGTTTCCTGAGCGAGCTGAGCAGACAGGAGAGTTATCCACTGACATCCCCAAACTCACCATCTCCCATCCCCACCAATTACACTTATACATAAAGAGTATGCAGAGTAGGGGCTATGGAACAACCACCTCCTCCTTGTAACCAATCAACAGACAAAAAACCAAGGGCAAGGAACCTTTGCAGCTGTTTGATCTTTTAAAACATGCTGAGCTAATCCAGCCAGTAGCAGAACTGTTGGCCCCTGTACTCCCCTTGTTTTATTTTTTGGAAAGTTGGTCCCTTCAAAAGGGTATTGCCAGCCTCTGTTTGCCAGGCCTTCAACACAGGACACATGGAGATAAAGGTAGTGCACTTTAAGCTCCTTAAGGTGGATGTCACAACAGCAGTCATACTTTCACACTTCATTCCCATGGATCTGAAATTGTCCTATGTTGTGAAAGAAGCAGACAGTCAGGGTCATACTTCAGATAGGGGTGGAAGGATAAGGGTAGCTGCTCTCCCAATGTAAGCATCCCACAGATGTTTACATTAAACAGTCATTGGAGAAAACACACAACTGCTAAACATTCCTGGGACACTCATACAGCCTCAAGGTTAACCACCACAGACACAAAAATATCTCTTTGAAGGTTCAGAAACAAACAGTTCCATCTTCACACCCCATAAAGCTTTTATTTTTGTAACACAGAGAGTCAGAGGGGGAGAAAAGTCCTTGTCTGGCACCTGTGACCGTGGCTTTCTCAGCCCTGACGGCTGCATGAGAAGCTTTACCAAGAGTTTGTGAGCTAAGTAAACTGGCATTCCCTGCAGACACAATTCCAGTTGTGTTTATTGAACTGGGGAATGTTTCAAGCCCCATTTTGGGGCCCTCAGATGGGCTTCATCCAGAAATGTGTGTAAAACACTTGGCTAGCATGGAGGCAGCACCCTATTCTTCCCATCAGGGTTTGACTTGCCTCTTCAACACATGTCTACAGCCATTAGCAGCCTGAACATTTCTGCCTTGGACCATGACAGCTCCCACCCAGCATACTGAATCCTTCAAAACATCTGTCTCACTTTGAGCTGAAAGACACCACCTGAAAGCAGTTCCTGAAAACTATAGATGAAAGCCTATAGACGACTTTAGAAAGTGTAGACAACATAAGCCACATTCTGTAATTGAGGAATTGTTAGGTTTGTTGCTAGAACTCTTATTACAAGATCACTGTGAAATACAAAATTTAAGCGAATCTAAATGGCCAATGTGATGCACATCCACAAGAAGGAGGATCCAGAAAACTACAGGCCTATCAGCCTGACCTCAGTGCCTGGCAAGGTTATGGAGCAGATCATCCTGAGTGCCATCAATC
>VWZY01006530.1:1012843-1032838 GCA_013399075.1 Chloroceryle aenea | reverse complement strand
GCTTCGCTCTGCCGCGCGCTTCGTTTGTTATCACCTTCCCCTTTCCTCAAAAATATGGTAGGACTACACATGAAGGTTAACATTGCTTTGTGTGAAGTTTAGAGATATTTTTGTTTGATTACCACATCTATGATATATTTCACTTGAAGAACTAATTAATATTTTAAGTAGTCTAAGAATATATTTGCCTACTGGTTTTACTCTAAATTATTTCAGAATAATGTGTAGTAATAATGTAATATTTCTGTATCAGTTCTGATTTTTCCCAGTATGTTAAATCATATTTAATTTCAACTTAAAAAGCAGATTCATCAACACACTAAAGCAAGTAGAGCATTCCAGCCAATTAAGCTGAATTTTATGGTTGTTTTACCTCTCCAGAGAACTGCTAAGAAACCAAAGAGTGGTGTTGATGCATAAGATCCTTAATTTGAAGTATTAGTGACTTCAGCACGTTATATAAGGGCAAAAGTGAGAGCTCAATATCTGAATCACAATTTCTACAAGTTCTATGGGCAGGTATGATTGTATTTTTCTTGATGGTGCTGCTTCTCCCAGTAAAGGCAATGGTGTTAAATAGTTTTTTCAGGAACTGTTACGCAGGTAGTATGTGGCCATGTGATTTTTATATTTCATGAGAATGGAGCTGAATACTTCCCACATTATATTTCTGATGCCTTTACAGAGTATCTCTCAAACCTTTCATATATTACAAACACCATAAGTTTTGCATACAAGTTTGGCTAATTAGCTATGATGTCACTGTAACCTACCAGTATTTTGTCTTACTGTGCTTAAGTAATATGAACTAATAACAGATAATATATCTAACTTTTAATTTTCTTGAACTGAGGTTTATATACAGGAATTCATCAGCTTTTAGAAACAAACTTCAAGAATCTATTATATTTTCTTTTTGATATTATTAGTGAAAGACTGACATATTCTAAATGGACCAAAACTTTTTTTTTAAAGGAGTAAAATTTGAATTAACTTTAACTTAGATTAATTAACTACCTGTAATTTCTAAAAAAAAAAAAAAAGTCCACACAGGCTGTGTAGTAATTTCAGGGATAATAAGCTACATCCATCTTTATAATAAAGAAGTCCTTGCAGGGTGGAACATGGTCAATAACAGTAGTGCCACAAAAAAAAGGTGGCCCCAGAGCCTTCTCTAGGCTGAGAATCACAGATCTCTCTGCCTTTCCTCATAGGAGAGATGCTTCAGTACCTGAACTTTCTTTTTGGCCTTTCCCTGGCCTCTCACAAATAGCCTCACCTTGCTCTCTTATTAGTATAAACCCAGCACTGAAAATGGTATTCCTGATTTCTGAATTGAGGGAAGTATCACCTGGCATGTTTGCAGATACCAAAAAGCTTTGAGATACTCGGATTGGTTTGTCTGTTATTGACTTGGACAATCTTACACAGAATCGGTTCAAGAACAAAGCCCTTTGTGAACCCTTTTAATTCAGTGCTTCTGATTAGGAAATGACTGTCCATAACTCTTCTTCAGGCATAGCCATAGGGCCATTTTTGCCTCTGGTCTATCAGGTTTTCACCTAAAACCTATTTCTGTATTGCAAGTCAAGGCATACAACATTTGGGATGAAGTCAGTTCCCTATGAATAGACATCCAGTAACATTTTAGGCAACATAAAATATCCTTCCTGGCCTCCAGCTGTGAGCTAGAAGACATCAGATCTCCCTTTTCTTGTAAGTTATATCTACCAGATTTGTATGGTTGTCTTGCATGCCCTCCTGTTAATTAATATTATATTTAAGCAAATGAATCCCATCGCTGTTGTTTGGATTTATGGTTTGGGTTTTTTCCTCCTTTACTCCTAGACTTTTAAACTTCCTTTAAAAAATAGTAGCAAGATTTGACATTATTTTCTCCTGACAGCAGTTACTCGTTTTCTTGTAATCTTCCAGGTGTTATGTACTTTGGTTATTTATATCATAACTTTCCTAAGGTGTGAAGTTAAACTGTCTGTTTTTAATTACCTGGATCATGTTTTGTTTCTTTTCCTTTTGTCCTTTCTAAGAGGATGTCACTGTACTTTCTATTTCTTGTCTTCCAAGATCTCATCTGTCTTTGACATATCAAATATTTGGAATAGCATCTGACTGCAAAGTAATAATCTGATCCTGATATAATAATGTAGTAATCCAAATATACCAGAAGTCATAGAATCATAGAATTGTCAGGGTTGGAAGGGACCTTAAAGATTATCTAGTTCCAACCCCCCTGCCAATGGCTGGGAAACCTCTCACCAGATCAGGTTGCTCAGAGACCCATCCAGACTGGTCTTAAAAACCTCCAAGGATGGGGCTTCTACCACCTCTTTGGGCAACCAGTTCCAGTGTCTCACCACCCTCATGGTGAAGAAATTCTTCCTAATTTCTTACCTGACTCGACCTATCTCTAGTTTTAATCCATTCCCTCTAGTCTTATCACTGCCCAACAGCCTAAAAAGTCCCTCCCCAGCTTTCTTGTAGGCCCCCTTAAGATCCTGGAAGGCCACAATAAGGTCTCCTTGGAGCCTTCTCTTTCCCAGACTGAACAACCCTAGCTCTCTCAGTCTGTCCTCATAGGAGAGGTGCTCCAGCCCACTGATCATCTTCATGGCCCATCTCTGGACATGTTCCAGCACATTCATATCCTTGTAATAGGGTCTCCAGAACTGGACACAGTACTCCAGGTGAGGTCTCACGAGAGTGGAGTAGAAGAGGTGAGTCACCTCCCTCAACCTGCTGGCCACGCTTCTCTTGATGCAGCCCAGGATACGACTGGCCTTCTGGGCTGCAAGAGCACACTTGATGGCTCATGCTGTTTCTCATCCACCAGTACCCCCAAATCCTTTTCTTCAGGGCTGCTGTCAAGCCAGTCACTGTCCAGCCTACATTGGTGGTTGGGATTGCTCCAACCCAGATGGAGGATCTTGCATTTGGCCTTGTTGAACTTCATGAGATTGGCATGGGCCCACCTCTCCAGCCTGTAAAGGTCCCTCTGGATGGCATCCCTTCCCTCCAGTGTGTCAGCCACCCCACACAGCTTTGTGGCATTGGCAAACTTGCTGAGGGTGCACTCAATGCCACTGATGAAGATGTTAAACAAGACTAGTCAGTAGTTTGCTGTAAATAAATTGTCTTCTTTCTCTTTACTGTAATTGCTTACCCATAACACTGAATCCAATATTGGCACTGCTACTGTGAACATGCAGGCCTAACTCTTGGATGCATCCTTACTTCTACTGAGAAGAGCCTTATCTTTCTGCAGAATAAAAGCCTCAGCTACTATCCACAAAGCGTGCTCAGAAATAGTAAAATTGTTGTAAAGGGTAACACAATTATAGACTTATAAACATGCAGTTATACTGGATTCTGTGAATAGCACCTTTTTTCCTGCGTGTGCTTTCACAAGTTGGCACCCGCAATCACAGCAAATGTTAACTCATTACTAGGGTAGCATTATTTTTCACTGTTTTGAGGCTGTAGACTACAAGGAGTTTGAAACAAAGAAATGACCTACTAGTAGGACCTTTGCTATTTATGTTTTAAATATATTTTTTAGTGAATGGACCTTTAAAGAATCAATGAACAACTCTGGAATGGTAATTTTTCAAATGGCTAATCACTTCTTCAGCTTTTCCATTGTATCAGATATCAGGATCATTTAAGATTGAAGCACAAACTCCTTTTCTCTCTCAGAAATCTTTAATTTCTTTCTTTACTTTTTAATTTCAAGTTTCAGCTTCAGCTACTGGATTTGGGCAGCCCTTGCAATTTAATTAACAAATGCCTTCCAAAGGATTTTGTATTCCTTACAAAGACACAGAAGATGAAATTAAGTTTAAAGTTTACAAGTACCTATATCTTACAGCTTCATGTACACAAAACTTCCACTGATTGCAATATAGACTTATCTTCACCATCTGTGTCAACAATGAGAATATTTTTATTACTAGATTTTACAGAATATGAATTGTAGATTTAGTCCTAATATATTGCCTTCAGAAAAACAGCAAAAATAGTAATGTGCCAAAAAAGCAGTAAAACTCTGTAGAAACTGTGTTACTACAAACTCTGTATCATCTTTCATGGCAAAGAAGCACCCCCTTTTCTCAGTATTACCTATTCATAGCACTTCTGCTTTGCAAGCTCCGTTAGAGTGTAAATGGAGGGATCCACCTTTGGTTGGTCATTCTATGTTCAAGATCTACACTAGTGTTAGTGATGTGGTGCTGAAATAATTTTATAGTTTGACATATATACATGTTATGTGGAATAAACTACAGCTAAAAATACACCAATTCCTTTATTTTCTGAAAAGCAATAATAAAAAGTCTTGTCATTATGATTTTTTTAAAAAAGTAATCCTTGAGTGGTCAGATTCCATGCAAGGTTTAGGGTATTTAATTTTAAATAATCCTCAGAAAAGACAGCTTGAGAAATGGCAGTACAAATGGGTAGAGTGTATTTATATCTTCAGTTCACAAATTTAATCTGTCTTGTTCTTATTAATCAGAGTCAAATGTTTCAAAAATTAATCAATTTATGAAGTCACTTCAGGAGTACACACTTGTACAGTTCCTTCTTTCTATTATTTTTAAACAGGGATTTATTTAAAGGATTGACTGACAAGGTTAATGACACAAAGGGAGCATATTTAGAGGGGTACTTGATTGAACTTTGTAATATTTCCATTATTAATTATTACACTTTCACTGATTCCTGCAAGGTTTTCTACTACAGCTTAATCTAGTTTTGAGGAGGTGTTACAAAAGTTAAGAAGCCATTCATTAGATTTGATGCTTAAATGTTTCAAACAGCTAATTTTTATTTTGGGACTGTTTATAAACTGAATTTCTGGATAAAAATTAGAACCTGTATTCAATGCGTCTATTCATCAGTAATGTTCTGATGGCATTTTGTGACATAGCCAAATTTGCTGAAGTACAGCTCACCTTTGCCTGTGTAACATTAAAACCAAGGTTAAATCTTTCTTTTATTGTCCATGAAAAAAATGGTTAACAGAAAAAACAAAGCATAAGCCATACAGGTTTAATTAAATGAAGATGTATAATGTACTGTTATGTTATGCTAATATCTATGTATGAGGGGAACAATGGTGTATTAAGATCATTTACTTGAGCTAAAATAAAACACACCATGGTACTTCCTGAAGATCTCCACAGAGGTGCCTGTAGGTGTGGAAGGAAGGGTTCAACAGGATAGCCTCAGCAAGCCTTGGAGTACAAGTGTAAGACAGATGTTTTGCCCAGCTTGTGGGAAGGTAGAGTGGGTGCATGACTAAAGTACACCAAGGTAATTTCTGCAAGTCTCATACAATTATTAGTAGATTTGAAGAGTATAAGCACCAAGTGCTTTGATCTATGCCAAATTACTTGTTAATGTAGACATAATTCTTGTTGCTAACAACAGGTTTCTGCGTTTATGGTAGCAGGTTTATAATACTTGGAATACAACAAATTTAGGCTGGATTAGAGGTGAATAAATCTAGTAATCTAGAGAACCTAAAAATAGATGTAAGTGCTTTGTATGTTGATGGATGTGTATAAAGAATATATAACTGCCAGCACCCTTTTAAAAGGTAATAGCACACTATGTATTTGTTCACACTGGGCTGCTGATTAGAAGCATACTTTAAGTCAATCTGTCTTTCAAGATGAAATATAACTATAATAGCAAACTTATCTCACTATTAGATCTTCCACAGACATTTCAGTCCCATGCACTTTAAAAAAACAGAGAAAGTTATGATGAAACTCCTTTGAAGAACCTAGAAAGGACCAATGCTATTACAGAAAAAAAATAAATTCTACAGATAAAAGTGAACCATTGCAATACCTTACTTTCACAGAGCTAACACAAGCAAATATTGAATCAGAGGTTGAGCCAATTAAAGACACAAAATCCTCACACTGTACAAGTGAAGAGCTGCAAAATGGGAAGCTAAGATAAGACATGTCAAACCAATATTTATATCTATAAACAAATATACACAACAGTCTGAACAGGTAAATAATTTACCTGGAAACTGTAAAGACAAGACACACACATGATAATAGCCTAGTCTATTAGTAGTGCAAATGTGAAAACGTATATATATTTATTTTTATGTCTTTCTTTTGCACAAAGAAGGTGAAAGGATGAAGACTGACTTTCATCTGGTGAAGACTGAGATCCAGTTTTAGAGACTGTAATCCAAAATTTCACCATAATTGACCTGATCAGTAACTAAATATTTAAGGAAAGTTACATTTATTTATCAGCCTGGTAAAGAGTTTAGTTGTTTGTACACGAGTATGTTTTGATTCTGTTATTACAGATTCTGAACACTGATCCTCGTTAAGATCATATCCAGGAACTATATTTTTCACACTATTTCAGTTACATGTTCCTACTGGCAGATAAATGAAAATAAATTATTTAATAAACCATCACTTGCTACAAAGATCCCAACCTTTTTTGACCTCAGTAGTCAATGGATACACCTGGAAATTTTGTTGTGCTTCTCTGGATATCCACATGGCCATAATTCTAATCTCTAAATATAACTAAAAGTTTTGCAGTTGAAAAGGAAATAGAAAATTTGGTTGTTTCAAATTAGGAAGACATGGGAAAATACTTCAGTACAATAACAGAAGAAAGCAATTAAGATATAAATAAGACTGATAAATTTTCAAATTCATCTGAATAGAAAGAAAAAAATGAAAAGTGGTACCCCAGAATAAGATGCTGCACTTATCAAGCAAATGAAAGACTTGCAAAAAATAGTCTATGGAGTGGTTGCATCCCTAGACTTATTAGTATTATTAATAATTTAATTTATAATATTGCTAATAATTTGGATAATGAATAATAGATAATCAGTAGTGGCTGTGTACAACAGGTTATCTCCATGAGTGGGTGTCCCACTCAAGAACAAGCAGATGTGGGGCACTGACAGATGTGCTGACCTGCAGCTGTAGGTAACGAAGGGAATTCACAACACAATACATGTGTAAATCCTGTGCAAATTAAGTTTGCCTTAGCAAGGGTGAGAGGATTTTACAGTTTAGTTTTCTATCACATGATCTTTGTCTGGTTTCTTGAAGGACTTTTAGAGGTATTCATGTTGAATTTCATTTGGAAGCAGAGTGAGTCTGTTTGTAGTTATTAGTTAAAATCTTAAAAAAACCCCATGATTAAACAAAGTAATTTTGACTAGGTTTCATATTGAATGATGTTGTTAGACAACATGTTGCACAGCTCCTTCTGTAGAGTCTTGCAGGGCAAAACATCAGCTAGCTGAAAACCTCTGTATTTGTGCAATCATAGTGAAAGAAAAATATACACAAACATTACGTTTTCTTTTGTAAAAGGAAAATGTCTCCAAGAGTTCTAATATCTAGACATGTGAAACTATAGCATGGACAAAAGCAAAGTTTAACTTGAATACAATTATTTTTAAGCAGAATTTGGAAATGTGATGAAATTGCTTAAACATTATTTCTGCACATATAGAGCATGCATACTAATTCAAGGAGATTCCTTCTTAAAGTACCTTTTCTATGCGTAAACACATTTGTTTTTAAAATCAAAAGCCTACCTCACCCCTCCAACCCCAACAAATGTAATTAAAAATCTGTCTGTTACTGTTACTTATGCTGTGGTTAATAATATACCTGTAATAGTGTCTGTAACATTTGCAGATTAAGTTATCTCGAAAACTTCACGTTCTGGGTCTTCTTAGAGCAAGTCAAGGAAAATATTGGAGTTTTGCCGGTAGCTATTCATTCACATATGCTGTGCTTTGTTTCATTACATAAAAAGAATGGATACCAATATTCTTCTCTTAGTGTAGTTCATTTGTAATGCATGCTGCATCACGAGATTTTACCTTATAAAAGACTATACACAAGCTTTTTTTATTTTATTTTCTATATTTCTGTAACCAGTCATATACAGTATTTTATTTATTTATGGTTTCCCTCAAATAGTCCTTGCTTCAGTATCTTTCATTTAAGAATGAAATAAAATTTTACTGGGCCATGTCTGGGAGATGCTTGGGTCTAATAAATTTATTAGCTTTTCCCTGATGAATTTTGGAGGCTTCACTTCTTCCACTGAGATTGGCTTACATGGATCAATTAAGTGCAGTCATTCCCTAAGTGGAAAATCAAATTAAATGCAAGCCAGGAAAATAGAATGGTTAAAATATGGCACTCTGCTTTGAGGTTGGAGTTTGTAGGTGAGGAGTGCAGTCATCTTTGGAAGATTCTACTATGCAGTTTTCCTTTTCTTTCTTGCCTGTATGATCTGATGTCTCAAATACCAGCAGGTTTTGGTGCATTAACATTGTGTTGCTGTCATGGATAGAGCTGATTTGCTGATGATACTGGGTTCTTCTAATTTATAAAAGCAATTCACCTCCTACATGGAAATTAAGAACTGTTTGTTTGCTTGTCTGGTTTTTACACCTTTATAATGCCCAGGTATATATGACCTAAATGGAAGCTGAGTTTATTTTAACTTTCATAATCATCCAGGTAATTGAATTTTTATCAGCAGTTTACTCATAGTTGAGAGTTATTTATACTTTGAAAACTCAGCTTCTGAAAAGCCACTGTTCAGAAAAAAAAAGAGAGACACGGGGACACTGGAGTACAGGTCCTTCTGAAGGTACAGTATTGTTATGAGTGTTCTTCAATGTCTGGCACAATGGCCTTGACTGCAAACTTAACAAAGGGGAGAAGTTAATAGCCATAAATGTATCTGTGTTCTGTGATACCTGATTTTCTGGGCTAAATACAACCTCATTGTAAACTGGCCCTTTTTCTAAAGCTTTTTTGAGATGAATACTAGATAAATGAAGTACCCACAAACACATCTGGGACTCTTTGGGGTGTGATCCAAAGATGTGAAGATCTCAATTTTAAAAAGACTCAAGTTGCCATGACATAGTGTTATTTAAGCTTCATTTGAAATCAGCTTATCCTGTAGTGGTTATATTCTACATGCTGGAAGCAGAAATGTTCTCTGTTTTTGAAGAATATTTTCACTTAGCAGTGAATGTTACTCAAAATTAAGCAGGCAAGAAGACTGAATAATGCATAAGATCTGTGACACAAATGAGAATATAATCCCTTTTTCTAGGACCCTAATCTAATACCTTATCCATAAGATTATCTTCTGCTGTCAGGATCTTTTATCTTAAAATTGAATAGTAGAACAGAAAAGATAGAAGGGAAATCAACAGAGTTATGGAATGGATTTTGTATGAAGAACAATTATATAGACAAGGACTCTTCATACTGAAAGAGAGACAACTGAAGGGGCCATGGGGTAGAAAATTATAAAATCAGGACTGCAACAAAGAAAATTAATTAACTGTCTCATTAAAAAAAAAAAAGAGTGATTGTAAAATGGAACAAAGTAAATACCTATTAACATAAGATGCAGATAAAGAGTGGATCACATCGCCATAGGATGTTGTGATATTAGACTGGTTCTGAATTGATCACAAATGATGAAAGAAAAAGAATTCAAGGGTTGTTAAATGTAATTATTTTAAACACAAAGATAATAGTAAAGATTAAATATTGATATTTAATGTTTAATCTCTCTCAGAAAGCCCATAAACTCTAGAAAATTTCAAGGGAATCCAGCATAATTTGAGTGCTTTGTCCTTGGACCCTTCTACAGGCATGCTCTGCTGGCCACCCTCAAGAGATGGGGTACTGAGCTAGGCAGACCTTTGGAATTTAGTCTTACTTGTCATCTGTGACCTATAAAGTACATGTTCATTTAGTTACTGCAATTGGCTTTCTAGGCTTATGCAGTGATACTCTATTAGTCAAATCTTCGTTGTGTAAAAAATTATTAAAATTTTGTTAAGAAAAGTATCCATAGAATTATATCAGCTGTTCTGCCAAAACCCTATTTTTTTATTGCTGTTTCCAAATATAGATTAAGGAAGAAAACTCTAGTGTTTTGTAACATTTTTTGGTTTAGTTTTAAAAAATTCATTGGAACTAGAAGCCTTTGATCTTTAACTTAGCGTGTGCAGTCTGATGGGTTTTGCCCAGCTTACTATACCTATTTCTTTCTAAAGTGGGTTTTGAGGGAAGATAAAGCTACAGAAAAGATGAAGAACAAGGTGTACCTTATTAGTGGTCCTAAGCCAAATGGAATAACATACTGTAAAAGTCTGTCTATATATATATGAAATAAAACTCGCAATAGATAGTGGTTTTGAGCTGTTGTATTGGTACCCATTGGATAAGTCCAGTTTGTTCTATATCCTGCCTTGAAGAATAGGGTGCCAAGGGACCAGGGCAAAAAAAGAACAGGAACACATCTCCGAATGCTCTCCCAGTGTCCACCAACTTTCTGCCCAGGGACAATCTGACCCAGAGATGTCCATATGTAAGTGTATATTTAATAATTCATGATAGTCTTCCACTTCCATAAAGTTCTTCTATTTTCTCTTGGCATTGTTATATAGTTACCGACTGTAACTATTATGTTGAACAAAACATTTCAGGACAGTAGTGTTAATATTTGCTGTTGTGGTATAAGCCCAGACAGCAACTAAACATTATGAAGCCACTGACTCAATCCTCTCACCTGCCTCAGTGGGATGGGTAGGAGAACTGAAAGAAAGAAAAAAACATGGGTTGAGAGAAGAGCAGTTTAATAACTAAAATAAATTATACTGACAATAGTAAAATACAATAGTAAATATAAGGAAAATTACAATAACAAAAAGAGAGAGAAATAAAATGCAAAAAAGGCAAGTTATGTACAATGCAATTGCTCACAACCTGCTGACTGATGATGCCTGAGCAGCAATCTGCCCTCTGGGACAGCTCCATCCCATTTATCTGCTGAGCCTGATATTCTATAGTATATCCCTTCAGCTAGTTTGGGTAAGCTGTCCTGGCTGTGCTTCCTTCCAGCTTCTCATACCTTCTCTGCACACTAGCAAAACATGGGAAGTTGAAAAGTCTTTGATTACTTAACAACAACTAAAACCATCTGTATATCATCAGCATTTTTCTCATCCTGAATCCAAAACATGGCAGTATTCTAGCTATAAAGAAGGAAAATCAGCTCTATCCCAGACAAAACCAGGACACTAAGTTCACTTTACATCACCACTTTTTACATATATCTTTTTTCTTTTTACAAATATTTTGTTTCTTGAAAAGGAACTTGGGTGAAGACACAGCATTGAAAAAGTTCATCTTTGTGCTTGGTGATGTTAAATGGCTAGCTAGCTCTTAGAAGGTCAAAAATTAACAGAATAATGAATTAAAACTAAATGAACTGGCAGCCTTCCTCCAAATATGTTCTTCCTCTGCGTCTGGGAAGTTGTGTGGTTTCAAGCAAGAGAACCAAGACAAGCATCTGAAATGAAGTGCAATATATCATTTTTAGGTGTGGTTTGAGAGGTTGTCAAGGCCCATCACTGGAATATTGTTCAGCCCATCAGAACATTTCTTTGACAGAAACAGGGCTTTGTCAAAGGCAGAAAATGTAGAAAGCTTTTAGAGTATAACCAGCAGCTAAATGCTTTAATCTGAGTTTTAAAAGAACGAACAGCACAAAGTTGTGTGAGAGTGTCTTGGATAAAGTGGCCTTATTATCTAGTAAGTTTAATTTAAAGGTTATACTTCCAGTACTGTTTGCAATATTCTGGGACTATTAAATGTGTATTTGCTAAGAAATTTTGTAATAATTCTTCTATGTGCTTTTTCTGTGTAAAAGGTTTTACATATGCTAACACTAGATTTTGCTTGTTGAATTATTGCTGATGTTTTGTGTAGCTGTAAAATGACCAAATTCTAGCTTCTAAAATGAATGCATGTGGGATTTTGGCAAAGGGCAGTGTAAGGCACATTGAATTCTAGGTAATATTAAATACCTATCTCCTCTTTACACAAGCAATATTATGTCTACAAGTATTAAATGTCTAGTCTTTATATTGTAGAAAAGTAGATCATAGTGAATAGTTACACACTGACTTTTGAAATGGCAACCCATCTCTCAGTTCCAAACAAGTTTTATTTAACAATATAAATTTTAAGCCTCAGTGATAGCAGGTGTCTTCTTTCTCTCCATACAATTCTAAACATGAAGATTAGTGAACTGGCTTTTATAGATGAGAAGGGAGAATATTTCACTTCTACCCACATGATCTGTACCTCAGTGTGACGGTTTAGGGTCAGGGCAGGCCCTAAGATCAATAACAGATGCTCTCTTTTAATACCCTCTCTTTTAATCAGATATTCCTACATTTTTAAGTGGAAAATTTTGAATTGAAAACATCGCTCAGGATTAGAAGGAATGTTAGGTTAGATCTGATAGTTTGTTCAAAGTGATTAGGAGGGAAAAATCATCCTTTATGTTAAAATATATATATTCTGTAAAATAATCTTAGCAGGAGATATGATAAAATTTCTTACAGGGCAATTTTTATTATGGGGGTAAGCAGTGGAAAACCTACTGTAAAGAAGAGTTCTTCAATGTCAGGACCCAGACCAAACACCTCATAGCCTTGGCAGGATTCTACAAGATATGCAGGTATATTGCTTCCCCCTGCCCTATTTTGTCTAATCCAAAATAGATGACACTAACAAAGTAGCATGCTGTTCCCTAAATGTCATGTTCTTGCCACCTACCCAGGTACGCATATTTTATTTTCAGTTCCCTTCATTTTACTACTTAGAGGTTCATTCAGGAGACACTGTTAATGTTGACAAAGAGACTGGTGTTGCTGAGCTCTTGGTGATAAACAGAAGAGAGACGGGCTATTCTGAAGGTTGTTTGAAAATCTCGTATCTAGACTGGAAAGTTTTGACTTTAAAACCATCGGAACGTTCAGTGACTCAATGGGAATTAGGTATGAGGCAGCTGTAGCTGTCTTCCAACATTAAGGAACACTAATCTAGGATGATGTTGCACAAATTCTTACCTATTTCTAATGCAAGTCAATTTCCTTAGGCAATTACAGTTATAGAAATGATATTTGAGTAAGAAGGTCCTTATTCAGAATATATGGTTCTCACATTGTCTGTAACTGTTAAAATCCAACTGGTATGCAAAGTGAAGAACTGATTTGAAAACTTAGAAATGTAAGGGGTAGAGATTGCAGGAAAGCATCTGGTGAAAGTCAGCACTGGTGTAGTTCTGTTCTGTTTCCCTTATCTGCCTTGTTAAATTCACAGTATCTTTTGTCTCCATCTATGAATCAAAAGCTGGAGATAAAGTCTTCCAACTTCCATTGGTGTGAGTCAGAAACAGTAATCTCATTAGAATCACTGGCTGCAGATGCTTCACTGTTGCATCTACAATGAGTACCAAGCTCCAAGGGCAGGGTATCAGACCAAACACAAGCAATAACAATATAATTCTCCTTTATTGACAGACAAAATAGTACTTACATGTGTAGTACTATGTGATATGGGAGTGATTGATTCTGCATACCAGATGCTGAAGTAAGGTGCCAACCCAACCAGCTGTTTTCATTATGGATTCAATCTAAAGACCACCCAGTCCTATTAGATATGCACAGATGTCATAGGTTGATACAGTTCTTTGCTATTTCACAGAACAGGCAATTTAAGCAGAAGTTCTTGCTGTTCCTAATTATCCCACAAGATTAACGTTCTCTCTCTGACAAGAGATTTTTCCCTCAATGCTTCTCTGTGTTTCTCAGCATTCTTCAGAAAAAAATTAAGCCATACGTACGGCCTTATTTTGTCATTGTTTTTGTTGTGCTCTAAGTCCTGTTTCTGTGCAGGTGGACAAAAAAGTGGCAATCTGTATTTACAGTCATAGGCCATTGTCCATGGCCAATATTTTCAAGTAGTCTGTGTGACAATCACACAGTCATTTCAATTTGCATGAATTCTTGGGACACTGCTTGTTTGTATTACACAGAAATGGTTTATTAGAACAATAAGGTATTTAAGTATGTAAAATAATTTTTTGTGCCTGTCTTTAGATTGCATACAAGCTCACCTTCCTCTTTGCTGCTGTGTTGGAAGATTGTTACTGGATACCATTCAGCCTTTTGATGTCAGCTGGGCATCCCGTGCTTTCTCTGCCTGCTAGGGAATATCGCGTTGGTCAGCCTAAGAATTTGTGGAACAGTCTTAGACACTTGTAAACACTCCCACAGCCTGTATAAGTACACATCTATATGAAGTCTCTATTCTTGAAATGATCCAGAAAGGCATTTATGCATTCAAGGCAAGTCCTTTACAGTTCAACACAGTTTAAGCAATGAGGTTTTCTTTAGCTTTGATATGGTCTGTTTTACTCAAGAGAAAACTTCTGCCCTTTCTTACTTTAAGGAGGGTACATCAACTGGTAAAAGAACAAAACTAAATGTGCTGTGAAAATGATAAATGACTACTTCCAAAAGCAGAGTCATTATTTCTAAGCTTTTTATTCTAATATTGTGCAATGTAATTTCAAATGATTTTTTCTCTCATACCTGAAGTTTGAATTTCATTATTTTACAATTTTGTCAACCTAAATCATTAATAATGCTTTAAATGAAGGGATGACAGGCTCTATTTGTCTTTTTGGATACTTACTATGTAGTGCTAGGATAATGTATTCTTTTAAAGAACTTCTAATGGTGTCCTTTATGTAGAGTTTCTATTTCACACCTTTATCTGAACATTTCATTTCACATAAATTTATTTTTAAATGTCTTTTTCCATAGGAGTTAACAAAAAGAAAAAGGGGCAAATCTTAGGCCCCATGTCAAAACACCTTTTTTAATGATCTATTGCTTCTCAGCATTTCACTTTTATAAGGGGTTCCTGCAGGGGTTTGCAATATTATCCTCTACAAGGAACAACATACTGTAATTTTGTTTTCTTGATTTCCCTGTAGGTCCCCTCAAACTCTGTAGATCCCATTTTGCAGTGATAATCAGTTTTCAGTGGCCTCTACTGTGCTTATGAATGCAGTTCTCTTAATGAAGATATTGACTCTATTGAATAAGGACATGGCCACATAAGCATAAAGCGCATTGGGACCATTTAGTACAAGATCATAGTTTATCAACATAGAACACAGACCAACTGTTAAAGGAAAAATGATGTAGTAAGCGGACAGGTAAGTGAGAAACTCATAAGAAACCTTATAAGATGCAGCATGCTCTCAGGAACCATCTTGCCCATTCTGAAGGATGTTACAAAGTATTTGGTTTTGGATTACTAGTCAGAGTAAGGTACATAATATAGCAGAAAGCAGATATAGCTCTTGACTGTGTCCTGGGTGATAAGACTGTCCATACAATAATTGAACCAAGTATAGTATGGTAGTCTAACAGATAACAAAATGCAGTGTTTGATATATGACATATAATAGAAAGAAATACGGAAAAGCTGTCAAAATTAGGGATAACTGCTAACTTATTTTGCACTGGTGAGAAGTTGGGTCAGATATGGAATAACATTCATTTCATAGGGTGTTTTGGGTTCTGGACTTTGAAAAGGAACTATTATTCCCATAGGGAAATAGAGATTCTTTATCTCTGGTGAAACACCAAAACCAAATCTTTAAAATCCTACCATTCCAAATACACACAAAGCAACAGTGTTGATCATAAATTTTCAAATCCTTATGTGAAAGCCCTTTGCCTCAGATCTGAGGAAGTGTCTCTTATACAACTTATATTATTTGTAATAAGAATGTTGAAATGTGAAGCCTGACTTGAACAACATTTATCTATATTTTTCCTGTCTAGAAATTCAACTAAGTGAAAATGAAATAGTTTATGGTTTTCATAATCTCATTTATTCTGTGTTACAACAGAGAAATAAATCCCATGATTAAGTTTTTGAGAAACAAGACCACGCTTGTAGTTAGGCACTTACTCAAGTTTTCAAATGTTTGAGCTCCTGCTAGTTACCATTCATCTCAAGAGACATGGGTAAAATTATTTTTACTTTGTTGTGAATTCATTAAAGTTTAGTACAGAACAATGCAGCATGGAAAAATGCATTGGTGATAGATGATGGACGAGAGAAGCAGGTATATCTAGAACTTGTCTGGTGATCCGGAATTTAGCCTCCAACCATCTGTCCTTTGCTTACACTTATTTTTTTAATAATGTTTTTAAATGAAAGTTATTAAATCAGTTGAGCTGGAACTCAACAGATACATAGAAATTACAGCAGTGGGCTTTATGAGGAGACAGAATCAGATTNTTGACTTGATCATCAATGTCCTCAACATGATTTAGGTTTTTTCAGTGTAAGTCCTCGTGACCTATGTTGACTCAAATTCTAATACTCTAATCTTCGCTGTTGTTATTCTATCTCATTAAAATCTACTGAGTCATTCCAGATAGGAGCAACTACCATCAGATTCTTGTCCCTGAGAATTTAGCTTAAACAGAGAGCAATACTTTTGTTTAAAGGAGAAAACTCTTTAAAGTGTATCAAATATTGATTGAAATGAAGAGTAGCTTTATTTGACTTTCTATCTGAATTCTATTCCTTTCTTGTCATTCTAAGGTAAAAAGAAGTCTGTAAACAATCTCGTTAACAAAAACCTTTATGACATACCTCTAGATTTTGTCATTGGCTTAACAGATGGAGAATTTAAAATTTTAGATGGTCTTCCCAATTATCATATATTTGATAACATTAGCTGCATTTTTTTGGTAATATTAGAGATTAGCATATGTTAATGTTACTCTTTACATATAAATTGACTTTTAATGTATGAGAAAGACCTTCTTATATTATTAAAGTAATAAGCAACCTCATTAAAAACTGTCTCAAATTGTTAATCAAAATGGAAGAGAATAATTTATGAGACCCAAGAAATTATTTCTGTTTTTCATATGTTCTTATGTTTCTCAACCTTAGGTTTATCACTGCAAGAAAAAATGCTTTCACTGGTCAAAGCTGGAATTAAATATATGAAGAAAGAAAACTACTTGTGTGATAAGATTAATAAATGGCTAATTCTCAAAAGGAATTCAGCTTTCAGCACTCACTGAGATGCATGAGTTTAATAAGGTAAGAAATATGTTAGGTCAGCACCATTAGGAATTAGCTGTTTCTGAATGAAAAAAGTTCAATGAGTTCAATGAGTTAATTCGTTCATAGCAAAAAACAGTTTATTGGTCAAACTAATTGACTGGGGAAGTAGCTTGCACTTGATCTTGTCAAGAACGAGAATTTTCAAGGAATCACAGTGTGTTTGCAGTTTAAGGACTCCCAAGGACTCTCTCAACCAGTGAATATCCTGTTTAGGAGAACATGATATTCCACAGAAACAATGAAACAACTACCTTCTAAAATGAGACACTGAGTTTCAAGATTTGTTTATTTCAGAACACTGACTCCAGTGTTTCACATCATATAAAGGAGCACTGTTAGCAGAAGGTCAATTTGGAAATTGTCTTTTCCAAGCTTATCTTAAAACAACACTAAGTCGTTTTGGCAATCTAGTGTGATTCTTCAAAATTCAAACATCCTATGCTTACAGGTTTTTCATTCATCTCTTAATTCCAGTAGGAAATCTGAAATAAATAACCTATTATTTCCATTTTTAAATAACCTATTATTTACATTTTATTAATATATATATATTCTGTGAATCCATTATTCTATTCAGCTCTATGGTATTCTATGAACCCACCATTTACTGCTGTTCAAGTCTGAAATGCTGGAGATAACAATAGCATCCACTACCCATTTCCTAGTTCATTTACTTAGACATCCCCCACCTCTCCAGCCTCCTACCTCGTATCATTTAGAAGACATTCAAAACATGCTTTTTATCATTTGTGGCTAAGCATCAATACTACAAATTATTATTTCTATTGTTTCACAAATATTTACTGTTGCTACTATTATTCACCTGCCTTGACTTGTAAACTTTTCTCACAGTAATAGGTATTTCAGATAGTTCTATTATATGCTACCTCCACTTATTGTTTGTATCATCTATACAACATACCACACATCCTTTATGCAAAAAGAAAAGCTACTTTCATCATTCAAAATCATAAAATCCTAAGTGCAACTATAGGCCAGATTCACCAGAGACTGTACAGACTGCAGAAAAGGTTGTCTTTTTGTGGTAAGCCATTGCCTGTTATTCGCAGAAGATTTCCTGCAGTAAAAGAGAAGGCTCTTCTGGATAATCTTTAAAGTGCTGTTTCCACAAAGGATGATTTGAATTCTTACTAAGGTTGTCTAAGTGGTCCAGTGTTGGAAAAACAAGAAGGGAAGTTTTGAATCATGGGCCTATGCCACATTACCTTCCAGATATCACTATTCACACTTCAATGTGTCAAATATCACCATGGGGAATGCAGGCTAATGCAGGCATATCCTGCTAAGGACATAATGTCAAAGATTTTATCCTGCCACAAGCTGAAAAGAGAAATATGGTTAAAGATAACCTCTGCACACTTCACACATAGCAAGATTATGAAAGGGAAACACTGAAAGACCGTGTGAGACTCTTACTGAATACACTTCTTTCCTGATGAATTAGCTTAAGGCTGGCTGGATTTGTTACCTAAATGGATTTAAAACTATGTAAAACTAGTTTGTCTTGTTTAAACTGCAGGAATGCCTTGACATATGATACAGGTGTGAGGTCTCCATTTAAATCTTCAAGGAAGTTTTGAGCATTGCCCCCCAGGAATCACCAGTCCCTATTATACCAAATGCATTATTGCAATGGAATTTTCAAGAGTGGCTATTTGGGATATCTTTGCAGCTGCTTTTGTTGAATTGACTTCTGTTGAATTTTACAAGGTACTTTAGGAAGAGAAAGCCAGCTAAATCACTACAATAGAAGATAATGGAGACACTGGGTTGGATTTTCAGTCCTGCTCCACATTTCTTTAATACTTATACTATATTAAAAATGAAATGCTTTAGTCTGCTAACAGGTCTTTGTGGCATGGTGGTGGGTGTTTGATTTGGGATCCAAGATGTTGAAACATACAGGAAACTATTCATAGTTGCACAAAATTTTGTCTTTAAATATAGTTTTTTCAGCAGTTGAGAATCCAAATTATGCTGCTGGGTGGAGCATGAACTAAGTAATAATGGGATATAACATCTCTAAGTTGGGCTTCTTCCATCAGGCCTATGGAATTGGGCATATCTATGTGTTTCCATGTGCTTTTATAACTCTTTCTTCTTCTTCCCCTCAGTGACATTTTAATGTGTTGGTTAGTTCCAGCAGAGGATGCAAGCAAAATATAGTTTTATTCATGGTTTAATACAATTAATTGTTGAGCAGTATCAGTGCTGCAAATATGAAGAATAATAGCAGATTACTATCGCAGTATGAGACATGAGAACTGTATATGGGATAAAGCACTTCTCGAAATGCACCAAGAGCTTTCTAAGCTCTTTCCACCAGTGCTGGTACTCATGAGATATAAAAACAATGGAAGCAGACTTCATTAGCTATAATGTTTGACAACTACTTCTTTGCCTCTAGACTTCCAGCGAGAATCAGGTCAATTGAGTAGTGACAAACTAATTATTGTTTGATGTCTGGCTGTTTCATCTTCATGATTTCAGTCCAATTCCTAATGGAAAACATTTGCATCATGAGAAACCCGTCACTGCAGAAGAACCAGAAGCTTTCACTGTGAAGAGCCTGTTTTTTTGAAAAAGAGATTAGAATCTTCTACATAAATCCTCATCCACTTCTGCTGGTAGATGCGTAACTTCTCTGACCTTCTGCAGGTAATAATGTGTTATGAAGGCTTACAGTTCATAAAGATCTAGCTTCCTTTCTTTTCAAAAGGGAGTGACTAAAATAATAGTTTCAATCAGAATGAGAGAACAATATAGGAAAATGGCCTCTTTGATCTGTGGATTAGAGAACTTGCATATATCTTGCTTCCCTTTATCAGTAGAAGCTTTTGAAAGAATTTCTTTGAGTTTCAGTCAGATTGTCTTTTGTTTTGATTTA
>VWZY01006530.1:977957-1005589 GCA_013399075.1 Chloroceryle aenea | reverse complement strand
AAAAAAAAAAGGGGGGGGGGGGGGGGGAAGAAAAAACAAAAAAAGAAAAGCAAAGTAACAAAAAGAAAGAGAAATAAAAACGATGCACAATACAATTGCTAACCACCTGCTGACCAATGTCCATCCAGTCCCCAAGCAGCAGTTAGCACCCCAGGCCAACTCCTCCAGTTTATAAGTTTATCTATTGAGCATCACATCCTATGATATGGCTAGTTCAGGTCAGTTGTCTCGGCCATGTTCCCTCCCAGCTTCTTGTGCCCCTCTTTGCTGTCAGAGCATATGAAACTGAAAAATCCTTTACTTAGGGTAAGCACTACTTGGTAATAACTAAATTATCAGTGTATTACTAACCTTATTCTCATACTAAATCCAAACCACAGCACTGTGCCAGCCACTAGAAAGAGAATTAACTTTGTCTCAGCTGAAAGCAGGATGACTCCCGGCTTCAACTTTCTATGAAAATGCATTTGGAAAACTTTATTTATAATACTTCTAAAATAAATTTGGTACCATTTGTTTAATGATTCATGATGTAATTTTATGGATAACAAAGTATTTAAGTACCTGAAAAGGCCTTTTTTTTTTAAATGTGCATTTACATGACAGTACCTTTCTGACAAAAGTGGCAAAGAAAAATATTTTCTAGACAGACTTTAATTTGGCTTCTTTTATGTCTATCAGAGAAGATGATAGTTAATTTAAATGTACAGCTTTACACTGAGTTGAAGGAGATATTGTCAAGGATTGTAGTGAACTACACTCACATGACTGCACTCACAACATATCTTCAAGCAAGTGTAGTCCCTCTTATGAATGGGAACAGTGACATAAAATGTGATATGAGGCAGATTAGCTGCATCTCAGTGTATTCTGGCAGCCCATTATGTTCATGTCATGTTCTTGAATTTCATTTACAGATAAGCTCTGTGAGTAATTGTAGCATGCATCTTAAAATTGTAATCTACTTTTGATGTATGGAAACAGGAAATTAGATTGAGAGTATCTTTGAAATGACTTTGTATGTTATTTAGCTTCCGAGTATGTGTTTTTCCACAAACAAATCTTTTCCTCTGCTGTTTCTTTTTAAACCTTTTCAGTCTCCTAACAGACTCTAATTTACAGTAGAAGTAAATTAGTCACCACCGAACTATTGGATGAGTAGGTTTTTGTGATTTTTCCCTTAATGCAGTAAGACCTAATGGTCTTGCAAGCCTGGCAGATAGTAATGTTCATTATCCTAATAGTCTGAATGCCATTAATATTCTATCCTAAACATCTGTAATTACTATTCAGATTATATTTAACTTAAAAGTAACATCTGAGTAGATCCCACCTTTCTCCCACACATCTCTATCACATGTAAAACATGATTAGAAAATGGATTATATGATTTCCTAGTTGTTCGTTAAAAAAAAAATTAAAAACCCTTGTGAAATATGATAAGCAGAGCATTCAGTATGAATATAGTACAGTTCATCTTTCTGCTTAAGAAATAATTTCCAGAATTAACAAAAGAAAGTAATTTTGCACCCAGACTTTCATAAACCAGGATGATATCATTCTGCATTCTGGAGCAGTAGGTAGAAAATTTTAGTACAGGTTCAGTCAATGTATGTTCAAGGAAATCCTCTGAAAATACTAGTCTCGGATATTAATAAAATACTGCCCATCAGCACGGCTGCATTGGAGAACTAAATGTCACAGGAAACCGTGGAAAAAAAGAATCAACAGAAAGATTCTTTATTTCAGGGGTTTTTTTTGAGGAAATCTCAGGTTTAAATATTAACATTTTCCAGTTAGATTTGATTTTGTTTGGTTGCTGATTGTGCTGAGAAGTTGTTTCCCTCCTCACTTCACATTAAACATAGGCAGTCTACCTAGATGACATTTCCTCCTGTTATAACTTGTAAATGACTATTCTATGGATTCATCTCTGTTCAGAGATATGAAAGATAATTATCTCACTTTACACCTACAGTTATCATCTTTCTCAGTCTCAGCAACATAAAAAAACTATAAGGGTCATGCTTGCAACTTGCCCACTTAACAATAGTAATAGATGAAATTTCACATCATTATAAGAACTGTTAGGGAAAAGTGTTTTGCAAGCACCTACTCTCCCCCTCTGATGTATTTGCTCTACTTTGGGAATTAAAAGGTATCTTTGTATAAGACTTGTGGTAAAATGAAACACTGCATATATCCCCTCGTGAAGATAGCAAATGAATATTGAAGATGTATTTTATTGCATTATTGCTACTCTGTACCATCTCTGCCATTGCACAAATATCATTAAAGCTGAAGATTGCTCATAATATGTTTAAGATTTAGTTAAAGAGGAGTTATGTGTATCAATTTTCCATGCTCAAGCAGTGGACTGGCGCCTCTGGAATGTAAAAGTATTTACTAACAAATCCACTTCATTGGGAATTATCTTTGCCAAAACTAGCCTTGCATTCACTTCTTGGCTGCTTTTCAAAGTAAAACTCAGAAAAATTATTTCACCTACCTCCCTGGGCAGCCTGTTTCAATGCCTGGAAATCCTTTCAGTGATTTTTTTTTTTTTTTTTTTCTTAATTTCCTGTTTAAACCTCCCCTGGTGCAGCTTGAGGCCATTCCCTCTTGTTCTATCACTAGTTACTTGTGACAAGATCAGCAGATCTCATGCCAGTCAGATGTACCCGTAGATTGTCAGCAAAAGGGACAAAATACAAAAGAATGATACAGAAAAATAATAGTACATATATTTATAGATGACATTTTTCATTTATATCCATTTTATAGTACAGAACTAGTACTCCACCAGAGGATTCCACTAAGCATGATGTGGCTTTGTTTGATCTTTTGATTAAAAACAATGCATTCATAGCTGTATGCTTTGTAAGTCACAGCAATCTGCATTATTCCTTAATGAATGGTACAAAATAGGTTTTTTTAGATATTCACTTGAAGGTAATGATATTTGCTTGATGAATTATCCAAAAAGACAAATATTTTAGACTTAATATCTGATTAAACCTTCAAATATTATGGAGAAGTTTTTGATATAAAGGCATGTTTGATTAATCTTTTATCAATTACAAATATTTATTTTTTTAAAAAATCATGTTTCAAAAGGAAATTTAATTAAGAAAAAGTAAAATTATTTATAGAAACTTTGTTGGTCAAAATGGGACAGAAAAGATGTGAAGCTTGAATCAGTACCTTCTATCAGCCTTTTAGTTATTGAGTATCTTTTAGTGTCTGTGATCTAAATGTCATCTGTGAATTTCTAGTCCTACACTGGAAAGCAGCTAAAAGTGGTTTCTAGGGCTCCTATCTTTTCTTGAAAACTTCTACACTTCTTCACATGAAGACTACTGAGCAGAAAGAGAATAAAATTTTTAAAAGTCATGCTTAACTGCCAGTCTCCTAACCACTAAAGAGAAGACTTGAGAAAGAAGAAATACAATAACATTTATTTACTTCCCCAACTGGAAAACAAATGCAGGTAAATTACTGTCGCATACATGCTTAGACCTTGTAGTATCAAATAATTTTTCTGTAATGTGATTTATCAAGCTAGGTAGCCGTTCCACAATGGAAATTTTCCTTTCCTTTAACAATATATTTCTCAAATAAACATTGTCAGGAATTTTAATTAAAGGAAAAAGCATGGATTAACAGATCTGGAATCTTTAGAAAATGCCTTAACTTTATTATCACTCATAATAACTTAGGAGACTTTCTCTCCTGGGAAGAGAAAATTTGGGCTCAACATGTGTGTGGTAAAAATAGTAGCTGTAAAACTGGAAGGAACTTTTACTTTTAGACATATATTTTAAAGACAAATAAATAAACTAAAGTGTTATTTCTCTTAAGTTCTTCACTAAAATATTAGAAGAAACAGTTTCCCTCAGTGGCAGTAGTATCAGATAGCAAATATATATGAAAGCTGACCCATCAATGAAAACAATACACAAATTTCTGTCAGGAAAGAGAAGAATGAGGAACAACTTATTTTCAAACATTTCTATTCAAGGAATTATATCCCTTACACTGTTCTGTACAGTTGTGTTCATCTATAAGGATCATTCTGTACTGTCAAGCCATCATGTGGCCTAAAGCTACAATTCATAATATTTTTTTCGTGATCCTGATAACACTTTGACATAGTTAAACTGTGTTAAAATATTTTTTTTTCCATCTTTCTTTTTCTTGTAAAGGAATTTTCCTATTTTATTAATAAGCATGTTTAACACAAATAATGACACATAATCTTGTGGTTATTGTTGTGGGAGTCATACATTTTTCTCTTTTCACTCATTTAAGGCTTGAAGCAGCACCCATGGAAGTCAATGGAAGGCTATCACTTATAGGAATAATTTCCCACAGACAAACACCTGCTTTTTTCTTCAGAGATATGTAAGTAGTAGTCATGCTTAAATTATATAATATGTTTTATACTAGCAACTGTTATTTTGCAATTATTACTCAAAAAAATATGTAAATTATTGTTTATTAATTATGATTTTATGATGAGAGAAGCATAATATATGATATTAATTTTTATATGAAAAGGACCACAGTTATTGCTAGACTGTTTAATTTTTTTCTATTTTTTGTCTGATTAAAAAATTATTTCCGTCATACCTCCTAAATAATTAAGAGTTTGTCCATAAAATTAAAGCATTGAGAGAGGAAATTACATGGTCATTTGATTATTTAACAAAAGTCTTTATTATGAATCCTGGGTAATCTAGTGATTTCATTAGTTCACAAATGGAGTATTTGAAGACCATGATATTTGGTTTCTGAGAAGATAATCAGGCAAGACCATTTATATATATAATCACATTTAAAGAATGATTTTTTTTGTGATTATTTAATCACAGAGGTTAAGATTGCACCGTACATTTAAACAGACTTTAGCCCTGCTATTGTAAGCTTTTATCAGGAGTTACATATAGCCGTGCTTCAGGAAATGTTCATTCTGTGGTCCAGATTTCCCTCTCTAATATTCCAGTCCATCTGCTAAAAGAGTTACTGCCTCCTATTAAACTGAATGAGATTTGCAGAATAAGTTATCAAGTCACAGAAATCAACAGAAAGAAGTTTATGCCAGTATGCATGGTGAATAGATTGGATATTTTTTTCCAAAAAATATGTAAATAAGATGAGCAATTGACCAAGTATATTATTGCTTTTGTTTACTACTTTAACACATTTGTGTGAATTTAGAGACCCTGGATGGATTTTAGATCAGGGTCTTTGCAATCAAGAGAGAAAAATTTGGTAGCATAGGCTAGAGACAAAACTAATTATATACAGGTAATAAATATAACTCTGCAAATGTGCCTTATGTCTTACTTATCTTACTGTGCAAGCAGTTTTTACACAGATGTAAAAATTTTCCTTACTTTTCTTCAGCAAATGTTAATATTATCAGTCTGAAAATACTACTTGTTCTTCTGTGTCACCTTTGAACCGACAAATGCAACCCCCTTTTAAACATAAAATTGAAAAAAAAAAAAAAATTGCCAATCAGAAAAAAAGGAAATATATAACTCTGCTTTGAACCAATGTTATGCAGCAGTTATTTAATTAAGGATAAGAACAGACAACGAAATAGAATACCAAATTCAGTTTGAAACTTGGCTGTGAATTTGTGTAGACAGACTGCAAATATGAAATTTAGAGATACAAGGAGTCTCTAGGCTGTCAACCTTAAAAAGAGATATGGGGTTTATATGCCTCAAATTTGTTATCTCTGAGGTATATAAAAAGAAATTGACTTTTAGAAGGCAGGCAGCTAGAATATTCTGAAAGAAACCAGGTCCCATTATGTTTTTTCAAATAGAGTATGGAAAATTAAGACACCCAGAACTGATAATTACATGTGAATATTTTTATCAGTGTCCTTGCTCTGATTAAAAGACAGATGGTATCAGTAGGTGATTTGTCAGGCTTCAGACCCTTTGAAAAGAAATATAAGAATGAAGAAGTATTAAAAAATTATTTCCGGAAAGTCGAACATTTGAAAATGGAAATCTGTGAACAGTTCAATAATTTTACAAATTTTATAATCTTAAATACTGTTACAGCTCACAGCTCCTTCAAAACATGGTCCCCCAGACTTGTTTTGAACAAAAGCTTAGTGCTAGAAGAAGGATGTCTATGGACTCAGTGCATGTTGTCTCTCTATCATTATGGATCTTTCCCATTTATGGGTGAACATATTCCAATTTCTTTGATTTGAAGATGCCCAAAAGTAATTCCTCCAATGATAGCTACTCTTAGAATTGTCTCATATTTCAGCTGATATCTATTATCTGGATGCAAGCTGGAAGTTTCAATGGTATGCTAATCCACAAATTAGAGAAAGTGTCCTGCTTACCTATACTGTCATTATGAATAAATATTTTTTTTTAGAGAAGGATGACCAGTCTATATTTAGTTAATACTGTTGTACCAAGATACAGATTGTTATTAAAACTTACTGCTTAAGTAATAAGTTTCAGAAGTGATGCATGCAAGCATGTTTTATGTATTAAAGGTTTTGTGTGTTTCTTTCTCTCCAGAGATATTGCCTAAGTATTTGAACTATACAACTTCACTTTTACAATTTGAAAATTTTTTAAAAATATATCTTTTAAAAATAATAGCAATAATGTGGACAGTTTTCAAATCACAGTACAATGGATATATTTACAGATCAAAATTACTTGAACATGTGTGAAGAGAGAAACTGTAGTTTATGGAATTACAACTGAACAATGTTTACACAGCTCAGCTAAAATCAAAATAATGATGAAGTTGTGGCAGGCAAAGCCTATCATTTTAATTTGCTTAAAAATAAATAAATATTGTGCAGTGTCATTGTTTTGCTAGTATACTAACCCCACATTTTTATTTTGCCCAGCTAGTTATCTGAAACTGACCTTTAGCTCTGGAGAAGCTCTCTTGCAACTGTGCAAGGTACTGATGTAGGGTCTCTCATCTCTTTCATGCAAAGGCAAGATGTTATAGGATACAGAACTGTCTTTCACCACCAGTTTATGTAGTTTGTGTTTTCTTAAATCTTTCCTTACAAAGGAATTTTATGTGAATATTTCTATGATTGTCAAAGGCAAAAATAATGTAAAATTAAGCCAGAGAAGGTGTATGATTTCATTTTAACAAAGCAAGTATAAATTTAGTAGATACCAATAATCTACCTTGATACACCATACTGGGACACGTTTTATATTTATATTTTTGTGACAGGCTTACATAGCAGTGTAACAGCTCTGTGCACATGTATCTTCTGTGAATATAAAATTAAAAAAAATTAGAAGGGGATTTTGTACATGTGAATATACATACTTGCTTTATTAAGGGCTATGTTGTGATGTGTTATAGATACTTATCCTCTATTTTTAGAAAAAGTGCACTTTCAGCTTCTAAATCTTAAATTAAACTGCCATGCACTGCTAAAAAAAAAAAAAAAGTACTGAAATTAATTGTCTCTGAAATAGATTTAAACTTTGTAAGAATTATCATACTCATATCTAGTAGGGAAGGCAAAATATGAAGGAACTATTAAATTCATAGCTCAGTGATTACAAAATACTATTTCTGAATCTGTGGTACATGAGATTTCAGCACTCTGAAACATCTGTAAAACCAAGGAATCTGTAATGATAACTAAGGGAATTAGCAAACAGATTAAGGACTAGTCTGCTTACCATAGGAGCTAAAATGTTCACAGTTATTCACATAGGGTCCTTCTGTAAGTGAATGTTCTCCATTGGAACTAAGGCTGGCAGAAGCCAGTGTTAAAGAAATATATCAGATAAACTCAGCATATATCACACAGTTATGTTTGAATGTAATGACATATAGTTAGACACTTTAAAATTATTTCATTATGCCTGCCTTTTTATACATCTATAATTTCACAGAATAACAGCAGTCTGAGCTGTAAATGCAACTTTTAACAGACATAGGTGGTGTCACCTAATTTGATGATCAGGGGGTCTAATTCAAATTATATAAAGGCCTTTGGTTATACAGTTCTTATCAGCCCTAAGCAGAAAATATAGCCTGCCAATCCATCACTCTCCTCTATGTCAACCAATTAACAAAGATGGCAAAGACTAGATAATAGATGCAATGCCTGTATCCTCTGAATCTCCACAAACCTTCCCTTTCAATTCAGGGAATGGCAATGGTCTTTTTTTTTTTTTTTTTTTTATATAAATATGCAACGTATGTTTTGCCTGAGGCATGTTATGGTGAGATAAACTAGCAAAAATGAGGCTTGGAAACAGAGCCTTGCTGCCATAATCCAATTTTTTAACAGGTAAAAGACTCATAAAGCAGTCATCTGCTTTGCAGTGGAAGGTGATTTGAGAAAAAAAAAATCATAGCTCTCCTTTTGACTATAATGCTTGTTATCTTTTACATCTTTCTTTCATGTAAAGACAGTAAAAAGAAAAATCCAAAACTCTTTTGAAATCTACACAGTGAAAAGGCAGTAGCATGCCTATTTTCAGGCACATTTAACAAGGGGAATAAAACCCTCCTGTAAACTGTGTGTTGGCAATAGCATTTGCAAGTACATTTCCCATCCTTCCATCATTGTCTTTGCTGGCAATGCAAGAGTTACAAATACCATAAATTACCATAATTTAATTCAATAGTGTTAAATAATATAAGTATATAAATGTAATCTACCGATATTATAGCAATAGTTATCATATCTGTTACTGTAATGACATATATAAGTATCATAGGTTTTTAAAAATAAATATAATTCATAGTAGTATAAATACATAAACCCAGTATCTTTATATTTTGAAGTGTGAACTTCTATTAACTCACTTTCCTGCCTCATTCTGTCACATTTTATTTCTTCTCTATTTTTTATTAAGTATTTGGTTGACACACAGTCAGTATCTAGTAAAGACTGCAACCTGAAATGCAGTGCTGGAAAACATGGGCATTTATTTGACCACTGTGTCCAGAACACTCTGACATAACACTATGATGTTTAATCTATCTAACATTTTATTTAACTAATGTTTAATCTAATTAAGTCTAATCATGAACCTAAGTGACTCCATATCAGATCTAAGCTCATAAACTCAATCCGCATCTTCTCATTCAGTAGACAATCAGGTTGTGTCTATACTAAAAATATTAGCATCTGTGTTCCCCCAGTGAAGACGTAGAGTTCTGTTGGATTGACATCAAGGTGCAAATATTATTCTTCTTGAAAAAGCAAAGGCCTAAAAGCTGAGGGTGTAATATGACTGAAGCTCCCAACACATTAAAAAGCAATAAGCTTTGTGAGGGCTTTAGTTTTAGAAAAAGAAAAGGAAAAAAAAATCTATAAAAAGCTACCTTAATTTGCTGAGGGAGCAGAAAATAAAAGAGAAAAATTACTAATCTCACTTGTTGATTTTTCTGGGCTAAGCAGTTGAAGTGGATAATTCAGGGTAGTTAAAAATTAATTTACATATAATTACCTTGAAAATCTTTGTTCTCAGTTGTGCAAGGTTTTTATCTGCCATATGTGAAATGAAATTCAAATCCCTGATCTGTCTAACTTACCATATACCAAAGGACTGTGGTCTAAATTTAAACACTTTCAACAGAATCATTGCATAATTGAGTTTGAAGGGGACCTCTGGAGGTCATTTTCTCAAGCCTTCTACTCAGAACGTGGCCAACTTGAAATTTAGATCCAACACTGTAGTTAGAGAGCAATCAAAGTCTTGTCCACTCCAGCTGTGAAAGTCTCCAAGGATGGAAAACCCACAACTTTTCTGGCCAGCCTGTTCCATTGCTCAGCCACAGATAATGCGGGAGAAGAGTCGTCTTCTGCAGGATTGCTGCATGCTTAAACCTGTTGCCCTTTTGCTGTGCACCCCTGCAAAGAGTCTGTCTCTCTTCTCCATGACACCCATCTCTTGGGTGGTGACAGACTGAAGAGATAGCCTGTTAACCTTTCCTTCCTCACACTAAGCAAAGTCAACATATCCATGATGTGCCCCAGAGACATTGCTGTGGTTTTGCTGGACTGTCCCTACTTTGTTCATGTCTCTTTAGTAGGGTTGCTAAGGCAAAGTCTGTCCCACTACCCAGGTCGCTGATGAAGAACTAACATACAGTCTTTCCAGAAACAGGTATGTTTAAAGAAAATACATAAATGGGAGTGCACTGTACATTAATTTTTTAGGAAGAGCAAAACCCAACTAGGATAGGATAGGATCAAATTGAATCGAATAGAAAAGAAAGGGTTCATCAAGTCCAACTGTTAACCTAGCACTGTCAGGTCACCACTAAATCATGTCCCTCACCACCATATCTACATGTCTCTTAAAATACCTCAAGGGACTGTGATTCCACTGTGTCCTTGGGCAGCCTATTACAGTACTTTACAACCCCATTCTGTGAATGAAGTTTTCCTAATATCCAATGTAAACCTCCCCTGGCACAACTTCAGGCCATTTCCCCTTGTTCTATTGCTTGTTACTTGGGAGAACAGGCTGAACTCCACCTTGCTACAGCCTTCTTTCAGGAGCAATAAGGACTCCCTTGAACCTACTTTTCTCCAAGCTAAACCACCCCATCTCCCTCAGCTGCACCTCATAACAGTTGTGCTCTAGGCCCTTCACCAGCTTAGCTGCTTTCCTCTAGACCTGATGTAGAAGGAAAGAGGCTTTCAGAAAAGGTCCAAGGCTGTTCAATTTTATGCAATTTTAAGTAGACCACCTCTTGTCTTTCTCCCTAGAACAGTGTTACCAAGCTCCAGACTATTTGGGATTCAAAGAGAGTTTTGCAAAGGATACCATTTGTCTAGGCTTTTTCAAACTGCAGAAATCAATTGAACTGAATCATCAGTGAATTGTAAGCACATTAGTTCAAAAAATCAGATGGTGCAGGACAGCTTAGTGAATGCACATGAATTATGAATATATTTTAAGCAAACATTCTTGTTATTTCCTTATTCTGTACAAGGAGAAGACCATGACAGGGGAATGATGTCAGAGAGACAAGTACCAATATATGTGCCTGCTGGAACTGTTTCTGGGCCTTTTTTTTTTTTTTTTTGTATATCAAGACTGTCCTGAAGAGTTTTCAATCCAGTTTATGGATTTGATTTTATTTTAGTCAGTTAGGAATATAGAAACTTGCTTGTGTTTAGCTCAACTGTCACTTAATTATTGCATATTTTATACATCTACGGGATCACTATGTTTCATAAACCTTATGGTTCATAAACCTTCATAAACCACAGGAAGTGTTTTTCCAAAGGATAATTTTTGAGCATAGTCTTCCAGTACACCTTTGGGATTGTTCCAGACAGAGATACCTGTCAAGTTGCTTCAGAATGACTGTCAGTATTGTCTTCTAAGGCTCTTCTGGGAACAGTGTGTTTCTTGCAGCATTTGTAAGCATTAGTGGTATATATGTTGATATGTTAGCAAAATGTTATTACAGAAAGAGAACTAGGGTCTTAAATTATGATGACCTGACCTTATGTGTAACTGCAGAGAAACAATAATTTCTGCCATCCTGTAAATAGGTATTCAGAAGCATGCTTAAAAACATATTGGCAAAATGGTTTTTTTTAGTGAATTTTCAAATGAATATTTTTTTTTTCTCATTTCTTGATTTAAATAGATTATTGAAATGCTAATGTGTTAAAGAGCTAAGTTTTTACTACACCTAATGTTACAATCACCTGGCCAATTCAGAAACTAAATTAAGCTTTTGATAAAAATTCAAGCATGCAAATTAAGTTAGTGCTAAGATATATTTAAATTCTGTAAAAAGGCTACAGGAACTTTATACAATCCACAGAAAATGACAAGGGTCAATTTAAGAAGAAATTATGTTGCTAGGAAACAAGAACTTCAAGAAACCCCAATGATGTTTCCTCATTTTAAATAGTAAATGGATTAAGAAATAATGTAAATTAAGTAGTAATAAACCCAGGTAGGTCAATGAGTGGGTTTGTGTGAACTTATGGAAAACTCAATGCAAATGTAAAACTTCTGGATCAAACTCTCTTTTATATTACTGCAACTGCATATATAAATAAAGAAGACAGCAGATCCAACCCCATATATTGAATCCAGGTTCTGATTTATATTATACCTGGCATTAACATCTGCAAAACTATTATGGAAATTCAAATACATCTGGTACATTAAATTTATTACAGTTTCATATAAAATATAATAAAAATTAGAAGAATAAAAAAGTGATTATTGCCCATCATAAACTTTGAAAGGTAGAACTGGATTTTAACTTTCAAAGTTAGGAATTCATCAAAAGATTAATTGTCTACACAAAATTCAAGATTTGACAATAAATCAAAAATACAGCTGGAAGGAGAAAAGAATAGATAATGCTGAATCTCCACAGGAAAAAGTTGCTGTCTAATGCCTCAATACTGTTTTGATCTCATCTCACTTCCTTTGAACCAATCCAAAACGCATTATATTTTTCATGCAAATTTCTAGTCAATCTCTTTTTTCACTATTTCTGAATTTGTTTTCAAAGGGTATCTCAGCTTAACTTTAGTATCTTTTCTGCCAGATTCATCTGTTTAAATCTACCTTCTCAATATTAAGTCTTAGCACTCAATCTTCCATTTTTATTCTAACATTTTGGTTTTGCTACTTTGATCTCCAAGTGGCAAACAGGAAGAGTTCTCCTAAACAAATTATTAGTGAGCTATGGATCCATAAGCTAAAACCTTTGATTCAGTCTGAAAATTTTTTATTAGTAAACAAAGTATGTCACAGAAAAAAAATTAGTTGCTTCTATAATAGATTTAACCATGCCTCTTTGCTGACAGCCATTTTGTGCAGATATTGGCCCTTATATTTCTTGTATTTATGATACACAGTTATATAGAACTAACATGGTCATTATCATGGAAAAAAAAAAGACTGCAAAATACCTCTAGAAGTCATTTGCTCCAACCTCATTCTCTTAGAGAGTCAAATGAAACAGGTTGGATGAAGGTATTGCCTACTGTTGGAAATACTTGCATGTTTGAGTGCACTTCAAAATTTTTGCCCAGTAGGAAATTAAAACATTTAATTTTTGTTGTTTTTTTTTTTTTATATATATTTTTCACAATAAGTTTTTAGTTTGTGGAGCTGAGTTAGGCAATAGCAGACATGCATGACATGTTCCTAACTCTGAGATTAGAGGTGAAAAATGTTTTTAATTGAAAATCTTCTGATAACTAGTATTTTATTTTCTCCAAAATTAATTAATGTTGCATCAGTTACATGCTACATTTCACAGCTCCAAGTGTAGAGAAGGAAAGGCTGAGGTTACAAAATTTGAGATTAAATACCTGGATCAGATAAAACAGAGAAGATTTAAATTTAGGTCTTCCACTTCCCTGACGAATATTTTGTTAATCTATTTTGTTAATCTATTTGTTAAGTGTTCAGTAGAAGCTACTGTGGAGTGTTTTATTCTCCTGTGGGGAAACCTGTAACAGCCTCTAGCTGATCCTTGTGATAGTGAGCTTTCTGAGGAGATATTTGTTTCAGTGATGAGGGAATTTGTTGTCTGTATTTTCCTTTAAGAAAGCTCCAATTTTTTCCCAGGATCCAGATCCTAGAGAGTAGGCGAGAATGTGATGGGAGGACATAAAGGTCAATAAATAGTCACTTAGACTACTTCTACTGCAATCTGTGCAAGCTGTAACATGCTAAAGCCAGTTCTAAGGTGCGTGGTTAAAGGTGCTATTTAAGCACACCATGGCTTTTCAGGTGGAAGTTGTCCTTCCCTCCAACCAGCTGAAAAAAAGGATTGTTGCTTTTTCTGTTCATTTACTTCTAAAACAGAGGATGTTGTAAGGTAAATGATCGCCTCAAAAATACAAACTACATCAGGCAATATCAATAACCTTTGTGATTTATTCCCTTTTTTAATACAGAGATTTGCTTCCTACCTTTATCATAGATACACAGATTTATCATCCCCTTAAGCAAGTTCTACTATTGTGGAGACTTCTCACTTCTCAGATCTTTACACTAATTCCTGCAATGATGACTTTTATTAATATTTATGTTCTATCCAGTGAGACAACTTGTTTTTCAAAAAAGGTGGTTGTGGTGAATAATCATTATTCATCTGTGCAGTAATTCACATCAGGCTGATCATCAGAGGTGGTGTTAGCCTGAGGGAGTTTATTGACTTAAAAGAGATAGACAGTTCCTATTTAAAGGAGAACTTGTCCCCATGAAATCTGATTTTGCTAATACATGAGGTCATTGATCACATGCATTTGGTCAGTTTTGTATTGAGGCTTCTTCTGACAACCTCAGGTGAATATCCAGTGAGAAAACCATAGTCTATATGTGTAAAACAGCAAAGTTCCAAAATTATGCAACAATTGATTTTGGTTTGTTCCTACCTCTTCTAATAAGGATTTTGTTTCCCCTGTTGACTGCTGCACCTGACATATTTCCTGCATGATTAAGTGTGAGAAGGTTCTCATTAATTTGTATATCATGTACTTAAGTAGTAGATTTAAAAACAAAGATAGATTTGCTTTTGTTTATTAGCAGAAGAGTATATTAACAAAACAGTATTTATTGTTTCAGTGAATGTGTGTTATGGTTATAGAAGTATAAAAAGCAATACTATTTACACTGAAAACAAACAAGCAGAGGAATTACACTAAAAACTGGCATTTCTGAGAAACGAATTGTTTATAAATGTTGATGACATAATTTTTCCTATGGATTGTTATGGTGTCTCAGGAGCTAAAGCCTCCCGAAACTGCTCATGAGGATGAAACAAAACAAAAGATTATTTGCAAGTAAGACTTTCTAAATCTGTTGTGTATTTTGAAAAGTTTAATCTATATGATTTTGAAAATACAATTCCTGCTAATTAGTGCAACTGTTGGGTGAGTCAGGATTTGTCTGAACATAAATATAAAGGAGACTGAGATAAATAAGATAAATCAAATGATGCTTTATACATAGTCAGAATAGTTGATGGAACTGAAACACTTCACAGTTCAAAGATCGATTTGCAAAACATTTAATTAGTCAGTCAAATCAGATTCTCTGAAAGGAAGTTAATTACAGAAGCTTAGGGAGATACACAAGAAGAGGACATTTGAATGAATATGGGAAACATTTATGCTAGACATGATGGAAAATGCATAGGTTTAATTCTAAGAAGATAGTGACTGAATGAAAATATAGAAACATAGGAAAAAAAAACAGGAAGAAGTTTTCCCCTGCTAGTTCCGTTGTTGTCCACTACAGGAATCATAGAATCATAGAAATGTCTGGGTTGGAAGAGACCTCTAGAGGTCATCTAGTCCAACCTCCCTGCTGAGAGCAGGGCCATCCTCAGCTAGAGAATTTTGGTACCTTTTTATTCTAAAAAAAGATCAACTTTAAGCTACTCTTATCACCTGAAGAATTCAAGTACCTTTTAAAAAAATTCTATGGAGCTAAATCTGAATTTCTTTACAGCAAAATTATGTGCACAGCAAGCAGAGAAAAATTTGTACCTAAATTATCAAACTGAGTCTCTTAGAACTAGTGTATTATTATAAATCTGATAAAAGAATATCTTTTGCCTTAGAGCAATTGAGTACTTAGAATAAGGCATTATTTTTTTAAGTATTTTAATTTGGATAGATTTTGTCTCAGCAAGTATGTATTTAAATAAACATCAAAATCTAAAAATGCTATCAGTAAGGTTTTAACTTGATGATTCTGTCAGCAAGTGATAAAAAAAAAAAATACCCAAACAAAAAAATCCCACAAAACAAACCTACAAACTAGCACAGGTAACTTTTGCACATGAGAAGGTACCATCTTCCCTCTTATCTCCCAATAGCAGTATTGTGGGTTTTCCTTGCCTTTCTCCAGTAGACAGTAGGACCATCTGTCACTTGTAAAACCTCTGAAACCCTGAGTTTTTCAAGCTATATTATACCTCACCTGGAAGATATTGCTTGAACAAATAAATGCTTGTTTATGCATCCTGAGAGGACTGCTTTCTAACGGACATGAAATCCAGCTGCTGTAAGGAATTCTTTGGTTTCCCATCAGACACCTCCAGTTATTGGAATCTCATGAAATAAGCAAACCAAAACAGTAAGGGCATTTCTGTTATTGTGGTAAAATTCAAAGTACTCATTTTATGATAAGCAGTGAACAGGCCAAGGATGCAAGAAACATTCTCAGCTAATACAGGTAGAGCTATACCTTCCAGATGACATACTATTATACTAACTTCTGGATATGTTTTCTAAGCAGAAAGAATATTTGCTTTGAAATAGAAAAATAAATAAAGAAAATATTTTTTATGTACTTATTTTAATGTACTTATGCAGTTAGATTTTAATGTACTTATGCAGTTAGAACAAAAAAATTAAACAAACTCATTCCAATGTTTTTTTTCCTCTCTAAATCTGTGCTTGATTCATTTCAGCCTTTTCCAAGATCACAATCTCAGCACTAACCAGTTTCTGGAAACAGCTATGCATCTATCAGCCCCTCTGGATTAAAATGAAATTATTGAAATGGTCCTGTTTTTAATGAAAATCCACTGCAATTAATAAACTTCTCAGACTTAGATGATGAGTACACTGAAAACATGCAGTGATTTTTCAGGTAGTGAAGTCTCCTTTCACCCTGACAAAGATGCTGACAGGTATTTTATTTAAAACAGAGTACCCAGAGCTGGGCAGGAAGCCAAACTGGATTTTTTATTTTTTTTTTTTTTCTCTTTTCCGTATCTCAGAAAAACAAAATACAGTAGCAATAATTTCATGAAGTTCTACCGTCAAGCCAGATGTGAACATCTGCTCCTTCTGCAATCCCAAGGACATATATGGCTATAATCATGTTTGAATATGAAGTTTAATTCTAACTTACACTCTGTTTTGCTATTGCACCATAGCAAAGCCTTGATCTGAGCAGTTTGTCTATCTACACAAAAGTCAAAAGTGCAGGTGTGTAGAGCGTCGTCTTCTCTGCTGTTGAACAATGCTTTGTTTTCATCCTTTATGCAGAATGATAAAGGGAAGGTCTGTGTAGTTATGGTGAATAAATAGAGATGACCAGTCTTCAGATAACATGGTTCAGCTGACGTAATGAATAGAGCTGGAAGATATGCAGCATGACTTTTAAATACATGGTTATATGGAAGCATTGGCCTGTACTTGGATGTTCAGTTTTGTGTAAATCCTAAATAAATCATTATTTGGATTTTGTTTAGGGTTTGGTCTTGGACTTTCAGTCAAGGACAGAAGCCTTTTATGTCAATATGTACAGAATATAAATTAGCTTTGTTCTTTTTCATTCTATCTTTCAGGTGTTTTATGCCTTCAAGGGTATTGTGGATGCTGCAGTATGGGATCTGAAAGATGTAAAAGAAAATTGTAGGCAAGTAAGAAAATAAAATAGAAGGCCAGGCAAAATTGACTGAATAACCCTTTTTGGTTTGGAGGTATTTTTTGAAACATTGAAGTTTTTATTCTTCTAAACTACTGTTAAATTACTGAAAAAGGTCTTGATACAAAGCCTGAAGTCAGTGGAAGGACTGTGATCCACAATGGGATACTTCAGATTTGATTCTAATTATGGTATTCTGCAGGCAAAATGATCTGGAAGTAAAAACCACTATGCTTAGTGCAAATGAGGTTTTCTCTGCTAAAATTCCTGTCTGACTTTGCCCAAAGACTTCCTTTTACATCTGCAAGTTTTACCAAAAAACCCTAATTTTTAAAAAGATCCATGCATACACAATATCAGTCCTTCTGATCTAGTAATGGAATAAGTAACAATATAGATTCAATTTTAATGAAATATATTTCTTTCTGGACTCCCAGATCATGTTTCTAAAGGTTATTCATCATTCAGCTTTCAAAGGCTATTCCACAAACAGACCAATGTGTACTCTATTAAAGTGATCTTGACTGTAAACTTAAAGCTAAGCAGGTAAACTATTCTGTTGTTTGTTTTGGTTGGTCAGGTTTTGTTGTTGTTTGTTGTTTTTTCTGTTTGTTTTGGGTTTGGGTTTTTTGTTGGTTAGTTTGTTGGTTTTTATTATTATTTGTCCTTTGTTTGCTGAAACCAATTGCATATCCTGTAACTGCAAAGCTAGGTCATTTTTTTGTTTAGTTTAATAAAAAGCATCACTTTTTTCAGTACATATTAAAGAATGTGATGTACATGTAAAGAATCTGCTCAGATTAGTTGTAGGAAGCAGATTCCCTGCTAGGGCAGTATGTTGTCATAGTAGCCACAGAAAGATGATTTTGATCTAAATAATATGCTATATAAACAACTAGTAGCTTTGGAACTTTTCTCACACTCAAGTGCCAAGTACAGCCATGGGAAAAACACACTGGCAAAGGTATTCTTAGTCTGATGTGTTTTCTAATACATGTATCTGGGAGGAAGAATGGATTCATAACCATTAAAAGTAAAAATTTCCTAAGCTTACTGGCCACTGGGTGCAGATAGAATGCTCACAGTCCTCCCTCAGGTTCAAAAAAGGCATATGATTTTTTCTGACTCATACATATCTGTTTCACATATCAGCTTTGCTTAGGATATTGGGGTGAACTTATTAACAAAATAAAGTGGAGTTAATTTATTGTGACTAAGCTCTACATGTTCTCTGAAATAATCTACTTTTTCATTCTGAGTAAGTGCTGAACTTTATCAGTGTTTAAAGTGAAGTATTTTCTAAAAATTCATCTTACAAGTTTATAATGGTGAATGGAAGAGTGTTTAATGTTGTTTTTTTCAGTAATTTTTTACTTTGACTAATGACTGTCTATCTGATCTGAGAACAGATGTTACTTGTGTTAACATGCTGCAGATTTACTACTTTGTGATCACTTTGTAAACTTAACTAAAAAAGGTCATTTCTGTAGGGCAAAGATACTACAAGGTAAAATCAATCTTGCAGCTGATGAAAGGAATTGTATGCTACACAGTTTGCACTTTAAATTATTTAGAGCATTAAGGCTTCCTTGACAGCGACATAATTGATTTGAGAGTTGGTTCGCTAAAAAAATAGCAACAAGCTACGTAAAATTTGTGATGTATTTTGTGTTGGCAGTTCACCATGCTTCTGGGCTAAAGAAATTGCTTAGAATTCCTTTAATTCATAAAGGTGTTCAAGACAAAGTTATTGTGACATAAAGCACTGCGGAAATAAAATGGTCACTAGTTCTCCATGAAATACTGGAAATGGGGATTCAGTCTACTCAGTAGATTTCATGCTTCAAACCATCCTTCAAGCCACTGGCAAAATGTATCAAATATGCAGCTCCCTTAGCTAGAGAGAAAAGTCAGGCAATCATTGAGTGAAGCAGCAGATTTCACTCTGGCTTGTCCCCTCAATCTAGATGACTGGAACACTGAGCATGCAAGAAGTTATAACTCATTTAAATGATTTCCTGCCTGTTAAATAATTTGCCACCTTCTCTTTCTCACATCCCAGTAGGACAGATGAAAAATAGCATGCTAGTGGTTGAAAATCTAAAATGGTGAATGAGTTAGTCAAAAGAACATACTAAAGCCTAGCTAGTCACTCCAGCCTTTTTGCTAATGAAAGGTTGTACTTCAGGTATCTGAACCAAATGAAATGTACACAAAGCCTGAAGACCACTGCTTTCATTACATCTACATTATCACTCTCTATCTATCTTGCCATCCAAGAAGGATAAGAACATATATATCCTGTGACTTATCAGTAAATTGTGTATAAACCATTTATATGCTTGCCTGTGCTCTTGGAGCTGCTGGCATGTTTGGTCCATCAAATCCAGCTGGGTATTTTTTAGCCAAAAATAAAGAATTTGTGTGAAAGTAGTTGAAATCTAGTTTCATATCTTCTGACTATATGCTCGTAAGGTGAACCATGCTGTTTGAATACCTCTGAGCTCTATGCAGGAAAAAAAATCCCTTTACAATTCTTCATAGAGAGGTTTCTCACCTGGTAATCAATCATCTGTTGGGCATAGTCTGAGTTTATCAGTATTGGCCAACTCTATGAAGACAATAAACTATCAGTAAAGCAAGTACTCACAATTAGTCTGCAACAAATATGCATTTAAGGAAGAAAACAGAGTGATGAGGACATCCAGTGCAGCAGGTCAGGTCTATGTGGGTGTTCAAGGCTTAATGAAAGATTGTGAAGCATGTCACATTGGAATGGAGACTAATTTACTTACTTGTCTGCTCTGTCTCATTAAATCTTCTTTCTTACCTTTTCCTTGTGAGAATTTTATTTATTTAATTTATTGTTTTTATCTGTTAGTCTTTATAATTGTCTTTCATTGTTTTGAATATTCAGATGAAGAAAAACAAGTAGTAGATTTTTCTTTAACAATCAGCCAAATCACAGGATTACTGATGCGACCATCAGCTTTTTTGTTTCCTGCCTGTTATAGGCAAGGTAAATGAACAGCAATGTTAAGGTAAAACTGTAGCTTTTTTAAATCAATTGAAGGTAGGAAGTAGCAGTTGAAAAATGAACAGATAGCTGATAAGAGTTGCCCTATGGTCAGTTAGTGTCATCTTGGCATACTGAATTCTTGGAAGTCTGCTATAGGCATAAAGCACTAAGTCTCAGCAGGAAATATTGTTTCACAGCTCACAGGGTAATGTACAGTGACTAAGTTTCTCCTTTTCATCCACACAGATATCCGTATCCACATCCATACATATTCCAGTTACAACCAGATATTTGAAAAAAATGCTGCCAGAATTAATTAAAACAGTATTAGCTCTTGATTACTTTTCTAATTATTTTAATCATGGACAGATAAGCTGAAAGCTACTGTAGTCATTAAAATCTAGTTATTAGGAGTCAGCCAAGGTTTTTTATTTGCATTATTTATTAATTGATAACAAAAAGAACATATGATGTAAATGCTGTGCTACTTTTAAGGAATTTGATTTGGATTTATTTTTTTATCTCCATCCCTATAACTTCAGGAGAGAACTAACTTTAAGGTAATTTTTATTGCATATTACACCAGGATCAAAACCCTTGCCTTAAGCACTAATCTTCTCATTTTTAAAAGAAAAAACATTAAGTTTTCAGTCCTTCTACTTCCCTTTTCCCCCAATACGTTTCTGAAACCAATTGGATCAGTCCACCAAGAGACAAGGTTAAGTGTAGTTGATATTGAAAGGGTTACAAAGATGCAAAACTAATTTTAAAACCCTTGTTTTCATTTTATTACAGATCCTTTATCAGTGACACTTCTCTCCCCTAACAAAGAAAAGAATCAATGAAAAGGATCAATTTTCTAAATTTATTCTGTATTATTTTTTATCCAGGTCCATTTCTCATTTTGTGGCTGAGCAAGTGGTTGTATTTGTTTATTTGAGGTGATGGCAAAAGGACAAGCAAGAGCAGCAGAGAAAGGTCTTGCTTACACTACTCCTGTTATAATCCAGTAATTGTTTCAAATCACTGAAATAATCTGAATTAAAAGTACCACTTAAAATGCAAGAAAACCAAACAAACAACAACAATAAAAAGAAGTAGGAATTGTGTTTAAATCAATCTTGTTTAGGATATAATTCATTGTGATGCAGGGTGACAATTTTCCTCTTGCTGCTGGAAGGGAAGGTCTGGGTTAAGGCTGCCGTTCAGCCCAACTACGCACAAGTGGCAATTACTTTGTTCTGCTTCTCATGCTTATTGGACCTGTCTAAAAGCTAATTAAATTAGCCCATTGGAAAATTTACTTAGTGGCATAACTGTTTGGTTAGTGTGTTAGTGAGAAAAGACTTGTGAGTGCCAGAGCTGGAGGAAGGCAGAGATGTGTATTGCTACTCTTCAGTAATTCCTCTTGGCTGCTATAGTGGACAGACTGGATACAGTGCAGCTGGAAAGGAGAAACTACAAAATCTGAATGCATTGCCTCACACCAGTTTTCCTGTTGCCTTGGAAACAGGGTCTGACTCCTTCCATGGAGGGACAGCAATACTGGTGTTTCAAGTACAGACATGTAGTTATATTCTAGAGCCATGGATTTGTAGGAAGAAGGGAAAGGTCTTTCACAGAATTTAGCTGACCATTTTCAGTTCTATTTTCTCTTGCTATGGATGCTGAATAACTTTCTGCATCACAAGTGAAAGATAATGTTTATATGAGTGCTGCATATGTAATAGACGAGGAATTCTGTTAACTTCTGTTGCACTTGAAAGACCACAAACACAGGACACCACTGGGAAATGAAGGAAAGGAGCAAGCTGTGTTTTGTTTTGTTTTGAAAAAAGTGCCCCCATTTCACATGTGCAAAAAATGCTCATGAACTGTAAGGTGAACAAGATGATGACAAGGATCTGAATGAAAAGTACCACTTAAAATGTACAGTAAAAAAGTAAGAAATCTTTTTTAAATCAACACTGTTCATCAGTCAGGTTCATAGCCTGGCTCAGTAAGCTATTGGGCAAGGCCTGCATATTGGGGAAACAGGCTACGTCTCAGTTTATAATACCAAAGAAATATTTGAGTTCTTTGGGAAGAGCCAAGAGAAATAGAAGAAAAAAAAGTTTTCCCTAAATAATGGTTCAAAGAGAGTTTTATGGTCTAAGATGGATGAAGTTGGTGTCTGCAGATTCTTTGAACTTCACTTCCAATATATACGAAATCAGCTTCTAACTGACAAATGTGCCATTAAATTCTTAGAGACATGTTTCCTTTCATGTTGTGTGACTGGTAGTGAGAGGCAGATGTCATGGGAGAAGCATAAAGCCTAGGGGTCCTCCTTCCCTAAGGTAAATGAGAGATGGCATGGAGCCCCTGCAACTCAAACCTCCTGTGGTCCCAGAGAGCTCCGAGATGGAAATTGCCCTATCATGCCCCTCACTGTTGAAGAATTTTATGCTTTATTAACGCATGTTTTTCACCGATACTGACTCTTTCCCCAGCATATACCTGTTAGGTCTGTCATCACGAGCTTCATCCAACCTCATGCTATTCAGAAAACTATGGTGCATGTTTTACCTTTTTTTAAAAGCAGGCATTTTCTGAGAAAGTCTGTGTGTTAACCATTATAATGTTCTAAATGTGTAAAGGTGTTCAGATTCATAATGGTTAAGGACAGAAAAGAACATGAGATGATCTGGACTGCTCTTCTCTTATTCTTGCATGCTTAGGCCATTTAACATCAGCGTTATCTGAAATCCAATAGTATGTGTTTTATTACAGCATACAGTTCAGGAAGACCCTGTCTGATTATGAAGCTATTGAAAGATGTAGGCTCCAGACCTTTCACTGGTTAGTTACCATCACCTTTATGTATTTTAGTTCATAATTTATAAATTACTCTTGATGTGTAGGTTAAAGAGGTCATTAATTTTGTCTCTGTATGTGCATGTGTGCGGATACTTATACAATAATGTAACAACTATTTTTTGTTAGGAATTAAACAGACCAGTCACTCACTAAACAAGCTTTGTTCCCCAGGCTCTAAATAGCAACTCAATTGTCACTGTTTATGGGGATCAAGGAGTAGTGTGTAGTGTTAAATCGTATGTCTTACTGATGCCACAGACTGAGGTAAAAAATCTTTCCTCCATTACTATGTTTTTATATGCATCCATCTCTAGCCTTTTGTGCATCATTATTCTGTTGGGGACTCTTGTTAGTTACTACCGAACCCTCACAGCTCTTAAATCCTTTCTAGGGTAATTGCTTCCCATGATAGCATCTACCTCTGTATGAAGCTACCTCCTATATACCTGCCATATCCTCTTAAGTATTTCCAATGTACCTTTGTTACAAACAGCTTTTATTGGCTATTAGTCTTATACATCCCAATCACCAAAGGAAGAAAAAAATATCAAAGCTCAATAAAAATGTGAAGAGTGGAAGGAAGCTTTTTTATTTCCTTTTAAAATCTTTATACATGATCTGTCAGTCAATTGTTAATTCTTTAACATGGACTTTAATGCTATTTTAATCCATTTGGTGCTGCTAAATGGAGCGCCAAGTGACATTGAGATTGTGTTTTTCATTACATGCTGGCTTCCAAATAGTTGGAAATCTGAAGTTTAGAACTTCATTTATATCAGTGATACAATTCACAAGGACCAGCCTTATGAACAACTGAAAGGAGATGTTAAAGAAGTAGAAAGAAAAGAGTAAGAACAAGAAATGGAGGGACAAAAGAGGTGGAGAACAAGAAGTAAAGAGTATAATTCTTCATGTTATCTCTCCCAAAAAAATACAACACATATTGTCTCCTCAAGTACATTGCTGGAATTAATCAAATTAATCAAATACCAGTGCTTTCTTTTATAGTAAGAAAATAATCCTTCTTACACCTTTTGAGTAGCATTAAATACATTGTTCCAGTATTCAGAAATATCTTTAATATTTTTGAGAAATAAAGTAACTTAGATAGTACTTTTATGTATTTAGAGATAAAACAATTTTATTTGCTGACTAAAATATTTGTGTATAAAAAATCTTTTTTTTTCCTTATACATAGTATTTAACATTCTCTTAGGTTATTAATTAAATGCAAAGTATTATATCACTACCAGTGATTAAGAGTACAGAAATATATATTTATTAAAAATTTCAATCATTCTGGTACCCTCATTAAAAATGCTTTTATTTCCATCTAGCTATGCGTCCATACAAGATAAAATTGTGAGAATAACTCTCCTGCATAAGTCTGCCAGTGTTGTATTTTTCCATGGTTTGACTTTTCTTACCCTAGTTAGGTACTTCGTAGTCAAAAATCAATATAAATAAAAAACTAGGTCCTGTTTGGTGGTTTGTTTTTGTTTGTTTTTTTCATTTGTCCTTCACTACTTTTTATTTCTGAATTCTACTATGGAATGAAGATGGAATTTCAGTCTTGGTTATTGTATTTTTCTTTGAATTGTGGCTTAACTGGCATCTAATTTGGCCCTTTATAAAGAACTAATTTTAAATCTCATTTTGCTTAGTTATTCAGTTCTACACTAGTGAGTCTCAGTAGCATCTCATGTCTTTGATTTCTTTGGATAAATCCTTATCAGAGTTTGCTTCCAAACAATTTCATCTCAGAAATCATTGCTTTGCACTGGTGACCTTCAAACTGCTGAAGGAAGGAAATTAAATCTGTTCTATAATGACAACAGAAAGTAAAGGGAGCTCTTTGGCAGGGATTGGTTAAATAATAACTCCTTCATATTTTGCATAGAACCATGAATCTGTAGGAACACCCAAATGTATACGATGGAGGAAAAGAAAAAAGTTTGGTTTGATTTTAGTCATCTTTCAATTCTTAAATATAATATTGAAAAGGGAACACAAGTATCCCAAGCACATCTGTACATGTATTTAAAAGATACAGAGACCAGCAAAATATTTAGCATTACTTTGTAATAATTTAATGACCAGGAATATAATCCTTGCTATTTTAAATTGCAGTTTAATCACTCTTCGGAGTAAAATAGATCTGTATTTTCTTGGATTAAATTAAGTTCTTTTTGACTGTGTACTGAGCTTGCAGATTAGAAAGTGGGCTATTTTTTCAAATTTGAGCCTTGCACATTGTTTCAATTTAGCAACAATTTCATAAGAAATAAAATCTCCTTTAAAGTGTATTAATATTTCTAATCATTAATCTCTGAAAACCTCAGAATCCCCAAATACCTGAAGGACTGGACGAACTAAGCAGTTTTAAAATACGCATTAATTGTCAGACCTGAAAGGTAATTGCTCTATCATTGTAAAAACTAAAGTCTGTTTTAGCTTTCACTGTCTTTACATGTTCTGCTAGCTAAATAAAAACAAAACAAACCCAACCCAACCAATAATCTGAAAGTATCTTTAAAAGAAATTAAGCCAAAACTCTCCCCAAATCCCTGCAAAACATCTTCAAATCAAACGATGCATTTAATTCTACAAGAGTTTAAGCTTCTGGGAATTCTTTGGTTTCTAAGGAAGCAAAACCCACAACCATTTGGAAATAAAGAAATTAGGAGAGATTCTGCATATGAGAGAGAGATTCTGAAATATCTCACTGGATAGCTGGCAGAAATCCTATGCTACTCTGAGGCACCACAATGATCAGTTGAATGCACGAATGTAGAGGGGTCAGGAAAAAGATATTACATGCTCCTTTCTGAAGCACAGTCTTTGCTATGTATGAGTTAAGATTGTGTGTACTTGGAATCAAGCAGGGATGTTCTTAATGTTACTTGATTCTAGATTGATTTCAAAGGTCAACAGCTCTCATGATTTTTTAATTGATAAATTAAAATGTGAGTTGAGTTGGATAACAGACTGTCAATTGACAAAGAAACATAGAATCTTAAAACAACATAGACTGAAGGAATTTCTGAAGGCCACCTGACTCAAGGTCAAGGCAAACCTAACCTTGAATTTAGAAACCTGTAACAAGTCTTATCAGGTTGCTCAGTTACACCCAGTTAAGCACTGAAATTTTCCCAGGATGGAGGTTCCACAACCACCCTGGGCAACCTGTTGTAGTGTTTGATCTTCCTCAGGGTGAATTTATTTTTCCTAGTATCTGTTTGTATGAAGTGGAAGCTAACTAGTATTTAGAACAAAGCATTTTTAAGGAAAAGACTGATGAAGGAGCAAACTGACTGTAAAATGAAGAGACAGAATACCTAGTCATACTCTGCAAAATATCTGGTATAGTTTTCTGATAAGTGGCATAGAATCCACTAAGAATGATCACAGCACCTGGTTCCCATAAGCAAAGTGTTATGAAGAGTCACAGCTTCTCTAGGGGTCATGCTCTCTTTATTTTTAGAGTAGAAGCTCAGGATCAGAGAGGATGCCTGAGGTGAAAAGCTAGATCTTTTTCATTTAGTATTCTGGAAGCCAGTGTTACATCTGCATCACATTTTCTAGACACATCTTCACCTCTAGTGAAAAATGCTGCTGTCAGGTAGGAAAGTGACACCCTGCCCCTTGACCAACATTGTCAGTGTAGGCAGACTGGTCCCTTCTCTGCTTAGTCAAGGATTCCTCCACACCGGATTGCTGGGCATAGAAGCCCTGTCTTCATATGGTTACAGGTAAAAAATTAAAGCACTGAAGTGGAGATTCATCTCACTTTTGATGGAAATCATTCAAAAATAATGGACTAATTAGATTCTTTTTTTTTTGTCCTGGAGTCAAGGGATATAAATTCCAATGAGGGAGCCATTTCATCTACTGTTTTATTCTGACTAAAAAGGAGCCTTGGTAATAAGAATAAACTGAATGTGTTATTTTTAGATGAACTTTCTTGTAGAGATTAAGGGTCAGAGACACGATGGTATTTAAACTTTCAGCTCCTGTTATAGGCAACTATTTCACATCGACTTTACTGACAGCTAGCTGCCTGAGTAATTTATGAGATTTGGATCTAATTGCAGCATAAAGATCACACGTAAAAACTTTCTCAGGCCTTACTAAAGTAAATCATTCAGGAAACATTGCATACTCTCTTGGATAATATCAATAATATTTTTCATGTCTACTTCAATACTGAGATATAATTCATGTGAGAATCCCTTTAATGCTTGCATATTATGAAAATATTTAGAAATAAATTTTTAAGCTATAAATGTTAAATTTTAAAACTTCAAGTACTGTGAATTATTATACTT
>VWZY01006530.1:946286-977038 GCA_013399075.1 Chloroceryle aenea | reverse complement strand
TTGATAAATTAAAATGTGAGTTGAGTTGGATAACAGACTGTCAATTGACAAAGAAACATAGAATCTTAAAACAACATAGACTGAAGGAATTTCTGAAGGCCACCTGACTCAAGGTCAAGGCAAACCTAACCTTGAATTTAGAAACCTGTAACAAGTCTTATCAGGTTGCTCAGTTACACCCAGTTAAGCACTGAAATTTTCCCAGGATGGAGGTTCCACAACCACCCTGGGCAACCTGTTGTAGTGTTTGATCTTCCTCAGGGTGAATTTATTTTTCCTAGTATCTGTTTGTATGAAGTGGAAGCTAACTAGTATTTAGAACAAAGCATTTTTAAGGAAAAGACTGATGAAGGAGCAAACTGACTGTAAAATGAAGAGACAGAATACCTAGTCATACTCTGCAAAATATCTGGTATAGTTTTCTGATAAGTGGCATAGAATCCACTAAGAATGATCACAGCACCTGGTTCCCATAAGCAAAGTGTTATGAAGAGTCACAGCTTCTCTAGGGGTCATGCTCTCTTTATTTTTAGAGTAGAAGCTCAGGATCAGAGAGGATGCCTGAGGTGAAAAGCTAGATCTTTTTCATTTAGTATTCTGGAAGCCAGTGTTACATCTGCATCACATTTTCTAGACACATCTTCACCTCTAGTGAAAAATGCTGCTGTCAGGTAGGAAAGTGACACCCTGCCCCTTGACCAACATTGTCAGTGTAGGCAGACTGGTCCCTTCTCTGCTTAGTCAAGGATTCCTCCACACCGGATTGCTGGGCATAGAAGCCCTGTCTTCATATGGTTACAGGTAAAAAATTAAAGCACTGAAGTGGAGATTCATCTCCCTTTTGATGGAAATCATTCAAAAATAATGGACTAATTAGATTCTTTTTTTTTTGTCCTGGAGTCAAGGGATATAAATTCCAATGAGGGAGCCATTTCATCTACTGTTTTATTCTGACTAAAAAGGAGCCTTGGTAATTAGAATAAACTGAATGTGTTATTTTTAGATGAACTTTCTTGTAGAGATTAAGGGTCAGAGACACGATGGTATTTAAACTTTCAGCTCCTGTTATAGGCAACTATTTCACATCGACTTTACTGACAGCTAGCTGCCTGAGTAATTTATGAGATTTGGATCTAATTGCAGCATAAAGATCACACGTAAAAACTTTCTCAGGCCTTACTAAAGTAAATCATTCAGGAAACATTGCATACTCTCTTGGATAATATCAATAATATTTTTCATGTCTACTTCAATACTGAGATATAATTCATGTGAGAATCCCTTTAATGCTTGCATATTATGAAAATATTTAGAAATAAATTTTTAAGCTATAAATGTTAAATTTTAAAACTTCAAGTACTGTGAATTATTATACTTTCCAGTTTATTATTGATTGGAATGTTCCTATCCATCTTTCAGTCATATTATGAGAAACCCATTAACAAATTAATAAAAGGAAATAAGTAGATGCAAGGAGCAGGAGCTAATATACGTTACATTAGTTATTAAATCAGGAAAGCTCTTAGACACATGGTTGCAGTTAACTTGCCACAATTTTAATCAGATTTGATCATGTTCTTATTAAATCCATTTTACCAAATGAAGAATGTAATTATATAATTGTTAATGTACATGACAAAATATTGCATGTACTTCATGCAAGACAATTTGAACTTTTCCTGTCTATTTTAACATTTATTTATTTTAAATACTAATTTAAACTCACTTTTTGTAATTAAAATAAAATCACCTACCCAAATTATCAAGTTATTTTAAACTTCAAAGACAAACTTGCTTTGTGAAGACTATCCCATACTGCTTCCTATTTTAGAAAAGCTGAGGAACTTATTCTAATGAATGTGAATATGTGAATGCAGAAATGTTAAAAATATATTACTGAATTGACATCATTACAATAATAACTGTTCTACTATAAACTGGGTAGTATTTTGGTATTTGTTCTAAAAAAAACCAAAACATTGTTATTTCTTAAATACATTAATATAAATTATGATTAAAGGATAATATTCGTTAAACTCAGTAGCTATTTCCATGACATATTGTGTCTAAGCTAGTGAAGTAGACAAAGTTAATTTGTAACTTCTGTATGTTATTTAAAAAGGATTTGCCTTCCTCTCTGCTTTTTCATTTTCAGGCAAATGAAGCTTTGTTAAAAGTAACTATCCAGCTTTTGGTGTTTTTTCTCTATAAAAACATACTGGAGCATTTGTGGTTAGAAATTGTCTGAGTTTTTCAGTATTTTTGTACAAAGAAATTAGTGGCTTATTCTAGAAATACAGTAATTTGATATGTTGGAAATTCTACCCAATTAACTCAACTAAGATTCTGTAAACTTAATAATTAGGATTGTTGGTTTTGTGGATTTTTTTTGGTTTGTGGTTTTTTTTTTCCATTTAGTCATAGAAAAATATAGAAAAATGAAAGCAGTTTCTAAAAAAAACCAAAAACAACCTAAACCCTTACCATAAACCTACATGCAAAGAGCTAAAAGGTTATCTCATAAAATCTTGTCATACTACAGCATTTAGAGTGAGATAGGTTTTGACTCCTAGAAAAACCTAAAAAAAATCTGATTATCTTTCATTAAAATTAATTAAATAAACTCACTGCAGGAAATCCTGTCTCTGCAGAAATCAGTGATAAGACTCCCTCCCATGGACTACATTCAAGTCAGAATATTACTGGAATCATCTACATCAGAGTAGTGCTCAACACACCTGTGGTGGGGATGAAGCTCAAAGGCTTCCATCATTAACTGAAGTCCCGACATCACCTGCTGGTTCAAACCACTTGAGTGAGTTCTAGTTCTTGTCCCTGCTTGCTAAATAGCACAATAAGGACTAAATTGGATTGGAGTTATCCTGCAGAAAGAAAAGTGTAAGTCTAAAAGTTTTGAATGTTTCTTGGTTCTAAATCTATGTACTGTTAGATTTTTTTAAAATGTTTTCTTTGCAGTTCTGAGCTTTACAAAATAACCAAGTGGTTTGTTAAAAGTCAGAGTTGTAAGGTCAACAGACCATCAGCATTTTAACCTTGTTATTTGCCTTTTATTGCTGTGAAATTTGTTTAACATATTAGCATGGATTTTGCACTGACTTTAATCTTTGCAAGGAGATGGCTGAATTCAAATACATAGAGTAATAACTTCCTCTGTTGGCAGTGCAGGCCAACTTTGTTCATAGCAGCCCATATAGTGGTGTGTTGTGGATTTGTTGCTAAAATAATGTTGGTACCATACTAGTGTTTTAGCTATTGTTACCAGTGCTTGCAGAAGATTAAGGTTATTCTCTTTTTGGATTTGGCTGGCTTTCAAAACCAATCAAAAAGTTCCGTTTCACTTCTGTGGTCTTTGTTCTAAAGGTTGTATTTGGTTTTGTCAGTGTGGGGTATTTTTGTTTGGTTTATTGGTTGTTGGTTAGTTTTGTTGTTGTGGGATTTTCTTGTTGGGTTTCTTTGGTGGCCATTGGTTTGTTTCAAAATGGAATGCAAAAATTATATTCTTTTGATATTAAATAACTGATTATATGGAAATTTGATTTCTGAGGATTCTTATTAGAAAATAAAAAGCATAGGTATCTGGTATATAAATAAATACCTGCACATATAGGAACAGTGGTTAGACAGTATTTGCTGAATATGTTATGAATTGTATTTCTTTTGAAATCTAATTTTGAAAATGCATTTAGAAAATATTGCTGTTGTTTTTTCACTGTTCAATAGTTGTATGTTTGGCTGAATGATGTATTGGCAGGTGAACTGCAAGTATGAACAACCTGTGCAATTAATTTTTATTCTATCATTCAGTCAGTTCCAGGAAGCATGTTGCAAAGTAGTATGCTATTCTGGGTTGTGTTACTAATACCATTTACTGTCTTTGCATTCTATTATGTTGTGTTTTGTAAACTGACATTCTCTAATAATTTGTCATGCAGACATGAGTCTTTTTTATCAGATATCATTAATTTTGTGTAATGCTCTTGTCTCCATCTCCTTTTTTGAAGCAATTTCACAGGATGAATAAGGGAGTATGGGTTTGTGTGAGAGTGAAAATTGGGGTGGAGGAGAATTAGAGTAAGTGCCCTCACTAAGCTGAAATCTTCAGTCTGGGCTGAAAAAAATCCTAATCCACTTGTGTGTAGTGATTGTCCTGCTGGGAGGCCAGAGTCTGGAAGTCCATAACTCAAGTTAGCCCTAGACCTGTGCTGTGACCTTCTCAGACGGTAAGTAGGGAGCACTGAAGAATAAAAATGTAATTATGGTGAAGAAGGAGAAAGTATGTTAGGGTAAAAAGGCTGCAGCTGAAGATGGCATTGGGTTGAAATTCCCAGCATTAAGAAAAGGACAGGGTAGTGTGCTAGATTAGAGTTGCATGCAGAAACATAATATTCTGGTTAGTGAATCCCCAAGTATATTAGTGTTGCTGTTCACAGAACTCTTTTACACCAGGAAAGTAAGTAGTCTTAAAGCTGCACATCAGGTTAAAAAGTTACACAAAGAGCTAATAGTTTTGGCTGTTAACCAGAAAAATCTGCAAATAAAAACCTGAAAATTCAAAGTGGAAAAAGTCTTGTCTCTATCTAAAAAATATAATGTAAGCCACTTTTGAATATGTTTTATTTACATCTGATTTCTTCTTTTGCATCAAACTAGTGTACATTTTTCAGATATTTTGATAATCTTTCAATAGGATGAAACTGAAATGGTTTTATTTTTCATTTTCTCTTCTTGTTTTCTTAATTCAGCATAAATTTAAAAGTGATTTTTATTGTCTATAAAGTATATTTTTTGACAAATTTTTGACATATGATTGAGATGCTAAACTTCTTAGTCTTAAGTCAAATTCCACTGTCAACCCCTTTTAGAATTATGAGGATTTACCTGTTTCTAATATGTACAAACTCATACTGGGCTGAGCAATTACACAATCTTAAACACAAGAATTACAAACCTTTTTTTCCTTTGTTTAGTTGGTTTTCTTTAGAGTGGTGTATGTCACTTAAGTACTCATTGCCAGAAGTCTAATTATCATGCCTGGATTCCTCAGAAATTACTGTTGTTTAAATTCTGTTACAGCTGAAACTGATTAGAGTAATAAAGGAGATCTGATGTCCTAGGGAAATTCTCTTTACCCTCCAAAATTGACTTGAACCTTAGATGGACACTTTTGACTCCCATACAAATGACCTGTGTAAACCAATTCTGTGATGCTTCCTCATGTGAAACACTTTTTGAAATTGCTTCTGTTGAAGGAATGAATTAAGATTCCTGATTAGTTCTGCAGATAACTATGCAACAAATTTCCACCAGTGCAGAAGTGCTGATTTTGCTGTATTAAATGCCTACTTTGGTAATTAATTCTGAGCGTGGTATACCTGAGTAGCAAAATTCCCTGGAGAAGTTTATTCAACATTTTTTTCCTCTTCCAGCCAAATAGCTAGTTTACAAATTTGCAGTTTTGCAAGCATAACATCATGTAAATTGAATCTTTTTCATTGTGACTCCATTTAATTTCTTATGATTGATTGAGAAGGGGAAGTCAGCCAAGAGGTAAATCTAACCTCTTACTGACTTCACTACAAACAGAAGATTTTATCTCATCTTCTCAGACCTAGTTTAATGGTGTCTATTTGTGGCTAAATGTTAAGCTTAGGTTAAGCTGCTCAGGTAGCTTGATCTTTTGTACAAGGTTTCTGAAGGTGATCTTCTTTAAGTGGAATTACAAAAAAAGTGTCTAGTTATTACCAGGAAATACTTAACAGTTGCTGCACTGGTGTATGTATGGCATTAAACCATTGCTGTGAGTGGAAACTCATGACTGTAGCAGTTACAAGATGTTACTTTGGAAGAACAAAAAACACCTTGTTCCTGAACTCTCAGGGTGAGGGAAATTCTACTGAGCATCTTAATCTCCCAAAGAGGCATCTACCCTCTATAGAAATTCTTCAGAACGAGTAAAAAGTTTGAATCACTGGGTTACTGGTCAGTATAGGAGGTTTTTGGTTTGGGTTTTTGGTTTGTTTGTGTTTGGGTTGTTTTTTTTTATGTTTGTAAAAAGCCCGAGCAATATTGTTTTTAACAAATTCATTTTTATAAATACTTTAAGGCCACTAGCACATCCTTTATAACATTTCAATAATCTTTTAATGATTATTTTTATGTATTAAATTCAATTACCAGCTCCTCATCTTCTGCCACACTAATGCTTAAGGGACCTTACCACTTCCTTTAGACTCTCTCCCTAGCCTAAACCCTGCATCCTCAATATTCTAAATCAAGGTACAAGAGGCTAAGGGTACATAGATTGCAGGCTTGTGTGTAAAATAATTCACAGATATGAATTATATGACAATTCTGCTGAGTCTTCTGAAGAGTTTTGAGGCATAAATACAAGAAAGACTCCCTCCTCTACTTGTCTCCATTAAACCCATCAATAATTTAAGGAAGAATCTCATGGAACTGGAGAATTAGACTCTTGTGAATTTGAGGCTGTATTTTTCTTGTGGATATGAAATGTGATTTGTGCATAGCAGGTTCTAAAATTACAGTTTTCTAAAATACAATTATTATATTACTTCAACACACTCTCTGCTTAAACTGAGACTAGTAAATTCCAGCAGTCTTGATTCCCTTTCAAGTGTGCCTCCCAAAAGACAAGACTAAATTTAAAAATCCATAGCTTCAGTACTTCCCAGATACAAACATGTAAAAGCTATCCTTTCTGACAAGTGTTTGGATTTTGGTCGGATGAAATGCATTTCCAAACATTAAAAAAAAAAGAAAAAAGAAAAAGAAAGAAAGTAATCTAATATTTGTATTCTCCTATATAATAACAGTATAAATTTTTCACATCTCGTACTTTTTCTCTCTTCTGAAGAACAGAAAGAAACAAATGTTGAACAGAGGGTGTTATGCTATATGTTGCCTGCATGTCACAATTACACACCAGAGTGTGGAAGTATTTCAGAGTATTTATTTTCCTAATTAAGTATATAAAAAACCCTCAGAGGTTATTGAAAGCAGTTTTGAATTTCAGGCTTTTAAAAGTAACTTACTTGTTTCTGCTTTCTTGTATTTTCTTTATTAATGCCTAAAATAGCTAATATAGCTTATACATTAGAAGCAGGGAATGTTCTACTAGAATATAAAAGTACCAATGCTGTTGGTCAGATGCACATACTATTGTAGATGCTGTTGTAGGCACTGAGTCTTCAGGTCAGCAGGTGAGTTTTAAGTGTTAATCCTCTCACAATGTATGTGTGACAGCAAGGGTAGCATTTAAATGCCACTCAATATCTGTCTTCAGAAGTGAACTGGAGAGTTAATCACTTCTGTCTCAATGAATTCAAATAAAGCCAGCCCCCTAGGCACAAAAGCCTGTTTTAAAAGTAGAAAGTAACAGACATAACTAGTTCTCATTTGCAAGGAGCTGGACAACTTCATTGTTAGCATCACTTGTTTCACTCTCTTTAGATTCAAAATGCTGCCTGAGCCAATATTGCTAGTACACTAACTAGCAGAATGGGATCCACAGGCACGCTTTCCTAGCCATTGTTGACATAGTATAACTAATAATGATGATCCTAAGTAGAAACACAATTAGTGAACTATATTGTTGATATGTGCAATATATCAGAGCACCACAGAACAAGGAGGAAGGGCTGTGTGCATAAATTTGTCTTGTTTACATTCTCACATTAATGCATCTTATCTGGCTACTGCAGAGGCCAAAGAAACAAAGCAAATAAAGAAGTCTTATAATCTTGTGCCCAGGTTTAGGAATAAAATAAATAAAATCAACAAGCCAACACCCCCACCCCTCCCCCCCCAAAAAAAAGCAAAAACACAAAACGCAAAAAAAAGCCCCACAAACAAGTAAGACAAACAAAACCAACAAAACAAAAAACACAAATAAAAACAAACTAAAAGAAAAACTGCCAAACAAAACCAAAAAACAACACACACAACTGCCCCAAACTCCTGAGCCACAAGATTCCACAGCATATATACAAGTTAAACCTTTCCCCATATAAGTGATTTTTGAGCAAGACACCTAATTACCTTTGTCTTCCCCAGTCAATCCATAGAGGAAAAATGTATTTAAGACCTACTGGGTAGGAAACATAGTGTATGAATCTTGGGTGATCTCTTCTTTATCACCCTTCTCAACAACAGTGAATTAAACAAAACTCTGGAGTGAGTTAAGAGATGGGCAACCAAGGTGGTGAAGAGGCTGAAGAATAAACCCTGTGAGGAGAGGCTGAGGGATTGCTTAATTTGGAGAAGAAGAGGGTGAGGGTAGATCTTATTACTCTCTACAACTACATGAAAGGAGGTTGCAGTGAGGTGGGTGAAGCCTCTTCTGTCAAGTAAATAATGACAAGACTAGAGGAAATGGCCTGAAGTTGCACGAGGGGAGATTTAGACTAGATATTAGGAAGAATTTATCTACTGAAAGAGTAGTCAGAATCTGGAACATGCTGCACAGAGAGGTGGTAGAGTCACCATCTCTGGAGGTATTCAAAAAACAGGTAGGTAAGGAACTTCAGGACATGGTTTAGTGGGACAGTGAGGTGAGTTTTTTGTTTATTTGTTTTGTTGACAGTTGGACACTGTGATCTTGGAGGTCTTTTCCAACTGTGAAAATTGTGTGATTCTGTAATTATTCTGGCTAATATTGTATGAGACATCTCAAGAAATCACCTATTTCTGTACTAATAAAATGACAATTAATAAGTGCATTGCTAATTATTGTGGTTTTGTGGGGTGTTCAAACTTACTAAAGTTTAATCAGTAATGTGCTAAGAAATATAACTGTTGCCCCATTACTCAAGCTTTTTAGTGACTATTTTCCCCATTATTGTGTTTATATAAGTGTATTGCATAGTGATCCTTATACATATCATGAACATTACTGAATTCGTGCTACAACAGTATCCTAGAGTTAATTTTCCCAGTTTACCTCAATAAAAAAGATAATTATATTAACACACAAGATTTGGTGTCCGTAGGTGGCATTAAAGTCCAGCAATAATCCCTAGAGGCATACAGTATTAGCTAACATCATTTTCAACAGATCTGCATCAACAGCTTGCTGTGTGTAAAGCTTTTCTATATTCCCTCTAGAAAAGGTGACGTAGAAAAAAGGCTTTTAACAGATACCGATCTATAAGAGCAGCTTCTGCTCGTCCCTGCCCCTGCATAACTCAGGGCTGCTCTGGCCTGTTTTGAGGAGCTAGCACCAGCCCTAACTGAGGAATAAAAATCAGAGGTTGGGCAAAATTCCATCCAGCCCAGTACCCTGTTCCCAACAGTGATGAAAACTAGGGTTAGGTATGAATAGGGCAATAATATAACAATATTTCTGCTCAGGTACCCTTCCTGAATCCAAAAAACTGTGGTACACGGGCACCCTGAAACAGGGAGGTTATGTTCATATTCTGTAAACAAGTTGGAATAGATTTTTAATTTGTTCCCCCCATGAATTTTCAAGTATGCAAAGGTGTATATAACAGCACAAATAATGTATTTGTGTATATGTGGAGAAAAACAATCAACCAATCTAAACTTTTAGCATTAGCTTTTACTTCTAAAAAACAGATTCCCTGTGATCACCCCTGGAGATGTAACCAGCATCCAGTGTCACCAGTACAGCATATAGATGGCTACATGAGTATGTTGGAAGAAGCTTCCTCAGAATCAGGCGTGTTTCCTACTGGAAACATGCTCTGAAACTATAGCCCCTTCACAATACCTCCATGCCTGGAGATTAGGCCCTTTACTTAATGCAAAGAAAGGTGAATGAATTTGCTACATTCAGAAATCTTAAAGAGCACCTAGAACACTAAGTGTACAACTTTTCAATATGCTTAAGATTATTGTTCTGTGGGTTTTTTTCTAGTAGTTATGACTTATTTATCTTCATTAAAAATATGCATACTATATTTTTAATATAATACAGCTTTCACTTTAACTAAAAATCAGTCACTAATTTTGTCATATCATGAAGAGTCCCTCCTGTGTGGGAGAGATCCTCTGAGAACCTCCCTTTGGAATCAAATAGAGGAAGGGACAGGGCAGAAGTTCTTAACTTACAGCCAACAGAAGGGTTTACTATGATCTGGCATCTATCACTGAATGATAATGTGATTCCTGTGGTTTATAGTCCTGGGAAGATTTAAGAAATCTAGTTGCTGTATTTCTCTAAGCATGAATAATATTTGGGGTGGGAGGGAGGTAGATTTTATTTTTTTTAATAAGCAAAACAAAACACACACAAAAAACCTAAACAAGCTAAAACAAACAAAAAACAAAAAAACAAAAAAAGCAAAAAAAAACAAAAAAAAAAAAAAAAAAAAAAAAAAAAAAAAACAAAACCAACAACAAAACCAACCAACCAAAAACCAACAACAAAACAAACCCCTTTATTTCTGAAAATAAATTTATTAATAAACATCAAGGAAATATTTTTGTAATACTTATCAGAGGCTTGCCTTTAGGCTGGTGTATGACAACTGAGAGTCTGTTTCCATCAGTTCCAATAGGTATCAACATTTTAAGACTATTGCCATGCTCTGTGCTGAGACATTTAGATGAGATGTAACTGAATACAGCATTGTATAAACTGTAAACAAGTGTTAGAGCTGCATTCAAGAAATGACAACTAAAAAAGGTTGAAGTACTGAAAGTACTATTTTGGGGAGTGTGTGGAATTATGATCATAAAGAAAACCTAAACTCTCCAGCTGATTAGATGAATAGAAAAAGGTATTCAGGAACAGTCTATTTCAAAGTCTAAGTGTATGGCTAATGTTATACTTTTTTTTATAGAGAGAGTTTGTTACAAAAAAATCCCGCAGAGCTTATATCTCAGTACATTTTTAGCAGTTTGCTGTGGGCTGAATACCAAAAGAATTAGGCATCATTTAATTTAAATCAGTTTGGAGGTTAAAATGAAAGACTGAGAATTCTTTGTTTAATTTGTAAAGAAATACACAGTTTTAGCTTAAGTTATGACATGTCATGATCTCATTGCTTTCTAGTAAGGCCAGATGTTGATTGAACTTGTATGATCTTCAAGAAATTAGAAAATTGTGGTCAAACTCCAACAAAATCAAAGACATTTTTCTGAGTGGGAATCTAGGTATTTCATTTCTAAGAACCTTTGATATTAAAACTTTTAACTGTATGAACATAAGCTATTTTCCATGTTAATCAGAACATTTGTCATATTTGTTATGGTAATTACTTAAATGATATCCTAATTAGAGTTGAATAATCCACTGAGGAATGAGAAGACTTGAATTTATTACTCTTTTTCTAATCAAAATTATTTAAATTTTGTTCTTATAAAGGACTTTCTTCCTTTGCTATTCTGCCTGTAAAAGAAAGCAAAGAAGTTATGAGAAAAATGCTTTTTTATTAACTTTTTCTGTTTGGTGTCTAATCACATCTGGTATGGAAGTTCCAAAAATGCATCTCAATTTTATCTCTACAGTGCTAAGGTACTAAACTATTTTTTATGATTGTCTGAAATGCACTTTCAGTTCATGTCTTAAATTATTGCTAAATATCCATTTAGGTTGGAAAGTGACTCTTTGCTACAAATATTTGACATTATGCAACGACCTGGGGAAAAGATTATTTAGTGAAAAAAGGGAATTATAGGTCTCTAAATCTTCCTAGAAGGTTGAATGGTCTCCAAGAAGGCTCCCCTTCTTTCTGCCTCTCCATCCTCTGTCACTTGATTCAAGTGCATCTGGCAAAGCTTGCTATTGTAACCTGTGTTGTTCATATGAAAATGTCTGATGAGTTAAGTGGGAAGTAGATAGGGGGATAAATATAGTGCAAAGTAAGTTTTAATAACACTGAGGAGCTTGTTGAACTATCCTTGGGGCTGCTTAGTCTTATGAGCCTGGGCCTTTGGGTCTGCCTCTCTTCCCATTAATCCTAAAGAAGTGAGAAAGCACAATAACACCTCTGCTTTGTTTTATTCCCTTTCTTAATCAGCATCTTCCATCGTCCTGTTCATCAAGGGCTACTGGTACAAATCTGGCCTGTAAATTGTCACACAGCTTAGCCATATTTGGTGGAAATTCTAATAAAAGCTGTTTCTGCTTTTACTTTCTGCACTGCCTTTATAGATGTCTTACATAACAAGACATGTGGTGCCATTTCATGACCAAGATGAGGTTTTAGTATGTTAATATTCCTATAGAGCCAGGTGATTCGTTAAGACAAAAGCTGTAAATTCTTAGAGATATTATAGTTAATACCCAGTGAAAATTTCTTGGGAAAAAAAAAAAAAAACAACAACACAATAAAACATAGAAATTTTGGAGATAATTTCCCCTTAAGAAAACCAAAACCAAACCAAACAACAAAAAAACACAATAAAAGAGGATAGAATCATGGAATGGGTTGGAAGGGACCTTAAAGACCATCTAGTTCCAATCTTCCTGCCATGGACAGGGACACCTTCCACTAGACCAGGCTGCTCAAAGCCCTGTCTAACCTGACCTCGAACAATTCCAGGGATGGAGCATCCATGGCCTCTCTGAATATCATGTTCCAGTACCTTACCACCCTCACAGTGAAAAACTTCTTCCTTACATCTAATCTAAACCTCTATCCTCTTTCAGTTTAAAGCCATTACTCCTTGTCCTTTCACTGCATGCCCTTGTAATAATTACCTCTCCAGCTTTTTTGTAGATCCTTGTTATGTACCGGAAGGCTGCTATAAGGCCTCCCTAGAGCCTTCTCTTATTCAGGCTGAACAACCTCAACTCTCTCAGCCTGTCTTTGTAGAAGAGGTATTCCATCCCTCTGATCATCTTCATGGCCCTCCGCTGGACTCATTCTGGGCTGCACTCACAGACTGCTAGGTCATGCTGAGCTTCTCATCAACCAGTAACCCCAAGTCCTTCTCCACAGGACTGCTCTCAGTCTGTTCTCTGCACAGCCTGCACATGTGTTTGAGATTGGTCCAACCCCATGTGCAGGACCTTGCACTTGGCCTTGTTGAACTTCATGAAGTCGGCTTGGGCCCATCTCTCTCACTTGTCAAGGTCCCTCTGGATGGGGTCCCTTCCCTCCAGTGTGTTAACTGCACCACACAGCTTGGTGTCATCAGCAGACCTGATGAGGATGCACTCGAACTCACTGTATATGTTGCTGACAAAGATGTTAGACAGTGCCAGTCCCAATATCAGCCCCTAAGGAAAGCCACCTGTCACAGATCTCTATATAGGCATTGAGCCATTGACTGTAACATTGATTCTGAAAACACAGAATAAGAAAAAATCCTAAACAGATTCATTTTTTCATAATACAGACACACTTTGAGAAAAGAGTCTTGCCTTGCAAAGAAACAGAGGTGATTACTAGGCACACCGTAGTGTGATTTGTCCTATTTCAAGGATTATGTGAGGTTAACTTATTTAAAAACAAACATAAAAATTCTGCATTCCATCAGTGTGTAGGTAGCCAGCTAAAAAAGAAAAAAATTTATCAGTTACAACCCTGTTACCAGATCAGTTACCAAAATCTACTGTGTCTTAGACTATACGGTTTATTAAGCTGTGCTGAAGTCAAGAACTTCTCAACAGCTGAGCTCTATTGTGAGTCAGGATTACAGATCAATTACTAGTCTTTCTTTCATGAAGACCATATGGCATAAATTAAGAAGTACCATTGCATTGACTATGATTTTATTATCCATCATAATTAACATTTCTTCTAAATACATAATTGTCATTCTGTGTTAAAGTTGTAGAAGTTCATATAATGAAGATGTCTTTTTGGATGTGTACAGATGCATTAAAAAAAAAAACAAAAACAAACAAAAAACCCCATGCATCTATGGAGATCAGCTCATTTGGCAGCACTACAATTCCAGCGCAGTTGTCTTTTTTTTTTTTTTTTTCATTTTCTTTTCTCTCTGTTTTAAGCACCTTCTAAAGTGATGCTGATTCTGCAGGTCAAATTCTGCTGTTAGTGACAAGTTTTCTAAATTGGAGTCATCAAAACAGAAAAAAGAAGTTGCCCCATTGTAGGTCCACTTTTCATCTGAGACCCCAGTCCACTAAATAGGCCTACTCTTATAGAGCTACCATGGACTTTCAAAGTACTATGATAACACTTTGTCATGCCATAATACAAAAATCATTTCTTCTGATACTGTAATCTTCAGGGTGGAAAACTGCAGCTCTTTGATAGCATGAAGAAACATTATACACCAATTTTTGTACAGGAAATGAAAAGCAAAATCTTATCCAGATAAAACTACAGGGAAAATATAGATGGGCAGAAGAAAATTATCACTTGTGATTGAATTTGGCAAGGACAGGGTGGATATCTCTACCCTTGTGAAGAGTTCCATGGGATCTTTAATGATCAATCACGAGGGGATTTGAGTTGGCTGTATTGCCCAATTACTGTAGGGATAGACTCATTAACAGAAGATTACAGCAATCAAATACACTTCTGTTTTTAATTTTACTAATGTATCTAGTCTTCTACCATGGGTTCTTGTAGTCAAAATAAAAAGTTTTACTGAAGGGAAAAAAAGTATTCTTTTTACTATCATTCATAAATTAAGTTCTGTGAATGTTAATTCTGTGCCTCTGGCAGCAGTGCAGAAGGAAGCACACATCTTTTGGGGAGTTTATCACTCAGTAGCAACTGTTTTCCTGTAGAGCTGAAAAAAATCAATCGCTGCTCAAAATGCCTGTGCAGACAGAAGAATGCATTGTGTGTCTTGGTAGTTAATATGTCTATCTGATGAAAAAAAATCAATACATTTCCCTTAAAAAGGGTTACTGCAAGGGGAGAAAGCAGTTTATCTCTGTCTGATTGATGAAGCTGCATCAAAGTCAGTTATCCACCATTAAGTTCCATATTTATCCTAGTCACCCTTCAGACTGCTGGAGTTCAATGTTTGGGCAGTACTTCCATTATAATATAAGCCAAATTTGAGAGTACTTGGAAGAATCAGAGAATTGGAAAGATTTATTAAAATAAATGTTTGAAAGGGAAGCATGGAAGATGTAAATAAGTATATATATTAAAAATATATATATGAAAAATCAAAGGGCTGTAAAGGCCAGAAAAGAAGACAGAACCTTGGCAGGATGATGTTACTGTATTTCTTAGGAGACATTATATTCATGTCTTTTTTTTCCAACAGCCTGCAGTCCCAGGGCTATTATGCATTTGAATCTCAAACTCACCATTGCTCCAGAGAGACTTGGTGTCTTCCATTAATTTTTTACTGGAGAAAGCTACTTCCAAACAAAACAAAAAACAAACAAACAAACCAAAAAACAAGAAAACAAAAAACCACACACACACAAAAAAAAAGGTTACATTTACTTTTATTACTGGAGTGCCATTGCCTTAGCTTTAAGCTTCATGCACAAATATGCTGTAAAACTTGGTATATCATTTTGTTCTTGTAGAACCATCCATTGTGAAACAATATCCTGTAATAAATAGTTGCACTTCCTCTTCAGGAAAACAGAAGGGAGTTATTTCCTCCAGCTTAACCTGAATTCCAAATAAGGTAGGGGAGTTACTACCCATCCTTACTGACCACAAATAATTAACCACTAGCATTATTTGTAGGTTTCTCAGATCAATTCTCCCAAAGATTTATTTCTTAGTGTTTTCTTTCTTTCTGACCTCCTCTATGTTTATATCAGAGCTGAAATAAGACTTCTATGCTGGCTTCCCTATTGTCTCTAAACAGGACATTCAGTGGTCTGAAGCCTAAATTTTAATTATTTTTTTTCCCCTAGGTTAGAGGTGCTTTTTTATTTTTTTGTCTGCTACATCTTACTGTTACTTCGCTTTATTTCCTATTAATGTGTAAATGCTTCTTCTTGTTGATGACTTTTGCAACAAGGACTGCTTTTAGGCAAATGTTATTTCCTGTTATGTCACCCAGGCTAGACCCATCTCTTGAAAAAGTTTAAGTAGGAACAGGTTGACGTGAGTCCAGATTCACATCTGAAACTAGACAAATTACCAGGTAAAAATAAGAACTGAACAATGTCTGTGAGAATTGTTTTTATACAGTTTCAGATAACATTACAATATTCCCTTTACTGATTTACAAAATGAAGTTTCTACCCAACAAGGATGTTAGCAAAGCTATTATGTGTGTCACTAAAAAGACTGAATGGCATAGGAGTTTCCTCTCTCCCAGATCACTGGTATAATGAGAATTTTGTGGTGTGTCAACATCAAATACCATTTACTGCAAAAGAAAACCAAAAAGAGAAAGCTAAACAGGGAGCTGGACTGTGGTTGGTGAAGGGACAAGAACAATTTACTTGTCAGTTGGGAAGTATTGCTGAATTCTTAAAAGTTGATCCAAGCCAAATAAAATCAATAGAAACACCCCCAGTAACTTTCACATGCTTTGCACCAGTCCTCTATAAATTATGATTTGTTCCACAATCTGAACTGACATACAGCTGCACCTAGCAAAACCCATTTTCCATCAAACTCTATCAAAAAATGTCTACAATTGGAAAATTTCCTGGAACTCTCATCTTTATTCCCTCCCTGATGTTTCTTTGAGAGTTCAATAGCATTCTTCTTTCCTCAGAAGATTTTGCACTAATCCTGTTCTTGCTTTTATGCTCTTGACATCATCTCCTAAGAAACTCTGGAGGCTAAGTAGGACTAATGTTATTTAATAAACCACTCTGTACTGATTAGGACTGGTAATCTACAGTTCAGTGTCTCTTGATACAGCAGACTTTCAGATTAACCTTTGAATAAGCAAAACTAAAGGCTTTTTTGGTGCAAGAGGTAGTGTAAATTACACAAATTTAGGGGGGCAAATTGTCATCTTGTACAATTGGTTATAATTCGTCTGATGTCAATTAGATATTGCACTTGTTAAAGACCTACTCCTACATTTGCTATTTATTTTTTTGTGATCTGCTATTCAGCAATGCACCTGAAAGTATGCTTTTTCTCCTTAATCTATCTTTAACGTTTGTTTTGGGTTTGGGTTTTTTTTTCCCCTGGCCACTGTCCTAATGCTTCTACTTCTTAAGCCAGGCACAGAAAATGTCTTTATTCACTGCTTTACTTCCTTCATGCTGTGTAGTTTTTGGTATTGCTCAGAAAAAAATGACTATGTAGAGTAATGTGGGATGGAGTATTATATAAGAAAGTGCTTTTTAAAAATAAGTCCTTGTACTGTACAAAGTAGTGTTACATGGGGAAATAGCTACTGGTAATGAGGTTGATAGGAATCATAAACATAACAGAAGAAGAGAGAAAAGCAAGGAAAGCAAAAATTAGCTCACAGATTCGAAACCCTCCCTAGTCTAGTATGAACCACCCAAATGTAAAATTACATCAGAAACTATTGTTGCAAACATTGTTTTTAATTAGTAACAGACACATTAATTGCAATGATGTATCTGTTTATCCTGCAATAAAATAGGTAAATCATAAATTCCATTTCTCATTTTAGCTGCTTTTTTTTTTGAGTGCATGAGTAAGCTACCTCCTAATTTATTTTAGTTATTTGAATATATAGCAATTAGACTACAGTGAAGCTATTTGTTAACCAAAGCTGATATATTATTTAGAGATTGTAATATCCCCAAGCATTCTCGTTATTGTCAATCTGAATAGATACAGATCTGCAGAGACTAATGCAGTTTCTACAAAATCTAAAGCCTGTAAATGTTAGAGCTGCCAGCTACAGGCTGAGCTGTTGCAGATCCACAGCCCTCCAGTGAAGACAACCTCTGCCTACTCAACTGAAAGTTAAGGCCTACCTTTGTGATTAAGAAAGGATAACTTCTCGGTGTACTCCAGTAAAACTGTCTGATACAAAAGGAGGGCAAAATTATTAGAAAACTGCTTGCAGAGGGACTGAAACTCTTCCAGCAAGACCTAGGCTCTTCAAGGATATTGTTCCATGAGTGGACATTGTTCTCTGCTGCCGTTTAACTTGATTGAACATAAAATTTGGAATCTAAAACACCTGATCTTCTCTCTGTACCCAGAGATTTCTAAATACACAAGTGCTTCACAGTAACCTCTTCTTCAGAGAGAGCAGTCAACTATCTGGCACTTTTTCTGAATAGAACAGGCTGTCCTTACTGCCCACTACAAGTCTGGAAACCTATATATCCTATGTAGCACGTATTATCAGCCCTTTTAGGCTGATAGATCAGGGCATGCTTTTTCTTCTTGTGAACATTGCCACTACAAGACATTATGATGCACAAGCTCATGCCACGTAGGTATAGACATGCTTTAATTGAAATTCAACCATATATGCCTGGTCTAAATCTAAAAGATGATGATGGTGATCCCTGGTCATAAGAATGGCTGAGGGCTGTCTGTTGCTCTTTAGGTGTTAAGAAACTTTGGTCTTCAGCAGTAGTCTGAATCTGGCAGGTTCAGGTCATATATAGTACAGATAACTCAAAGCATCTGACTGTGATGAGTAGCTAGTACTTGTCAAGTACTATGCTTCCTAGCATGCTGGTCCCCCATCTCCTAGTTCAAAAATCCTATTTTATAGGTTAATAGGAGTCTGAGGTGGGACTCCTTTGCTCTTCCTATTGGTGTTCTATTAACTAATAATTAACGAGAGAAGCAAAACAATGAAACAGATTCTTTTACCAAATGACCAAGGGAAATATAAGGCAGTGTATTTCAGTTCTTAACCCAGTTTACTTTATCTAAGTATAAAGTAACTTTCTTTGGTTTAGTTTGTTTTCTGCTTCCCTGTCCCATGTATTATAAACATGGTTAAAAAACATCACACTTTGTTGACAGTCAGGAAAAGATGATTTGTGAAATGATGATGCATGCTCAGTAAAACCAACTGACAAGGCTTTCACCAGTGACAGGCAATGATTCCAGCATCTCCTCCACAACACATTTAGAAAATTAGCAGGATTAGGGGGGATAGCACTCTATGCTTAAGGCATAGGATAGGTATGAGACAGAATACATTTTATCTAAAAGTGGGATGAGTGGAGATGTGCAATAGGAGTGATGAAAGGTCAAGAAATATGAGATGGAAAACTTGGCTGAAGGATGCGATGTGTAGGAGGTAGATGAGTAAGGGGTGGGGTGTGGGGAGAAGAGGTAAGAAGTAATTTTCATGCACTATAATACATGCACACAAATATCAGAGGTCGCCTTATATTCAGGGTAATTCTATTTTTAGGCAATACAGTATTTAATAGAAAATGTAATTTGATGTACAAATTCTCATTTATCCTTTTGAAATCTTCATTCTCTGTAGATATTGAATTCCTCTCACAATAACTGCAAGGCTTCTGTTCCTGCACAGGGAATGTGTATAAGGATTTCATCTGTCAGCTGATTTATTTGGAGATAGGATAAGGCCAGAGTACGAAGAGAAAATATGAATTCCATATACTGAATAGGAAATGCAAATAATGATTTAGAAACAATACCGTAATTTCAGAAGTTATTGCAGGAACGTTTAGTGATCTGTATAGACACAGTAAATATCGCATCATATTAGAGTGAGAATGTTCAGAGTAGCTCATGCAATAGCAAGTATTTCCAGAGATGATAAAAGGAATAAAATAAATTGACACCAATCGTTAAAGATTTGTTGAATATCTCAGAGCTGTAGTTTTGCTGGTGAATTATTTTAGCCTAAAAAGTAGAGAAGGAAATTATATTTTCTGCACAGTTATTTGCACAGCTATTGCATTGCTGTGATTCTTGCATGCTTGTTTGCTGTGCGTCCTTCCATCCTTCCTACATGTATGTATATATTGACTATGCTGTGATTAGGATGTGAATTTATTACGTTATATACTTATGTAATCTCCAGTACATTAAGATCCTTGTCTAAATAAGGCCTCTAATATTAATTCTATGTAACAAAAAAACCTCAGGTGTTATGCCATGAAGGTTGCACCGGTGGCGGGGTGTGTGTGGGGGGGTGTGCGTGCGTGCGTGTATGTGTGACAGATCAGAGCACAGTAACTCTTTGCTACAAATGCTCCTCTACCAACATCAATTATATATTTGCATAGCCTCACATGGATATTCAACAGCTGATAAATCTACACTGGGCCTCCTCCAGAACACATTATTTATCTGGAGAAAATGTGCAGAAAGATACCCTACTGTTTAACGAACTGAAGCCATGCTGGTTAGTACAAGTATCACTATGCTAACCTCCCTTCTTGGCTGATTGTAATCTTCTGGCTCCATCATGCAGTTAATTGTTTCTCATTTATCCATATTAGTGGAAGAGTGTATGAAGCCCGTGTAAATTAGACTGCAAGAGAATAATTTAGTACATTTACTGAAAATTTGTAGACAGATTTTTGTCAATAGAACAGGTTCCTAGCCAGTGGCCCGGTTTTGAGCAAGACCTGCTTGGTGTGGTGTGTGGCCCATGTTATTGATTCAAGGGGGCTGCTCTGCAGCAGGTATGCTGATAGGAAATGGCACTAGGGAAATTTCCCTAGGATATTTGAGTGTTGACTGTAACTTGCATAACTACTTCTTGTGAATGTGACTTTCTTGAAAAACAATGGTTTAAAAAAACAGAAGCTATTAGCTTGGAAAACCTCTTGGTATAGGCAAAAGGACATCATTCCCTGCAGACCTTTGGTCCTGTGGAGAGTAGTGTGCTAACTGCAATTGAAAAAAACTAGATAGAACATTTGGAGGAAATGTCTTTGCTTTCCAAGCAGGCAATCTAACTTACTACTGTAAAGCTGTAAACACAGTCAGAATTCAATTTCCTTATTTGTTCTGGCTTTTAGAGGCATGTCTTGGGTTTTGTTTTGTTTTATTGTTTTGGGTTTGGTTTTTTTGTTGTGTTTGGTTTTGTTGTGTTTTGCTTTGTTTTGTTTTCCTGAATACATCTGATTCTCTGCTCCTCTTTGCTTTTTAATTTTCTTACTCTGAGTTTGTGTAACTTACTGGTAATGCATTAGTCCTGGACTTGAAAATTATATATTTTTCCCACCTTCTACTATAAACAGGTTAAATATTTATACACAAATAGTGACCTTCCTAGACCTTTCTTTTTTTTTTTTTTTGAGGTGAAATTTACACTTTTTTGCATAGGAAGTGTAATGAAATATTACATAAAAACTTAACATTTTACTCCTGCTTTGCAAAGCATAGAGGTAAAGAATCAGTAGCAGGTAGAATCATGCAGTACTTCTGTCATGGTGACCAAAAGTGCCAAGAACTGACTAGTTCCACATAATTCATTTGGGAAGAGGAATTCAGGTCATGAATCCCTCTTAGAAGAAGCCCAGTGCTGTATATTACATAAAACTATGTAGTTATTTATTGCATTGACGTGCTCCTGCGATTGTGGCCTCTGAACACTGACGGGTAACCGATTCCTTTTAGGAGAATTTCTTGATGGTGTATTGATACTATAGGAATTATTTGTATACAGAGAATTGATTGGGTGAAAGAAGGAGTTCAGTCTCAAAACTAGATGAAATAATTTACAACATACATGAAAATGTTATTTCAGAGGCAATGAGTCACCCTGGAAATTGTTCCTTTTACAGGCTATTTTTGCTGATGAAATGATGCCTGTCTATCTCTTTCATTTCCTCTCTCAATCAATATATGCTTTCTACTGATGAAAAAAAAACAAAAAAAACCAGGACATAATGTACCTAACAAGACAGAAAAATTATGAAATTGTCATTGTATAGATTCATGACATAGGACAAAGTTGTTCTAATTATGCTAGGAAAGCTCTAAACAGTTATCTAAAAATAAAAACAACCAAACCCAAAACATAGTGATTTTCCTGCTTCACACTGTAAAGCTTATGGGAATATTCCGTGATTTCTCTGTGCCTATGAAAATCTATACTGAATTATGATTATATTTAAAAGCATATATGCTAATGAAAAAATCAAAAGATCCTCATCTTCTGTGACTTTGTTATCATTAAGAGGCTGGTCTCATATAGAGTGGTTTCATCAAATTCTACATGACCTAATAGGAAACAGTACAAAGAAATGAAGGTAATCAGGTAAAATAGTGGCCTCTTGCATGTTCAAAACCCATTAAGGGAACACTACAAAGGATTGTGGAAGCAGCAGGGAAGCAACTCAGATATCAGACTCAAGTTTTGGTGAGTCTGCTTAATGCAAGTCTAAGGGATCTGAAGCCTGCTGAGGGACTTACCCAGTTTAGTCCTGACTGCCTCCAAGGATGGAAATTCAACACATTTTTCTGTGCACTGTGATCTAGCAAGGAAGGTTGAGTAATTTGGGCCTTTCAAACCAAATTATTCTGTGACTCTAGAAGGTCTAGGGAAGGACGGGAAGGATGAGCAATTCCATACGAAAAATACTTGGATAGGCTGTGACTCTTCAACCCAGCAAAGGGTCTTGTCTACAAAGCCATTACTGGCATGGAGAAGGTGTGTAGTGATCGATGCTCCCATTTTCTCGCAGTACAGCAATTTGTGGCAACCAGATTCAACAGGAAAGGTGAGAAGGTGGTTCCTCATGCAATGAACAATAGAATTGTGGATGATCTTTACAAAAGAAAGTCATTTGTTTATGAGGGCTCAGGAGGAGATTGAACAAATACCTGGAAGAAAAATGATTTAGACAAACCACAATATGTTCAGAGGAAGAGTAGAAGTGATCAGAGGCAGAGAAAGTACTAGTCGAGAAAGGACCATTGCTTTTATTACCTTTTCTTGTTCCCTGGACACCTTCTTGTGGCTACTCACAATTATTGGGGTTTTAGAAAGTATTTTATTGATGGGAATAGAAAATCAATCAATCTCTATGCTTGCATATTGTTGGAAATGTGTTATACATATAGTATGTGCAAATCAATGATAGACTTCACTAAGTTGCGTTGGGGCAGGGTGGTGCAACATTTTTATTAAGTAGACTATAGCCTTAGTTGTGCCAGTATATCTATTGACTGGCATTTATTCTGAATGTGAGACAGGGAAACTTCCCAGGTTTAAAAGAGAGGGGGGAAAAACTTTATCCTCTTCCTTGTCCTAAGGAAAAAAAAATTATAACAACACTCTGCCTAGTGTCAGACAAAGAAAGTGGCAACAAAAATGCATTTTGCTGAGATTTGCAGTAGTAAAGAATGGTGGGATACAGGAGCTCTGTCAGCTGGTGCTTCTGCTGAAGACAGAATCTTTCAACATATGACCATGACTTCACATGTACAGGCTACATCTGTCCTCTCTGGAGTGTAGGATAACAGGTTAGAGGAATCTAGCAATATAATTTATCTAGCAATAATTTATCTAGCAATATAATTTATAACATGGAGCTTCTAGAGAAAATGATAGATCAAATATTTGATAAGCTAAAGTAATTAGAAATGACTACTGGCACACTGTGGAACAAAGGAGTTCTCAAATAGAGTACTGATAAGTTCTCTAATTATATTCTGTAATATATCTTTTTTCCAGATTCTACTTTATCAAAACACAAATTCCATCTTAAAAAAACCCAAACCAACCAACAAACCAAATAACCCCAAACAGCAACAACACCCCCCACCAAAAAAAAAACAAAAACAGCAGTAGAGAGAGACTATGGATATGGGGTTATTGTGACAATTGTATAGTAGATACTTTTTTTTCCCTTTAGTAACAATGGAGGGAGGTGTTCTTTTTTCTTTTCATGTAAGGTTGTAGAACCACTATCCTGTGTCTATAGATATGTAGGAGAGAATTTTTATTGATTTTAATGAAAGCAGAGTCAGACCTCGCATTTGGCAGCAAAACTTCTTCATACTGTAAAAACACAATTTATAGATTTTCTTTCTGGAATTTTAGTCAGCTATGCTCTATCGTAATTCTCAACCTGTAGTGACATTCTGCTTAAATCATCTGTACGGTTGGTATTTTTTTAATCTACATGCCTTTGTATAACATTGTAAAATTTTGTAATGCAGTGTTTAAAGATACTGTAGCTTAGGGGTAGTGTATTAACATCAAAATGCAGGTGACTAACCCTGAGTGATTTAATATTCACATGAACTTAAAACAATACCTTATCAATTTTAAGAAGAAAAAAGATTCATGATTTTCAGTAACTGTTGTTAATCATACTGGTTATATTTAGTGTTGAACTCAGAAAATAAGTAGCTCATATTCATTATTATTCTTATTTTAAATGCAGCACTTAAATGACTCAATATAGCAAACGTGGTTTACAAAGTGAATGTATATAAATGAACAAATGAAGAGTTAAAGGAATTTTGCAGGATGCAAACCTAGCCACATCTTGCTAGACTAGACGATTTTGTATATTTTCATGCATGTTTTAAAGTTGATATGCTCAGATTTTTGAAAACACACTAATTCTATTCTTATGTCAGGCATAAGCTACTTTTTGGGCTGTGTCTCCCTCCAGAGGCACTTTTATTAGAATGTGTGCCCATTTTTCGATTTTATGAAACCCAATAAAACCAGAAAAATTATGCCTAGCTTACAGTGTAGAGGATAATTATCAGCATAATTTTTTATTAAAATGTTGAAGAATTTTTAAAATATATCTTTAAAAAGAGAAATGGAAGGCTGGGAAAAGACAAACTACAACTCAGGAAATAGAGGAAGCTATCATATTTTTTAACAATGGAGTAAAGAATTTCACTTTCTGTTTTCTATGGAGATAAGTTCTCATTTCTAAAACTCTATACAAAACTAGTATAGATTATGGTAATCTTTATGCAGACAGGAATGTCTTCTTGATTCCCTTGCTGACACTGTGGCCTCAAACNCATCACTCTCTTCAACTACCTGAAGGGAAGTTATAGTCAGGCGGTGACTGGGCTCTTCTCCCAGGCAACTAGTGACAGGACAAGAGGGCATGGGCTGAAGCTGCACCAGGGGAGGTTTAGTTTGGATCTTAGGAAGCACTTCCTGACAGAAAGAGTGATAGAACACTGGAATGGACTGCCCAGGGGGTTGGTGGAGTCACCATCCCTGGAGGTGTCTAAGAAAAGATTGGATGCTGCACTTAGTGGCATGATTTAGCTGATGTTGTGGTGTTAGGTCATAGGCTGGACTCGATGATCTCAGAGGTCTTTTCCAACCTCAATGATTCTGTGATTCTGTGATCATAGATCCACTAGTCATAAATGAGCACCTCTTGAAGGGTGGAGAGTCCAGGATTCACCAGGGGCAACTGGACTGTGTCCTGGAAAATGCTAATCATCTCACTCTCAGACTGGGGAAGCCCTGAGCTCTCTCTGTGGTACAGACTCACTGTGTATCACCTTGTGTAAATTGCATAATCTCTCTGTTGCTTTGGTACTTGATTTTTAAATAGTAACAGCCTGACCAGAGAGTGTTAAAGGTCATCCACTGGGTCTGAAAGACGTATGTGTTCTGTGAAGTCTGTGTATAAATGGCTATAGACTACTTTGATGAAGAAAGAAGATGGTCTGCACCACAGAGAAAACCAGGTCTCCCCACAGCACACACCTCTGTTCCCAGAGCAATGGCACCACATCACAAGAAAGGAATAGAATTGGCAATCCTGTTAAAAAGTCTAGTGAGATCTCGCAGATAAATGGCATGGTTTAAAAGAAGAAAGGAAGATGATGAAGATAGGATATGCCTATGTGCCTCAGACTTAAACGAACACTAATTTGGATTTGAACTTGCCACTTCCAGGTCTTATGATGATTTTTTCTGCTACTGAGAGTCTATCTTGACTAGTACTATTGTGCATCCTGTTTAGAGTTGTACTTCAGGTATGTGTCTTAGAAATGCAAGAAGGTACATAGGGTTTATATTTATTTACATGTTCACTTTCTAAATTGTCCATCTCTGGTTATGAAAAAAAAAAAAAAGACATTTTTGAACACTTAGCTTAGATTTAGCAATTTGAATGCATTTGTTTCCTTCAGCAAATGGTCAGAAAATCATAGTTTTTAGCTGAAATTGTATGTAACAGCTTAGAGCAACACACTCCTATGAATATACTGCTTGAGCAACTGGTGAGAAGGACTCACAAGTTGCATCATGGGTATGCCTTGTTAAATATTTGCTATCACAGTTGCTGTCAGTAAACTGAAATTTAAAAGCAAGTCTTTCTTATTCTAAATATTCCTTTAGCTCCTGGCTTGATGACCTTCTTTTTGTCTTGTTTCCCCTGTTTCTCTCTCTTCTCTCTACAGCAATGTATCACTGTGGCAAATAGCTCATCACAGCTGTCACTCTAAGAACTTTTTGGAATTGTGAAGTTTTGATGTCTCAGCAAATCAGACAGTACTTTCAATTTAGTACATGGCAGATTGCTTTTTAGAACTGACTGGAAGACTTGGTAATGGAATATGAAGCCTTGCAGCTTCTTAAATCTATTTCAGGTTGATAGTGTCAGAAAATTCATTACCAGCTCTATTGTGAATAAGTGCAGATATTTGGAGAAAAGAAGGTCTCTTTGTTTTTCTTCTCCTGCCATACTCAGAAGTTTGAACAAGTATTGCTAAATTCAGTTCTTTTAACATTAGCCAGCGTTTGCCTAATTTTAATCTATGTTACCTAATGATGATTTCTTTCCACCCTTTCAGTTCAGTTATAGATTCCTAAATGTCTGGGAATTGAGCAACAATGGTACTGAGTCAGACCTAAGAACCACAGATAACATACCCCTTCATAACTGAAAGGGCTGAAGTCAGTATAGTCTGAATTCAGGGAACAAGTGAAAAATCTGATATTTCTGCTTGTGTAGGTCCTTGAAAGAGCCACTGCTCATCACTACCTTGAGTACTCTAAAGGTCACCAAATTAGTGCTGTGTCCTCTGTTACATCCAGTTCCTTGTACAACACTGCAGATGTTTTAGTATTTTTCCTTCTATTTCCTTTAGTATTTTTCATTCAGTTTCGGCACTTTGGCATTCAACATTTCCTCATATTTTGAGGAACTGTGTTCAGCAGTCAGTCACAGAGTTCTTCTTCCTTGATTTTCACTAAGGAGATTGTGGGTTTGTCTTCCAGATTTGTATCTTTAAAAAGTTAAAAGGTGCTATGAGTTTTGAGACTACACATGGTATGCTCAAACTTAACTGATGGAGAAGAAAAATTAATAATACACCCTAGGACTTATGCAACCTTATTTCCCAGTAAAGTCTCCTTGAATGTGCTAACTGCTAACATATCTAACTACTCTTATCCCAGTACTGGATACTCAGGTCTAGGAGAGATAAGTGAGTTCTGGATTGGATTACCAGCTTCATTTTTCAAAAGGGCTTGCTGATCATTAGACTGTGTTGAACCACTTTTCAACCCTAATGATGATACTCTTGGAGATTTGTATCAGGCTGATCCCATTTCTGCCTTAGGTACTAGTGGTTTGGTATTTATTTATGCAAACGTAATAATAAGGAGTAGTAGTATGAATTCTGCTGTTAGTGTTCAAGAATACCTGCTGTTGTTTTGTTGGATGTCCTTTTCTTACATTTGTACAAATAGCAATTTTTTTTTTTAATAGATGTATTATTTCTTAATAGACCCACACATCTTTGCAGAAGGTTGTATGAAGTCAAGAATCTGTCTTTATGCACAGTGAATCATCAAAAATGGGTTTGTCATGCACATTTTAAAAGATTACATAAAAACATTTGCATAATAAAATCATAATAGAGCTACTGCACTGCGATCCATCACATCAGCTCTCAAACACTCCCAGCAGGGTTTAAGCTCTTTCTGCTATGAAAAGATAAAATTAATTTACTAAACTGATCTTATCTCCCTACTTGGTGCCATAATGTAAAATGTTCATATTTTTTTCCAAATCTATGAAAAGTATGTTTATATTTCTTAAATTTCATTATTTTCTTCTTATAAAATGTTCTATTTTGTACATTTGCTAAGACCATTTCTTCACATTCTAACTTTGTGCAGAACATGGGGAGTTTTATGAACTTGGTTGATTGATTTTTTCCCCCATGTTCGCAAGAAGAATGGAAACTCATAGAAAGACAAATCAATATATTTCCCCTTTTCTAATGGGAAAGCTACTATTACATGTTGCAGTTTAGGTTTGTGCATTGTTTGGACTCTACAACTGTTTGTGATAAAAAAAAGATAATAACAAGACATCAAGAAATCACTCTTTGTCTGGAGTCTATATTATTTTTGTATGAGTTTTTTGTTTTGGTTTGGTTTTTTAATCAGTAACTGACATTTATTCTTAAATCCAATTGAAAAGTGCATCTTTGGTTTAAAAAACTCAATCTGTTCTGTGTAGAAAGGCCAAAGTACATGATGTCATAGGTAAACTGTCCTGTGCTCTGCATGTCTCTTGATGGTTTTACCAAAATGTGAACACCAAGTCCTATTGGCTGCTTATCCCACTGTAAATTCTTAGCTCATTCCCTGCCTGTTGTCATCTGCCCCTTGGCACCACCCCATATTAATATGTAGAGCTCATTTCACTAGTTGACAATCAGGATCAGGTATGAATTGCATCCCACTTCAGTTTAAACAACATGCAATTTCAATTGTCTGTACTTACAGGTAAAGTTTCATAGGCAATTTCACTGCAAAATGAAAAGACAAAAACCTCGAGCATTTCTTTCCCACAAACTCGTGGAAAACATGAGACTAATTCTTGAGTCTTTCAGTCTTTGGCTTAAGAATGATGGACTTATCTGAGGCCCTGCTTCCTAGTCTGCTATTACTGTGCACTGTAAGCAGATAGATACACTCTGAAAAGCAGAAGTGAGGAAGACAGTTTAACCCTACCTTGTATCATCATCAAACTCTCCTGGGAGATTACTAAAATTGCCTCCTATTGGAGGAAGAAAACTTAATGAATGAATCTCTAAATGTTATCTACACCTACTATACAAGATAAAAAGCTGTGCAGTTTGGGTGAAAAACTAATCAGTATACCAATTATGTCTAGCCCTGAAATAGATACAAAGAGAAAGCTGCTAACCAAAACTTACAAAATGGTTTCAGTCAGTTAGTCCTCATAAGTGATGTGTGGAATCAAACTCTACAACCCGAGATAGGTTATAAAGTAGTCATGTTTATTACGGCGCTGGGCGCAAGGGGGATCACTCCTCCTAACTTGCGCACCGTACTTCAAAGCAAGCAATTATTTATAATGAGAAACATACATATTCATTGGCAAAGGAGGGGTTATTACAATTAATTCTGGGAATAGGTGTGGTTATTATAATTATTTCTGGGAACTCATTATCATAAGTTTCCTCCCACTGATACCTAAGCACTTCTGTCTGGTGATTGTGGGCTGGAGTCTTCTGGAGGAAGGCCCACAGTCTTCCTCGCGGTGTCATTTTTCCCTTTGGCTCAGAATGCAAGGTTGTGCTGAGCTGGCAACCACAGAACTGGTATGATCTAACTTATCTCTGGAGGTTCCTCTCTGTTCCTGCTGAGCTCATAGTTAGTCCCTCTTGTCTATATGGACCAAAGTTACTCAAGACTTTCTATCAGGGTTAGTTCCTCCTATCTATACAAAACAAGCTACAGCTGCAAAAGTAAAAGACTTCAACATAACATTTATGTCTCAATTCCCCCCTTTTCTTCTTCCTCCTGCAAATTCTTTTTTTTATATTGTACCATTTTTCTCGAGAGTTTTGGCAAAATATCTACTGCTGTCCAAATGCTGTAGTTTTTGTATGATGGTAATCTATGAATTGATAATTTATCTCATCAGTTTTATAAATGTGGTTTCTCCATAAGTGTAATTTAAGATTTGATGAACTATATTACTGGCAGTTGCAAGCTTGTCAATCACAAACATGAAATGTTTAGAACATTTAAAGATTTATTTTTTTTTTAGCGACATTTATTGCAATATCCAAATTGTAAAGATAGAAGAGAAATTAAGGGACCTTTTGATCATTTAATCTGACACATCATATACAATAGCTGATTAAATTATGCTCATGTGAGTCAAGTGATTCTTTTCAGTTTAATGTATTTCAGTCTTGAGGGCTGAGGTGTCACTAGATGTCACATCTGGCAACAGCAAGAGGCTATTAGTATGACTGACCCAGCAATCAGCCCATTCCCCATGTCTCTGAAAATAAAAGTATCTTCTTTTAATCCTCTTACTTTCCCTCGTTCTACTTTGCCATTCAGATTCATGTTGTATCACAAGCTAAGATTCCTGCTGTGTCCAAATTTCATGATAATGAAGACTAGATGCACTGACTTGCTATAGAGGTATTTCATACCTAGTTGGCATCTAGAGTCTCTTGTTTGAGTCTTGTCAGTCATTGGCAAGTGTTTTTGTTGGTTAAGATTTTCTTTGGTTTAACCAAAATAATTTCTAATCAGCCACAATGAAAAGAGTATAATCAAATAACTGAAGACCCAAAATACGGAATTTTAAACAGTAACTTGGAAGAAATGCAGTAACACACTGAAGATAATACAGACAATGTGAAACAAAAATAGACCCAGAGGATTTACAAGTCATATCCATGACCTTTCAGTTTCAGTCTTTTAGGAAAACCTTAAGACTTTTCCTAAAGACCCTACCATCTTGTCCAGCACACTCTTTATTTGACTTTACCATTGCATTGCAATACTGAGTTGTAGCTAAACTCTGAATTATTTCTCAGTTTTCCTTTAAAACTGAACAGACTGGACTCTGCAGGATTCTTTGATCTCCCTTGAGCATATGGTTTTGTTTTGGTCTTCCTTCCTGCTTTCCTTCCTTCCTTCCTTCCTTCCTTCCTTCCATCCTTCCA
>VWZY01006530.1:883481-939758 GCA_013399075.1 Chloroceryle aenea | reverse complement strand
TTTTTTTTTTAAATCTTATTTTTGCAAGACTTCTTTCTGACTGTTAAAATAATGTGAATAGAAGTCAATACAGGAAAAATGTCGATTGTGGTTACTTATACTGGCTAGAAGGGCTTCAGGGTTCTTAAGAATGAAGAATTAAACCTTTGTTCCAGCTTTTGATTTAAAAGAAAATGAAACTCAATAACCAAAGCATTTTTTATTTAGGGGGGAAAAAATAAAAGTTACTTATATTACTGAGCATTTTTATTACTTCCACACTCAAAAATGAAGGGTTTTAAGTGTGTGTGTGCATAAAAAAGAAATAAACAGAATTTAACCTTCCCTTCTCTCTCTTTTTGCCCCCCTTTCCTCAGAGAAGTCTGTGTTTATCCTTGAGGAAGAGAAGGGATTATTTTAGGGGTAGATAAAGAATGTTGTGGTGGCTTGGTCCTGGTTGGATGTCAGGTGCCCACCAAATCCCCTTCTCAGCTGGATAGGGGACAGAAAAATATGATGGTTTGTGGATCGAGAAAAGGGCAGAGATCGATCACTCAGCAACTACTGTCATGGGCAAAATAGACTCAACTTGGGGAAATTATTTTAATTTATTGCCAGTCAATCAGATTAGGATAATGAGAAACAAAATCAGTTTTTAAAAACACCTGCTCCTTCACCCCTCCCTTCTTTCCAGGCTCAACTTTTCTCCCCATTTTCTCTGCCTTCTGCCCATCTCTGGCACAGGAGGATGGCGAATGGGGGTTGAGGTCAGTTCATAACATTTTTCTCTGTCATTCCTTCTTCCTCACACACTTTCCTTCTCCAGCATGGGGTCTATCCCACAGAGAGCAGTTCTTAAAGAACTGAGAAGTTCATGGAGGACTGTCTTCTAATTCTGATTTCACAGGGTATAGTTCTTCAGGATCAGGCTGCTCCAGCTTGGGTCCCCCTCTGTGTCACAGGTCCTGCCAGCAAACCTGCTCCTCTCTCCTTGGGTCCACAGGTCCTGCTAGAAGCCTTCTTTGGCATAGGCTTCCCATGGGGTCACAATCTCCTTCAGACACATCCACCTGCTCTGACATGGGGCCCTCCATGGGGCAGTGGATGGATATATCTGCTCCACCACTAACTTCCATGGGCTGTAGTGTCTGCTCTGGTGCCTGGAGCACTTCCTCCCCTCCTTCTTCACTGACCATGATGTCTGCAGTTGTTTCTGTCACTTGTTCTCACTGCTCTCTCTCTGTCTGCAATTGCTCTTGCACAGGGTTTTTTCCCCCTTCTTACATGTGTTATCACAGAGGCACTACCACGGTCACTGACTGGCTTGGCTGTTAAGAGCTGTGCAAAGGAATAGAACTAACCAGTGCTGACATTTGTGCACCTTTCATGAAGTTTATAGCTTGCACTTTACATAAGCTATCAGTGAAATATCAGTTATAACATTTCATTAACTGGTTAGAAAGAAGTGGCTTATATTTTCAGTAACCAATGACTTCAGTTTTCTTATGCAAGCTTTCAAAGTGATGTAACATGGGAATGGAATAATATAATACACTAATCTTAAGAAGTAAATTTCTTTGACTTTTGTACTGATAAACAAAATTGGAAGGGCAGTGTGAAAATTGCTGGTTTTGCTCCAGAGAGAATGTATCAATAACTAAGAAATCATTGTTTAAGTGAGCATTAGACTGTAAAGGGTGGCAGTCTCCAAACTAGTTGCCTGAATTCTTAATTTCATGCTTTTGTAAGTCAGATTTGGTGTTAGTTTGGGGATAGGATTTTACAAAGGTAAAAAACACATCAGCCAGAGGCAATACAAAAACTAGATTAATACAAAACTAGACTTTGAAGGATTAATTTGAAGAATGTTTTTACATATATTCAACTTACCTGAAAAGCATGTTTTCTGTGATGTGTTACCTTTCCTGTTACAGTTTCATAACCCAACCTCATGTCCCTTCCATGTGTTCTCTTGACAAAAGTTCTTTGGGGTATACATATGAGTAGTTACATCCTGTGTTTGTGACACAGGACATGCAAAACTCAAGGTAGAGCCTAATTTAGCCTAGGTTGAGTTAATGAATTCTAACCAAAGCATTTTCATTGCATTATTCATTCATCAACTGCATTATTTGTCTGGTGGTTTTCATTGCTAATAGAAGAGTACACTATTTCTTCTTTTAACTACAGAGATGTTTCCTTGACTGTTCTTTCTGTCTTGCAAAATAACAAATCTCATTAGTTTTCCCCATGAAGCACTAGAAGTAAACATTTGGAAAGCAATGGAAGTTTTTCAAACTGGGAGGTTCCGGTTGGTTGGTTAGGTTTTTTTTATTGGAAGAAACTTCTAAGTTATAACCACTGTATAAATACATTAGGAAAGTTAGTCTTAAAAAGGAATATTCTACTTAAATTATGCATATAATTTAGGTTGATGAGCTAAGTATAGCTCTGGGAGAAGTGCTCAGCTAGTAACCTTGTAGTGTGACAGTTTAAAGGCAAAATCAGATTTCATCAGGGGCTCAACAGGACCAAAGATAAATACCTATAATGACATTGTCAGGAAAGAATTACACAACTTCTTTAAAATCAATAAGGCAAATATAACAAGATCTCAGCTTTAATAAGTAGAGGAATGCTATGTACATATTTGAGTGTGTTTCTGTGTGTGATTGCTTTCTACAATATATGAAGTGGAAAACATTTTTGGATGTGTGCAATAACTCTAACCATTGTACAGTGGCAATCACTGACACTGCTTATTAAATAGTAATGATTTTTCATGGTTTTTTTTTTTTTCTTTTTTTCTCCAATGTTTAATTTTTTTTAATTCTTTTCTGTGTTTTCCACCACTCTAGCCTTTATGATGGCCTTTTTACTAGTTCTGTCTCTTGAGAAGGGAATGATTTGAGGCTGCTGTTATTTCTTCCAGATGCACTTGACATATGCAAAGTTACTTTTGTTCTCTCCCTTGAAATACAATGAGGAAGGGATTTAGCATTCATTATTATGTACATTAGCTCCTTTGTTACCATTAGAGTGGCACAAGCTCTTGGCATTTTCCTGGTATGTGCTATGTTTGAATAGGTGTGATTACTTAGGTTGTGTGATTGCCTGTTTTTGTTTTCTCCTGCTTAGGGACAAGCAGATTTTTCCTTTTTCTTTTTTTTTGTGTGTATTAGCTGAGGAGTAGTTCTCTTTTTGGGTGTTCAACTCCATTGCTGTAGCTGGTAGATAATGGCAGGCCAGGAGACAGAGTCAGTGGGATAATAATGGGCATACATGAAAACCAGTAAACAATGTAATTGTTCATCTGACAGAAATGCAATCTGGAGGGAGAGAAAATGAACTGCCACGAAAGCAGCTGTTATATCCAAGAAAAGAAATAAAAATAGGCTTTGGGAATACCAAGAGACAAACAAACAGGTTTTTTTATCTGTTTAAAGCCAGTTTTTGCTTGCACACTGGTTCTTTGCCTTTGCATACCATCCTTTGAAATAGGTCTTCTACTTGTCTTCCAATTCTCACAAGCTTAGTGGATGGCATTCCAAAACACAGTTTCTCAGATAGAGATAAAAAAGACATTTTATCTTTTATACTAACATATTGCTGCTGTCCTTTTGTCTCTGAAGTGACTCCTGGGGACATTAGGAGGAGCAGCATACAACTCTGTCTTAGGCTTCCAAGCTTTCATTCGTCTATAAAGTAGATAAAAAGCACATTCTGAAATCTGATTAATGGACTCAATCAAGAGTTTTGCAATAATATACATAAATGGAATACTTTACCTTACCTCTGATGCACAGAATTCTGTATGACAGAATATTCATGCTCCATGTCATAAACCAACTATTTATCATAAGGTTAGGAAGAGACCTGTCACATTTGATGGCTACTGATTATTTTTCAACTAAAATATTGGATACTGGCCATGTTCAGAAACACAGGTTAGTAGATGTAGCTTTTTGACTTTCAAGTTCCTATGTTCACTCCCAAATTTGGATCAGGTGTGCCAGTTTTTTGCAGTGTACCCCTGTCTGCATCAGCAATGGCTGTGTTAGCATTCCAGCTGTTCTGCAGTGCTAAGTCCCTGCTCCCATGGCTATGAACATCCATTAAACACCATTAATGGGTAAGGCAAATTATTTATGAAGCTTACAATGAACTAAAGTCTATGTAAAAATCTATGTCTGCATAGCTGAATTGTTCTACAGGCATGCCGAAGCAATATGGGGATGTGAAGTAAATCAATATATAAACTATTGTGGTGATTTCTTCCTTTGGTCTTGAAATGTAGCCATGTTCTAGTATGATACTGGCACATAGCAATATCACACTGTGTTTTGGGAAGGAGAATAAAAGATTCCATATCCTAGCAGGTACGGAACATATAGCTTGACATTTCCATAGTCTCTAGGGATGCTAAATACCAAAGGTTTTGCCTCTGCCTTTCTAAACAGCTGCAACAAACCATAACTGTTTGAAGTTGGTTCACTTCAAACTAGGTATGTGTTCAAAGTGACCTTTTTTAAAACAAAATACTTAATCTGTTCCAAAGTTTCATTCAAATCTCACATACTATCTACTGTTTTCTGATGATATAAGAAGGCCCCATAATATCCCAGACTTCTCTGTAAGAAAGAATAAAACCAGCAACTGTTTACTGCATTAAGATTAATTCAGTACATTAGCACGTTACCATCCTTTGATTCCTACAAACATAATCATAAAGCATCATCATGCACACTGGGTTGCAAACTAACACTTTAGGACAAAACTATTTTTGATTAATGTTAGTTTAGCAAAAAAAAAGCCAAGCAAAGTCACCCTATAAACTAGGGTCTAGAACTGTCTCTCTGCTCCCTAGAGAGGTGAGGAACTCACCTTGAAGAAGCATTTTGTTTATTGTAGAAAATCAGTCTGTGCTAAAATTTTATAAGAAATACAGGTTGTACCAGATATGTTCCATTGCAAGTTCAGGTAAAAAGAGGGAAAGTAAATTCTTGGGGCACAATCAAGGTCATAGATAATATTCCTTTGTTCTTTGAGCAGATCTGTATCTGAGAAAATTTTTCTAATCTACCAAAATATTATTAGAGGAACTACTGGTCTGCAGTTAGAAATCCTATCCAGAGATATTATCCAAAATGTACCACACTCCATAGTTATGTAACTGCACACAGTAATGGTGCATCTTCTGTTATAGCATTAATTCCCATCTTTTCTGTGTTGCATCAGATCAGCTGCAATGTAGCCTTAATATAGTTATAAGGTTTCCAGGTCAAATCTAGTTCACATCTATCCATCTGAGAGCATGACCAGGCTTTTTTAAATCTGACTTCACCCTACAATGTATTCATAGGGAATATTGTAACAAAAATTAAGCTCTGATAAATGTGAACTGTTGCTACCATGTATGTAAGAGAGTTTGGAGATTTTACATATATCATTAAAATTTGAAATGATGCTACAGATCATTATAGTATCCAAAAATACATTTCTGAGAAGTAGCAGGCTTAGTCCAACAAAACCCAAAGCTAAGGTGTGTGACAAAACCACGCAGCAGCAGAAGCCGTCCTTACTGAACTTCCATCAAGAGTTCAGCATCTCCTCCTTACTCCTATGTCTGGAAATCTTTGTTTTGTAACAAAATATAGAACTTGAGCAAAGATAAGGAAGGAGAAGGACCTACAGTTCCTCTTAAAACTCACAAAGTGAAAATGTATTTCAAAGGGAAACTACATGGTCTGTCTTATTCCTGGCTGGTTTTGTTTATACACTATAGGTGAGCAGGTGACACATAAATGTGTAGCACACTCCTGAAGACCATCAGACTGTAGTGGATTTGGACAGTTGTCAATGGGGTAAGAAGCTGACCATACCAGTTTCTTGTAGTATTTGTTTCACTCCCACTCAATTCGTGCATAGGTCTTAGTTCTTGTCCCTTCTGAGAATTAGAGAAATAAATACCCTTTCTACAGTGCAAGAGAACTAGACAGCCTCTGCATTTTATATAAAAGCTGATGTCACAATTACTCTGGTAATTTCTGGACATTTTATTTCCCACTGGCAGACTAAACAATGGCTAAGAAATAATTTGAAATCAATTTAAATAGGAACAATTTAGAGAGACTGTGTGGCATGTTGTTGTTGAATTGAACTATTGCTATGGAAATAAATCCTAGAAAAGAGCATTATATCTGTATCAAATGATCTGTTAAAATCCACTTCTACACTCACAGTAATTTTCAGATCTGATCCAATTTTGAACTCATAAACATATGTTCTTAGAGGAAAAACAATATTCTAGAAAGTTTTTATCTGCAGACAAAGAAATACATGAGAAACATTTGAGAAAGCTTCTGCCTTCACCATCACGATGTTGTGAGTTCATTTTTGATTACAGATTAAACAGAACCCTTTTAGGAGACTGCTGAAAGTCTTGAATCTTTAAGGCTTTGTGGGGTTTTGTTTTGTTTTGTTTTTAAAGGAAAGCGCAAAGCCAGTCTTCACTCTGAAGATTTCTACAATGTCATTAATTTATCTCAGACTTCCCACTTTTGAAGAAGATAGTTTATGTTTGGATAGCACTTTTGAGACCTAAGTTTTTACCATTGTCATAATTTAACATTTAAACATGAGTCGGGACATAGGAATACCATTTGATACGTATTTCTTCTGAGAATTACTCCTGAGATGAACTTGATCCTAAAGTTTTACTCATAAAGAGAAAACCAAAGCTTGTCTCAGCTAGCACAAGAAGCAACAGTGAGATGTAGCATAGCTCAACACGCAGACTTTTCAAAATCAGTCTTCATATTAAGGCTCAAAACCTTCCTTGGTAAACAGTTTGCTGATAAAATACCTCTTGCCTGTCTTAGAACATTTCACTTGATTGTTCAAACTGATAAAGGATGAAAGGTAATGGTGCACAGGTGATGTGAAATGATCTTCCAGACTGGAAACAGAGGGAGGTTCTGATTCTATATGATTCTTATGGAACTGTCCTCATCTTATGGTAGTGAGCAGTCACTCTGTATGAGAGTGGTTTTCAGACCACACATGGTGCAACCACTAATCAGGAAGGACCTGAGTTAAAGGCAGTTTCACAACAAAGAATAAAATTAGATAATACAAGCATAATTATAAACCCATAATGATAAAACAAACCCCTCACACTCATTAGAGATATGGATGTTTAATTATGAACTGTCATTTGCATATTTAATACAATATAAGATCCACTATAATTTTTTTCCTTACCTCTCTCCATGTCTTCACATTCCTTTCCTTCAGTAAGTTACCTTTTCTCTCTTTCAGGTGACTTTTAAAGTGCATACTAAATGAGTAATCCCTTGAATAAGAAATGTGTGCACAGAGCCCAACAGTCTTCCTCCTTTGTGATTTTTCTATATGTAAAAGCTACTTTGTGATTACAGGGCTGTATTTTAACCTTGCTGTTGCTGTCAAAACTGCTCCATCAGTTTAAATCTGCTGAATATGATTTTCAATTCTTGCTACCAGTTTGGCAAGATTTTAAAAAATAATTCAGAAAATACCTAACTGTGTATTTAATGGTAGTTCATTTGTTAGATTTTTATTTGTTCAAATGAATTTCATGTCACATGGTTTTCTTTTGCAAGCTTATGATGCTACACAGTACAACTGCTTAGTGAGGGCATATTGTAAAAGTTTCCTCCCAACAAAAGATATTTTAAATTATTTCTGAAGTAATAAGTAATTTTCAGAGTCAAGGGGGTTGATAAGAGGGGCAGTGAAAATTCTTGGCATTCACAACTGAAGTGACTTAATTTCCTGACATGTTCTTAGAACTAATACAAATTTCCTTCTTTACAGGCTTCACATACAAACCTTTGTCCCTACTGAATTGTTCCATATGCTAACATGAGTGAAGTTATGATTACAATGAAACACATATGGTGTGTGTCAGGAACAGAAGGGAGCTGACAGAAGGTAAACTCAGACTTGACACAAGATTTTAACTAGAATGAATCAGTTTTAAATTGTTTCATTTATGTTACCATGCACTCAGACAAAACTACAAATAACTCAGCAGGACTTAAGCCTCAGTGTAATAAAGTGCAGAAAGCCCTTAAAGAAAATAACACATACGTCATTCAGTCACAAAAATCTCTTGTTACAGAACAATCCAGAAGAACATTGCTTGAGAAACTAATACGCAGAGGGCAATTTTTCTTCTATGCAAGTTACATTTTTACCACCTCTTTTCCTTTGATAGTTGTTGCAACAAATGTTTGACTTAAAGAATCTGATTTCAAGAACCTTTTATGAAGAAATGTTGATAGTACTTCGTGGTTTACATGGCTCAGTTTAAAACTGACCTTGTTTTGGTTTTGATTTTTTTTGTTTGTTTTTGTTTGTTAGTTTGTTTGAACCCATAAGTGTCATTTAGAGTATGGTTTCACATTACAGCCCTCAGCACTTTGAAATACCCCTGATGCTTCTCTGACTCCTGAAGAACTGAGCCAGGGAGTTAAGCTCAAAATCAATTTTACATGAAATAAATTAAAAGTGCACTCTGCAGAGGTTCTCTACAACACGTCATTCCGGAACCAGCTCTGGTGAAATCGAAATGCAAGAAATACCAAGCCAAAAATGGACTTTTTCAATGGCAATTAGCCAATAGGTCATTTTAGCTTTAACTGTAAAATGACAAGGCTGGGGTTATAGTCTTTATCGTCTTTATAAAACTTAGGGTGGAAATGATATCACAGCTTTTGAATGAGAGTAAAGTAAAAGCTTGTGGCCTGGGCTGAGGAAAGTTATTGCCACAGACTTTGCAAGCTTCCAAATACAAGGATTTATTTTTTAAAATAAGCCTGAGGAATTATAGGCATTATCATAAATATCAGTAGCAGAGCTAACATTATGGTCATACATCTATATGTTCATTACTAATGAACATAGGAAAATTAGTAATTGAACTTCTATTATAAGTTGTTTGAAGAAATGCTATCCTTTTAAATTGATATATTGAGTATTTGCACCTTTCTGATAGCGAAGTTTCCATTAACTGCATTGTTTGGTCTGAAAGCTTTTGTCAAAACAATGTGTGATAGAAAAACAATTACAGATTCACTTAGATCATTTATCAGCTTAAAAATTATCTATGTTACATCTTTTTGGTTTTAACCAGAGCTTTTTATATTAATTAAATGAGAATAGAAATTACTTCCTGAAGACCGTGAAAATCAATTATTTTATCCTTTCTTTTTTTCTAGTAATAGAAAGTCAAAACATATCTAACCATAACTTGCTCCAGAAAACAGTGTATAAAACAATTTGATAAAGGAAGCTGCAGAATACAGATACGTATTCTAATTAACTGTTTAGATTGTATTCTTGATGCAAACACACAAGTGTTTTTCTATATAAATGAGACTTGGATGTTAGTGCTTTGTTGTTTCAGATATATTTCATCCATATTCAGATGCATTTTCCTTTTTAATTTACAATTTGTTATCTATTTCTAACAAACTTCCGTCCTTCCTCAATATTAGAGTAAAAAGTAGATACAGAATAAAGCATGTCTTATGAATTATAATATGGGAACAAAATAAGAATATGCATTCCTACATTTTTTTGCTTTAGTCATTCCCTCCCATTTTAATGAATATTAACCATAGCTCACCTTTATATTCAGACAGGATAGTATGGCCATCATAGTTAGCCTGAGTCTCAACCATCTGTTATATAGAATCTACATGAAATTTTTATTTTACCTTTGGTTAGTAGCCTTTTTGCCTGACAGATTTTCTAACACAGCAATTATTTTACTCTTTTAGAATAATGCCTTGTTTCATTAAACAATGTAACATTAGTATCTATTCAGAATTAAGATGTCTGAACTGTATTTTTTTTTTTCTTAGTGTGTGTATAAGAAGAAGAAGGATTTCTTTGTATACTTATTAATTAGTTTTATTTTAATGAAGCATAAACACTTCTTATTAAAGAATATCCAGATAATTAAACACTGTACTGTGGTTTCCAATGATTGTAAGAAGAGCCTGAAAATGAAACATTTAAAAGGGTGAACATACTGCTTGCAATAAATACAATTTAATAAACAGTTATACTCATGTGCGCAATGTATGAATGCTTGTGCCCATATGAGAAGTGAGTCACTCAGCTGGGAATGACTTTTACATTTGCATGGTATCGCTCACAGCTTCAGAGCTGTTCTCTTTCAGCTGTACCCATAGTAAAATAGGTCTAATATCTTTTTTAATTATTATTATTTTTGAAAGTGTACAGGAAGAGATGGGTATATCATAAAGACTGTAAGTCCCATGTGACAGTGAAAAATTATCTATGATCATTAAAATGCAAGTTTCAGAATCTTGTTTCTGTCTTTTCTTTCCTTCTTTCCCCATGGAATCTTCTTGGAGAAATTGGATATCTTCCCCAATGCCCTGGTGATTGTCTCAGGTTGTAGTTTTGTAGCACTGAGAAAGTAAGACAAATGTCTTAGTAGTGTAAGTTACAAATATACAGGCTGTTAAGAAAATAGAGGATCAATAGTATGTCCAGAGCCAGGGAATATACTTGCTGAGAAATGTAGCACCTTATTTTTTGGGGCTATTGTTCTGACCTTTCCTCTAAAAAGTATCAAAGATCATTGATTATTAATATTTCTTGTTTTCTCATGTGTATGTGTGTGTATGTGTATACTTGTGTGTGTATTATTGAATCATTTGATTACTCTGCTGTGTTATTTAAACATCACAAAGGAGGGAAAGGTTACAATACCCTCAAGGGACTGTCAGTTTGCCAGTGATATACAAATAAAATGGGAAACTGAATCCTCCATAGAGGAGCAGTTACAAATGTGTAAGGTGGTACTAATGAATATACTGTTTCTTACATAAAATGCAACATAAGGAAAACTGATTTCTAAAACATATGACTGCTTTCAGTTTTCTTTTATAGTCAGCAAATGTTGCTTAATACTGATATAGTGACATTCCCTTGTCAGTGTAACTCATTCCATTTTGTTTGTAGGAGTTAGAATCTAAACGGATGGTAACAAAGCTGTTTCATCAGTACTGATGACTTTACCTTTTAGGAACTCAGCCAATATTGATGAAAGTGTCAGCATCCAGAACTGCATTTCAACATATTCTTAAGTGTGATACTGATTAGAAACCTTAGTATTCCTCACCAAAACCTTTATTTGTACTTTACTGACAATATCTACTATTATTGTTCCTTTTTCCCTCCTCTATGTTTATTTGTTCTAAGGAATGTTCAGGGAAAAACACATTGCAGAAGAATGACAAGAAGGATGGACATGTTACTGGTGTGGTTTACACTCAAACGTCCTCTCTCTCTAGCCTGTATTGGATAAACACTTACCCTGAGGTAAAGCAAGAACTTTTTTCTACAGCTAAGACTCTCCAAGACAGTGACTAAAATGTCACAGCTACACTTTACATCTGCTCTGATCATGCTGTAGGAGAATTGAAGGGTCTTAAGGTAACTTGACCAATTATCTGTATGAAGAAAAGAACAAGTCTTAAGGAGAGAATCCTGACTCTACAGTGTCATCCACATTTCTGGTTTTGACCTAAACTATTTTTCCAATTTTCCAACAGGTTGAACACCCACCTGTCCCATTTACACTTGCTGAAGTCTTACATGTCTGAAAGCCCTGAAAATGTAGTTTCATCAAAGGTCTGGGAAGAAGTAGAAAAAATTTGTGTGACATTAATATCAGATTTCAAAAAATCCTTGTTCCATAATCCAAACAGATGGTTGTACCTCAAGTGGGCTTACTTGAACTAGTCTAAAACAAGCTGATGTAAATGTTAATAATAAATTAACCCTGACTCCTATAAAGTTGTTTAATCAAATAGTATGGTAACTTATCTTGCCCCTGCTTCCTTTGTTTGCAAAACTGCTTTGTGTATGAGAGTAATTTTGCATGATGGAAGTTTAAGGAAATCCTGTTATTCTGTGAGGTGCTAAATAAAAATGATCTCTGAATTGTAGCCATTTAGGTATATCTCTGGATTCGGAATAAAATGCATATTGAACTAATATGGTAATGGTCCTTTCTTTCTATACTGGTTCTTCCATAAAGATGGGAGTGGGGACAGAAGTACTAAGTACATTTCTCCAGATTGTCTGTGATGCCAGCATCAGGAAATTTTCCTTGTTTGTTTATTTTCTACTGATCCAGTTTTCTGTCTGTTGCTGCTTCTTCATGGATAAAAGCATTGGACAGGAACTACCTGTTTATTTCTGCTTATGTGTTTCTCACTTTGTTCACTGGAAATGACTGTACGAAAATGAGGATAAAATATATGTCATGACTAATAAAACCTCTCAGAATTGTCTTTTTGTCTCTTGTGAACAATCTTTTAGTTTGGAGACATTTTAGGATGCGAATGTCCATTATCTTGAGTTAATGAGAACTCCTTTAGCATATTAAATAAAGAGTAATAATAATTGTCATCAGCAAAGATCCTTGGCATAAAAGTTCTCAGAAAAAGTCAATGATTGCAGTCACAATTATCAGAAAATCAGTTTGTGGAATTTATTTGTAGTAGCATTCATTGATGAATTATTTCCTGATATGCATTTGTCTAGTTGGCAATGTCTTAGCTAGCAATGCCTGCAGCACTGGGCAGGTTACTGTTAAAGACTAAAACTAGTTGCTTGGAGCTCTTAAGCTGATTGCTATTGGATAATTTCACAACCAGTACATCCCTTGCCTTATTAATTGCAGACAGTGTTTTCAGTATTTATCTTGTTTCACAGAAATGGTAGGTGTTGGAAAGGACCTCTGGAGATCATCTTTCTCCATCTTCTTTATGCCTTCATTATCCCTACCTTATTTAGATTTCTAACTGGATGTTGTAATTTCCCTGGAAAGAGAAAGAAGAAAAGGGGAAGAAAAAGGAAAGGGGAAAGAGCATATGAAAGGTAAGATATGTTGTTTGTGGTTTTATTGTCTTATGGATTACTCTGAATATCATTGTGCCAAGATAATATCACTGTTTGTTTGTTTGTTTGTTTTCAAGTTTATGGTGTTCTTTTTTGCATTAGTCATGAGGAAGAAAGCTCTTTAAAAGGTTTTCATGTGCAAATTGTGGTCTTGAAGATGTATTTTTTGTTGAAATACATTTATAATTGCAGAATGTTCCTCAACCTTGTTTCTATAAACCAGATATTACTGGAGTTGAGGAGGTAGGCAGATATTTATAAAGGGATACACAGTATTAGGAAATGCAATTTGTGTGATCTTTGGTGCTTGGAGTTAGTAAAATTCTTCAACAGATTCATTTTCAGAAAGATCTTCTTAAGCATCTCTATTTAACACTCATTTTCCTTAAAAATGCAATAAATCTGTTAGCTTCATATTTTCTTTATATGATAGTGGATTTTTAATAATAATTTTTTCAGTACATATGGAAAATATAATATCATGGATAACTGGTTGCAGAAATTATTACTTAATTTTTAATTCCAGTTTAGCCTGCCACGTTATTGTGGTGTTAGAAATACCACACAGCTAACGCAAGAGAGCACTGGGGGAAAGAGAGAATGATGGAAGAGATGAATAAGGTGGAGTGGGTCCTGCTGTTCTGGCTGTGCAAAGACATTAGATCAACTCAGTTCTATTGCCTAACTATGCCCTGAGAGAACCAGTTCACTGCCAGTGTAACTATACTGAAGGAAATACATAAAACTAACATAGCACGGAAATAATGGTATTATGTCTTATAAGGCAGAGATACTGCAACATAGATTGACTTAATTTTCACCTTATCTGCTATAGTTGTAGTCTTAACAAGTCTATGTACACCTGTAAAATAATCATATGTTTTACATTGCATGCTATTAATATTGGTTTCATTTCTTAGCAATGGATTCTTCAAAAAGAAATCACAATTTGGGAAATTAATTCATCACTGCATTTGTACTGCTAAATTACTAAACTTATTTTGACATTAATTTTCCAGATTTCTGTCAGACATCACCCTTAGACTCTAATAGTAATGTATATGCCGTTTTGAATAGTGCTTGATAGTGATCTGGTGGCCTTATTCTTCTTCCACCTTGAAAGTGGACACTGCTTTGTTTTAGCAAAAGGCTCTAGATTTTGGGATCTTCTTGATTCCCCTGATAGGAGAGATTATGCGTTTTTTCCAAACATACACATCTTCTTTTCTAGGGCTGATGCCACTTCAGTTCTTTCACTATACCTCTTACTATTCTAGACCTGTCTTCTCATATTTTCACTTTCTAATTATATACAGGGCCATTTCTGGAATGAAAATCTGTGTGAGAAGATTTTTTTTTTTCTTTTTTTTTTTGGTAGTATTTTTAATGATTTTTGTTCTGCAAACATTCTTGAAAAAGAGCAACTATAACATATTCAGTAATTATGTGAAAAGTAAAGAACCGTCATTGTTACTTTTTACAAGGTTCTACTCAAATTATTTGTTTCCTTACAAGGCCAAGACCAAACTTTACAGTATGTCAAAACTTCCATTGTCTGCAGTAAGTGTTGTGGATATTTTAAAATTTTTAATTTTTATTTTTTATCTTAAACAATTGATTTTGTTTTCAAAATATCCAGTTACTGTTTGGACATGATTTTCCTCTCACTGATGAGGAGAATAACTAAATCTCACTAAAATTCTCACACAGGAATTTTAGGTCAGTTGCTTCTGTCTTTCCTGACATCCAAAAAGACAATCAAAGTGAAATTTTTCAGTTGGCTGAGCAGCCAACTTTAGAGGATCCTCCATAGAGCTGGGGACCAGAGCAGTAACCTCCAGAGGTCCCTTCCAGACTGCGTTCTTCTGAGATTCTTAGAGGGGCATTATGAATACTTGTGGGGTACTGCTCTTCATCTGCAAATCTGTCAGCTGTTCATGGTTCCAGAGTAATTTTAAAACCACTTAAAACCACAGCAAAAAGCTGTGATCTTGTAGTATCAGTATCTGTCTAGGAATGAATGTAGACTGTTTTCTTTTGGATTCAGGCTACAGCACTGGCTAAGTCCTGTGTCCTATATGGTCATATTACTGGCTAGATTTCAACATCAGAGCTAATGACTTTATTTCTACTCAGTAGAAAGGAGAGCTGGATAATAAACAAAGAACAGAAAAGGCAAGCATCTATGTTTTGTTGTTTTTTGGGGTTTTGTTTGTTTTTTTTTTTAAATCTGCATAAATGTAAAGAACTATTGTCATTACCATTCTACTAGAAGGGAGACAAGGGTATGCTCTCTGAGTGATCGGTGTTCATTCAAGGAAACTGACAGAACAAGTAACTAAGTGATTTATTTTGTTTTCTAAATTGTGAAGTTTTTCTAACTGCAGTAACTGATAACTAGGAAGAAGGAAAAGTTATAACCAACTCAAAACTTTAATATTATCAAAGAAAAATGATCACCATTCTTTTTGTTTTTTCTCTGATTTTCATGTGAAAGATTTAATAGTAGCACATTTCACAGCAGGATAGCTGGAAATAGCTTTCACTGCCAAGAGAACACTTATGAGCAATGAAGCCAAAAGATTTTACCAACACACCCTCTAACAGTTTATAAGGATTAAATGCTCAGTCACTTGCTTGAAGGTGATTATAAGATGAACTGGAGTAGGCTATGATGCATGCAGGCAATTTTCTTTTGTCTAATGTCAGCAGTAGTTGTAACTAACCTTAAAAGAGTCATACTAGAAAATATATTTAGCTTTCTAGTCACTAAGTTGTGGACCTATAACTTTATTTCCATAAAAAGAGAAGTCTTAAGGAAGACGAGGAATGTTAGATGGAGATTTTATTTACTTGATCTTATAGAAGTAGAGAAAAGCTAATTTATTTCAAAATAAACAACCTTAAGTATACCACACAAAATACAGTTATTTATGTGCTCCTTCTGACGAAAGGGCTGGCTTTCCTTTTGTACCATGTATTTGATATTTTAAAATCACTATTGTTAACTAAATGCACAAAGCATCTGACAAAGTAAAACAGAGTTTGCTGAGCTACCTCTGAGCCAGAGGCTCCTCTAAAGTTCAATTTGAGGTTTGTATAAACTAGTGCAAGTATCACGTTCTTTAAAATCTCAGTAAACCTGTCTCTGTAGGCTTCAGTACATTTGAGCACCGCTCAAAAAAGATCAACTGTTTGCAATACAATGGAGTGTGTTCACATTTACATCATCCCAGCTCTACGGTGTCAAATCAAATTCCTCCAAGCCGGTTTGTATTCATGGATTTCATGCTGGGTTTACAAACCCTGACTTGTTATTAACTTCAGGTCTCTGAACTTGATATCTGGCATATATTTATACTCTTTCCACTTGAAAATTCCCATTCTCACAGCTATTCTGATCACTGGTTTTACCATTTTTATTTTCCAAGCCTATTCATCAAAATTGTAGGAATATCTTCACATCTTTTTATTCCTCTCTGGTATTTGCAATACTATGTAAACTTCTTGGTTTGTGCTAACTTTAATTATCATTAATTATTGCTTAGTTTCCCATTGCTACAAAAATTATATTTCTGTTTATATTAAATTCACACCAGAAGAATAAGTGAAAATTCCACAGAGTTTCTCTTAAGAAACAATTTCAAAGTTCTAAATTTGATTTAAACTTCCAGAAGCTAACTACATTAAAAGCTACAATTTCATATATCTTCTATTTCCATTTTATTTTCTTGCAGTATATTTCAAGTTTGCCATAAAATCTGAAGCGGATAGCAACAGATATGATTCAAGAGAAGGACTTCTTATCAACATGAGGTGTTCTGACTGAAAAAGAAAAAGGTTGACATAATATATTATGGATTTGGTTGTATCAAACATTGCTCAAAGTAAATCATTTTCTCAGAAAGTGAGGTGTGCCTTTGTATAAGTGAATACTATGTTGACCTCATTTGAACAATACTTGCAAAGCTAAATATGCAATTTCAGAAACTTTCAGCCATGATCTAACAATGGGCTCCAGCTATGCAATCATTGTAGTGCTTCCATAGAGCCTTACTTTTAAAGATGTTGGCTATTTAAAACTAAAAAGAAAGAGAATCATTTTGCTTTGAGGATGCTGAAGAAGATCATGAAAAGTCCTCCCTTATAAAACTGTGTTTTCAAAGCTGTATTACACTAATGCAAGCAGCTGTTCAAGAAATAACAGCTAGGCAACATTCATCAGATTAACCTTCCTCTGTTCAGAAGAGAGATTCAGGTGAGTTTGAATGTGATTTGAGAGATCTTTTAGTGTTTGAACAGTTAGAAAGATGTCTACATGTACATGACAAAATATAACTGTCAAACACTTAGGAATAAATATCACAGTGACACTGTGGAAATTTGTTTAAGTTTCTGAAATAACTCTTCTTCCTCTGCCCTCTATAGAGTGATTGTAAATATGTGTAATTGCAAACTCCACAGAATAGCTGTACTTGGCTGGATAAGTTATTTACACATGTTACTTAGTGTTGATTAAACATCCACAAAACTCCAGTGTCCATTTCCTAAAAATCTCTGACACTGAAAGTGATTCTTGAAATCTCATGATTCAAGAAAAATTTGGAATAAATTGAAGGATGTTATGGATTTCTTGTAGATCAGACTTACACTTTTTTTTTCTTTTTTTTTTTTTACTTGAGAACAGCAAGATATACAAAAGGAATTTCTATTAAAATATAAAAGATCTGAAACTGATGGGTGTGGTAGATTGAAATTAAAAGTTTGAAATTTAGTTTCTTTCTTATCCTTTGGTTTTTTTGCAGAGTAGGGATTTTTTGCTTTGGCAGCAAGGCTTTTCTGTTTGTTTTCCCAGATGAGATTTCACAGCTCAGATGATCTGATCTAACTTCTTGCTGACACTTATGGAAACTATTTCACTCTCCGGTCTCACCTCCAGTTGCAGACTGATTCTAGTTATTATCTGACCCCTATGTGAGATGGTACAGCAGAAAATTATTCTTATTCTTTTGTTGGGTTTTGGTGTGGGTTTTTTTTGTTTTTTCCCCCTTGGATAGACTAATTTTCCATCCCTTTAATGAGCTAAGGGACAGGAATGCACTCTGGGCTTGCATAAGAAAAATGCATGATGGTTCTCTATTTGTAATGATCCAACATTGACTGACTTTCTTGATTATTAAAGATTCAATAGACTGAAACCGTCTTATGCTATGTTGACCCAAATGAAAAAAAAAAAAATCAAACCTACAAAACTATATATTATTTTTTAACACTTTATATATATTCAGGAACACTGAAATGCTGTTATCTTGAGTTTTGTCTTCTGAAAGAAACCATAAACTGTTTGTTGTGTCCCTGAGCCATGTGACACCTAATGAGAATTGTATTTCTAGTCTTTCACATACCTTTTTTTCTGATATCACAGATTTCCTGATGTATTCTTATCAGTTTGGGCAGTGAGGTAGACATGAGAGCATTATGGAAAAGTGTAGTTATGCTGCAGTAATAAGGAAGACAATAATTTGTCCAAACTGCAACCCCTCATGACCAATAACTATAACTCTGGAGAACAAGAATAGTGCAAATCAACCTATTTCAGTCTATAAAAGCAAAATATTTCAGTACACATGAGCCAACACTCAAGAATGTTTAAGTAGGCTTATGATTAATAAATGTGAACTGTATATACAGACCTGGAATGTGTATTTAAGGTAGGATTGTTTTGTAAAAAAGGGTGTAAAATAAAAATGATGTGGACAAAAGTGGACAGTGATTTATTAACAGAACAATGTCTTAGAATTTAGACTAGTGTGTACTGCATAGGGTATACATATATGAAAGAGAATAACAGTATACCAGTGAGGGAGTAATAAATGTGTCTTGCAGGCTTATTTGGTCACCCTGTTCACAAATCCTCTGAATTGGACATGAAATGCTCCTACAGAGTTTACAGAGGAAGTCCATTGTATTAGACTGTTTTGTTTGAATTTTTCTGTTAGAGGGAATAGTTTATGTTACCTTTCTTAGTGAGTCGGCAATAAAAATGGTTACTGTTTTACTTGGTGAGTAAGAACCAACTTTTCTTAGAAGAGAGAATATATTCCACTTATCTCTAGTTGAGGAAAAGATCCAGATTGTTGTTCTTTGAGGCACACACAAAAAAATCAACTGTGTAAACAGAAAGAGATGCACTTTCTTATAACTCCAGAAAGTGACTCCTTTTTTTGATTTTTTGTTCCTGTAGACTGGTACTATCTTCTGACAATCAAAACCCTCAGTGCCTCTGACATGCTCCTTCTTGGTTGCTGGACCTCTTCTAGTCAAACAAAGAGCAGGACAGCTCCACCCAGTGTACAGTAACTACTAAAAACTCTTATTTGAATAATACAGTTTTGTATGTCATTGGGGACCAATCTCCTCTTCTAAACTCCTCTATTTCCAAAAATTTCCATACACTATGGACCTGGGGTATAATTTAAACCTGCACTCCTGAACTTAGGTCATTCTGTTGATTCTCACAGTTATGCATAACTTACATCAAAAATGAAATTAGCCACACTGTAAGGTCATTGAAAAACCCAGTACGACTGACAAGTACTTATGATGCTGCTTTGACAGCAATAGCAAGAACTTTGTTCCTATTTCTTAACTTTTCATACTTGCTGATAACAGAACATGAATATGCAGTCTTTGCCTGTATACTACCTCTGCGTTTTGATGCACATATGGTAATTTACATAGATTTCCTCTTGAAGACTTCTGGATGAAACCGTTCATTCACTCTTACCCATATCTTTCCTTTTACTTTACACCAGTCCTCCCAAGGAGCAAGTCAGCATTGGGGCTGCCCTGAAATTTGAAAGGTTTTTATTTTAATCTTAACTGGGTAAACAGGTGGGCAGACAGAGACCCTACGGTTTGCAGCACATGACATCAGTGGCTTTTGAGGCAGCTCCAAAGTATTAGAAATGCTTTCATTGCCTTCTCTGGACTGAGGATTGAGAAAGTTTTGAATAGGGCCTTAAAGAGGCTTCAAACTCACACATCACCAACTACTTAATTCTACAGATAAACCACAGGACACAGAAAAATTCCAGACTGAGTGTTTATTTGCTGTTTATTGTGTTTGGATGTAATGCTTGATAACTGTTTACAGAGGGTAGTTAAATTATGAACCTCTTTGTCTGGAACATTTATTTTTGACAGAGTCTGTACAAGATGAAAAGAAAAAAGCCAAACCATTTACTTTTACTTTTACGCCATATATTTCAAGCATAATTGTGAAATACTAATATCAGTTTGAAAGTAATTTGCCTGGTACTGGAAAGGAAAAAACAAGCCCATGATACTCAGCAAACTGACAGCAGAGGGCACCAGTGTCCTGCATTGGAGAAAAAATTGACCTTTTCTTCCCATGTAAATTGCTCAATAAATCCTTATTTGCTCTTACCAGCTTAATGCAAGAAAGCCAAAACAATACATCGATTTAAACAGATTCTTAAGGTTGACTCTACTGGATGTTTCAGATATGTGCTTGTTATAGAAATGCAGTTTTCACCATCTGATGCTGGAAAGAAACAAGAAAAAATGTCTCAACTGTTGTTTATCAAAATTTATACCTTGGACATTTGCTAAAGACAGTATAATTGTAAAAGCTTGTTGCCTGGAAGTTTTTAGCTTTTCTCTTCCCCTAAAAAGTATTTATTCCCCATATAAAATATTCAATGCTCTATTTAATAGTAGTCTAAAAGTTTTAAAGAATCAGTAAATTGTGATTTGTGTGACAGTTATTTTTATAGAAACTAAGAAAAACAGAAGAGAATATATTTGCTTGCTGAAAACTACACATAAGTTACTGGTATCTCCAAAAACTGAAGCTCACATGGCTGCAAATCTAAGAAGATCCACAGAGACTACTCATTTATTTGGTATTAATATGCTTGTATGAATAGATTGTGCCTACCATCAATATTTCATCTTGCTATAGAGATTTGGATCCTTGTGTCCCTAAAACATTCAGCTTCTGTCAGGTACAAAGGGTGAGCAGGATGGGCCATATAAGCCATGTACGTATATCAAAACTTTTTTAGCACACCACATAGACTTTACATTGTATGCTTTTATGTTATTAAATACTACCTGTATGCTTATTTGTACATACCAAACAAAATTGTTGTATTGTGTTATGTTTATTTGGAGGATAGCTCTAACTGGGTGACAGTAGGAGCAAATTCTATGCATACAGCATTGATGGAATATTTACACATGTTTAGAGAATACTGAAATAATCAATTATTGTGAGACCAGTGATAGAAAAATAAGTAAACCCATTGGTTATTCCCTTGGCCTAATATTATTTTAATTATTCCATTTTCATATTTGTTTATTGAAAACAGCCATGTGAAGATAATGAACTGAAGTCCAAACTTCATTTCTTGGCACTTTCAGGAACCTAGTCTCCAAGGATTTTGAAGCTGTCATGCTTTAAATCTGTAATAAAATACCCTTTTAATTGGTAAGCATGGAAAATATTACTTTTATAAATATTTGATGAACAGAGTTATTTTATCTATTCATTAGACTCCAGAGTAATATATGTTCATTAGCAGAAGATGAATAACAGCATTTAATATTCTTTGTTTACAACAGAAGGTCACATGGAAGAATATATTAAAATGTAAGTTGTGACCTTCACACCTAGTCAGTTTTAACAACAATAGGGTTGTTTCCCTTTATATGGTCAGATCTGTGTTTGATAGGTGGTATTAATTACTTTAATTAAAGCAGTTAAGCTCTCCATCTATGACAGTTAAAATGCACACTGATTGGCAAGACTGGTTTGGTTGCTTACAGGTTTTAGTCAAAAAAGAGATAAAAAATAAATAATTTTGAAGAAGAGAAGTTTTTGTTCACATGCCATGGAATAAAATGGTAATTTGCTAGTAGGTGTACAAGTTATTAATATAAGAAATAATCAGAAATAGGTATCAGAAATAACATCAGATTAGTTTTCTTTTCAAATACATACCTTAATAAGAAATAACAGTCATAGAAAGAGAAGGGTACAGTAGGTCTCTTGCCTTGCTTATCACTGGAGCCACGGACACACTGCAAGTTCACAAAGCTTTTAGATAGAACTCTCTATAAAATAGTATGACTGGTAAGCATATTACACTTACAGCTTTCAGGCATGATTACATGGAACAGACAGGATGAAGGAACAAAGAAACAGTGGGCTGAAAAGAAACGGTGCTTAGAGCTCATCAAAAGCTACTATGCATTATGTTAGATTGTTTTTTGAATGGAACTGTGATTTTCACAAAATCATAATTTTCCTGAAAAATCTATTCTGCAGTTAATCTTGGTAATGGGGGGGCAGTCATACTACAACCTAGAAACAACCCATGGAATCACTGGGTTCATAAAAAAAATAAAATAATTCCCTCTTTTTCTTAATGATTTTTAAATGAAAAATAAAATATCAGCATTGTCTTCAAGATGCACATTTAAATGTATGATCAACTACATTTGGAGAAAAATTATTCCAATGTTTGACTTTGTGGAAGGTAAACAAGACAGGAACTTTGTCTGTGATGTAGCTGCTGTATGTAATACATTTTGTTAAAAATATAGAGACCTCAGCAATATGTTCTACATTTTTCTGGTTAGGCGGCACTCAACTTTTCCTTGTTTCCATAAAATATGGTCTACAGATAATGGATTTAAAGGAACTCTCCCAGGGGGGAAGAGTTACTTTAGGGAGAGATAAAATGTCCTCAAGTTGCACCAGAGGAGGTTTAGGTTGGACATTAGGAAAAATTTTTTCACCCAAAGGGCTGTCAAGCATTGGGGCAAGCTGCCCAGGGAAGTAGTAGAGTCACCATCCACTTTCTCTGGCCACATAAATATTCTTCTTATTCAAAAACAGAGTTGGATCCTGATCATAAACTACTTGCTTGGGGCTTTTTTTCTTTATTTTAATATTGTACTCTACAGACATTGAATATTGACTTCTTTGCACTACCCTAGCCCATACTCATGTTACAATAAAGTATTAGTCATAGAGAAAAAAAAAGTGATAAAGTCTGCTATCATTTTGCTTCTGCCCTCCATATTTCTGTAGAAAGACTAGAACTATGTTTTATCTCTGTGTTTTTGATTTACATTTCATTAAGTCCATTTTCTTCTGTGCAAAAGCACTTTCTTCTCATTTGCATAAGCATATACATTGCATAAATAGCATTGACTATGGAGTCGGCACAAAGGGGGCAGGCGAGAAATATATGTATTCAAAGCAAGAAATTAGTAGGTAACTTGTATTATATCTCTTAAAGAGTAAGCTTGCTGCAATTTTTGCTGAAAAAATTGAGGCTGAGTTTGTAGATTAGTGCCACCCATAAAGATAACCATGAGAAACCAAGATGCTGAAAGATGTCATTAAATTAGGCAAAATGTGCCTTTTTTCTGGGGGTGATGCTAATACACTAATTAGTCTCTTCCTATTGTAAGGTAATTGTATTTCCTCAGCTGTGGAGAGAGGCCAACACTCTGCTCCAGTGCTATGCTCTTCTCCCCATGGGTTTGGTACTTGGCCCAGAAACATGGGGGGCTTGTTGGCAGCTCTGTCCCTGCTCTGTGAGAAACAGTGAAAGAAATGATAGCAAACCACCTCTCCCTTTTCTTTCCTATATCATGCTGCTGTTTTGTGGGGGCTTATTGCGGGTATCTTTTCATGATGTTTAAGAATATCTCCAGAATCACAAGCCCATGTAAATCTTGCCCACTGGTGACACAGCTAATATGAGAAATCTTTTAATATACAGCTACTTCACAGGAGCAGTGCTTGATTGTCTGAGAGTGGCACATGATGGCAAATCCTGTCATTCTTGTATAAGGAGTCTCTGTTTTCTTTTAATTATTATGACACACGCATTTGTGTGAAAGCCTATGTTTTCTAGGGCATTTACTATAAATTAGTGATTAAGTTCTTTGCACAGGAAAATTCATGAATCAGTAGAACACATGTATTTCTCAGTGGATAGCTATTCAGAATACATGGCATATGACAACTGTGTCCTATAAGGACAGTTTGTGGAAAAGTTCCATTAAAAGGGGGAACCAAATTTGAACTGATGTGAGGCTTGAATTTCCCCTGCATAAATAAATGATATTCATGCATGGCACACAGGCCAGCATGGAAAAACTTCCCCATGAATATCTGTTATTTGAATAAAGAGCTGCTCAGCTTCACTGATATTAATTTGTCCAAATTTTTTAATTTTTTGAAAGAATGGTTAGGTCAGTAAGAATCTAATTTTATGAAGAATAATGACAGTGGAAGGTTTAATGATGGTTATTTTTCTTTGCTGTTATTTTGTTGAGTATCATTTTTGAAATGCATAGTCTTCAACAGCTATTTGAGAATGCTGTTGCTCTTAGAATGAGTAATAGATGATACAAAACAAACAAAAAATGTTTCTGATTGAGATCATAATGAAGCTTAAAGAAATGGTTTTGTTTAATTTGGAAATGGTTTCCAATCAAAACTGTACTTGTCCTATATACAATTACTGCTTTTTGTCACATCTAGACAGAATGTAAAAACTGGTCATTTCTAAAGAAATAAGAGAAAATTCTGATGTCCGAATTTAAGACTGATTCTGATATTCAGAAATTGAAGCATTTCTCACATTATTGAAACACCAATATTTGCCAGACTTTGTGAGACATATACTGTTTATCTGGAGCAGTAAATATTGAATTATAAATTCCATTATCCTGCAGATGAAGAAAACATAATGAGGTAAAATAAATGTTTCCCCCTTTTATGGAAAAAAAGCCCTTAAACTACTATCTACAATGAATGCCTTTTTTTGTTTGTTTTTCATTAAAAATTCTGTGTGAAATCTGTATCCACTTCTATTAGAAATTCATATTGCTTAAAATAATTCATACACTTATCTAAATTGCTTCATGAAAGAGTTATGACATCCGTGCCTGTGCTGGTTTTGTCCACAGTCACCTTAACTAATTCAAAATAACAAAAATTCAATTCTCTTGTTATAAGACAGAAGTCAACATCCATTGAATTTTTTTTTTTAATTGTTGTCACTGTTCTATACAGAACTGATTTTTTTGACGAAATTAAGACTAAATGTGGGCTATTGGACTATATACAATAATTAGACATATATGACCAGTTCAGCATTTACCAGTGCCTTGTTCATGCTGTTTCTCTGCAATGCATCTTTGTTATGTTCTGCAACTTTATAGTTTATGCAAGTGAACTATTAATATATCTGATGATATTATGCAGAACTTGAATGTCAGATTTCCACTAAAATTAAACAAAAAATAATAACTGTCATTACTCAAGTAACTAAACAGATAAACTTCACCAGTTTCATTAAGTCCCCTGATCTAAAATAGTTGGAGAAAAGAAAATAATACCTAATAATAGTGATAATACCCAGAGAATAATTTGGTTTTGCTGAGCATACATTTATTGTCATCATTGAAAAAAAGAGCCTGGGCAGGATGTTCTGAAGGAGAATAGCTATTCCTATACTCTGATGGTAGAGGAGAGGATGATGGTTGTTGGATTGACTAATTTTGTTAGAGAGTAGATGGGCCTTCTAAAAAGGGAGGGGACTTTCTCAGCTATCTGTTGGGAAAGGTAGTAAGTCTGATGAGCAATACAGGATTGCTTATTACAATCTTCCCTAGAAGAGTTTTCAGGAAAAATGAAAATAAATAAATCAGCAAAGCTGACAAAACAGTTCACTTTTGTTGTCTTCAAAAATTATTCTGCAAGAACAAAAGCTTCTACAGTGTGCACCTATTCATGAACAATTATGCCTTAGAATTACAAATTATTATTGAAAAAACCCTTCCTTTATGCTTCTAGTTGCAAGATGAACCATGACCTATGCATTTATTTATGTGAGAATATACTAGTTTTTGCACTAGAGTATTGGACACATTTGTCAGATTGGGCTAGACAAAGCCCATGAAAGAAACTAAATAATAATAATAATAAATCCTTTTCAGCAATCAAGACTTTAAAGTCATCCTTTAGAAGATCAATTTATATGTGACCTCCAACTGAAAATGTTATCACCTTAAAAAGGTTACAAGTTTCAGCTTTGACCATGTTTTTGACATCTTAAAATTTTGCATTTTTGATATAGATATATGAAATGAAAATCAGTTACCATACAGACAACTTTTTAACATTCAGTAAAGACAGAGAGGTTAGAGATTTCTTCGGGATCTGTAAGGAAGGATGCACAATTGCTACCAGCAGCAGTTTTGACTACATAGTGAAAAAAATAGAAGAGTTCAAAACTTAATTAAACATCACACTAACAAGTTAATAAAAAAATCCACCAAAACCAAACACCTCTGAAGATTAGTTTACATTCAGAGTAAAATAATTCTGTTGTATGAGATGTTTAGTTCAAACTATTATTTGTTTTTTAAAAAAAACCCTGAAAATATCCCTCTCCTGTACTTAGTAATTAATATCCCTGTCTAGATTTGTCTCATTGTGCATAGACCCTGTCAATAGAATCTCCTTATGCTTTACATATTTAAGACACTTTTTTTTTTTCAGGCTGTTCTTCATATTCTTCGGCCACAGAAAAAAATATCATCTGAGACACAGAAGCATAAACATCACCCCAAAGACTTTTTATCCGAAGCAATGCCCATTAGTGCAAAACCTCAATCAGCGTTTCAGAACATTCAGGAGGCAAGTTTGATTACTGTCTATTTTTGTCCCTTCTCCATTTCATACATGTAGGACAGTAAAGTCTCCTTAAATCTGGTATAGGTCAGGTACTTAAATTTCTAAATGAATGGTTTGGTTTTTACAATGGAAATTAATACCAGATTTGTGATATTGGTTCAGCTTTGAGATTCTGTCACTGTATTGGGAAGAATATCAAAGCAAAACACTTCTTGGCTTGTCAACTGTTGTGAAATTTTAACAACTCTCATGCATTATCTTCATGTGGAGAGGATACACAAAAGAGCAAATGGTTCCTGGTGAGGAATTTTTGTCAGACCTTCACAGGGGTACATGAAGTGTGACTTGTTTAGGTTCAGCAGAAGCAGATTTTCTAAGATTGTTCTTTATATGAAGATCTATGCATTTTGGTATACATTTCTGCCCATAAGTTATTGTTCAGCAACACCAGAATGACATCTAGTTCTTGTGTACTTGACCTAGCTACTACCTGTTCTGCTGCCATTCACTTTCTAAATAGGGCTGGGATAAGGGAAGGTAATAATGAAGAAGCTGTGTAGTGGCAGTGGCTTTAGTAACACGTAAGCAGATGAACGTGCATGCTCAGTAAGGGTCAAGAAAGCTCACTAAATGTTAAGAACTTCTAGAACTGAAGAGAATAGAGGGAGAACGAGGACATCATGAGGGTACCAGATAAATCCATGGTGTCCCCACATTTTGGCCATTTCGTGTAGTTCTGATTTCCTCATTCAGAGCTGCTTCAATATAAAGAGCAAAAGGGAGTATCAAAGATAGGAATCAGCTTCTCTATAGGAGGGATGACAATTCTGAATACAATGTTGTTGTCTAGAAAAGTGAAAATGACATAAACTGTGATAAAAAGTCCGTGTAAATCATATGAAGGTAGATATATGACATCTTGGTTTATAAAATGATGAGACGAATGGTAAAGGTGAATGAAAGATTCCTGTCAATTCCAGGGGAAGAGCTTGAGTCCATCAAAAGAAGTGCAACAAAGATGCCCAGAGCTGAGGACTCTGAAGCAAGAAGATGCAGTTTGGAGGAGTTTGTTTGCAAGGGAGCCTCTGTTGTGAGTATGTGGAGACAGACTGTAACAGCAATTTATCTTTGTTTTGATGTTATGACTGGCCATTGCTGAATTATTTTTTTTTTTCATCTAGCAGAGTCAAGAAGATAGATCAAGTTTTCAGTTTGTATTCCTAGAAATTGCAAATAATATGTAATAAAGTTTGTGTGGTGGTACCAGAAATCCTGTCATAACGTAGCTCTCTACATGGTTAGGCTGAAAAATAACATGGAACATAAGCATTCAGTGTACAAAGCAAGAAAAAGAACCACCTATTTAGGATTGAAAAATACTTCTAATTCAGATCTTTTCAGGAATCACTGTTCCTGAAAATGTATTAAATTAAATCATTTTTGAAGGAATATCAGTCAGTAGTGAAAAAGAGCGACAGACTGAAGAGTTAATCAAATTTTAGTTTCATACAGTTTTTGATTTAAGAGCATATGACAAGATTCATTAACAATTCTCACGGAGAAAAGAGAAATAAAATAAAGAGCTTAAAAATTAAAGGGTATAAAGTTTATCCTTGTGTGAAATTTCAGATTTATGTTAAAAGTTTTTTGAATTCTTTTAAGATGCATAAGAATATTCAATAACTATGTGTAAGGCAATTCATCAAAGTCATTTGCTTTGCTGGAATGCAAGTTTTAATATGTAAATGTAAAGTAAAACCACAACTACAGCTGCATATAAATAGTATCGCTTGCTTCCCTCAAGCTAATTTCTATGTTGGCAATAGAGAAATAAGGGTGGTTTTTTATTTAATATACTTCATTTCGTTATGGATATTACTCACCTATACATTCTAAAATGACAGTTTGATTCAGTTTCACTTGAATATTTTAAAGATTTTTAAATGTAAAACTATAGCATGCACCAGAACAATGCTGTAGTGTCATGTTAATATTCAATATTATGCTCACAAATTGAATTAATCAGAGAGCTGCAACTCCCGTAGTAAAGCCTGTTGGTATAAAATGTACAGCTTAGTGCAGATTTACGTTATCAAGCAGCTTTATTGTAGCTTTGTTTACCAGTTCTTCTGTTTACAATATCTAATTTAAGGTGACATGTCAAAGGCAACTTTGCTGGAGCAGCATTAGTAGAAGAAACTTTTCTATCTCTTTTAAAATTATTAAAGCCGTTGGTATAGAAAAAAATGTATCAAGAGAGTTTGAAATTCATTACTGAAAAGGAACTTTATGCTTCTGAGCTAAATCTCAGTGAATAAAAAGAAATACTCCATTTGCCTTGGACGGACTTGGATTCAGGATTCAAAACAGTGAAGAGTAATTCAAAATGCTGCTCATTGTGTAGCTGTTTAAGAAACAAAATTTTAAAGGAATAGCAGTGAGGTCTTCATTATGTGGCAGCTACTGCATTTCTTACAGCAAATGAGGAAGTGTTCAGGTGGGTCAGTAGCTCCTAACAGGTGCTCCTGTCCTTCCTGATAATAGTTGCCTGAGATTTCTAGCCTCTCCCAAAAGGCTCATACCATTCTTAACAGCTCTGCAGAATTACTTAATCTTCACAATCTTGTCAACCTTTTCAAAAGTCTTCTTTTCACTTTTACAGGTTCTAGTCAGAGACACTCCCAGCTTTCCTCTCACCATCTCCAAGGCTTGATTGCAGTCTAGTTGTAATCAATACATGATTTTTGGGTGCATTTTGTTTTCTATCTATCCATTCCCACATCAAGCCATTCAGTTCTTGTGTCAGAGCTAGGGTATCTATACATTCACTGCTGAGCTCAAAGTTGTCTGCTCAGATGTTTTCTGCCAGAACCCAGTACTGAACTGGTTGCCATCATCTGCTGCCACAGACAGTGAAGATCACCATCCTGTCTCAGAAACATCCCTGTTACTAATTCTCATGTATAGCGCTTGACTGGGGGAAAAAATAATAAATAAATCTGATTGGAGTAAAAATAAAAAAGAAGCAAAAGTAGGACCATGGTGGCATTATCCCATGGATCTGTGTTCTGCTAGAAGTATCATCAACCTCTTTCCCTGACCACCAAAGTCTTGTCCACACAGAAGACAACGAAGACCACCTTTTTCTGTCAAGGTGAAGTCCTCCAAAATAGTTCTACCAAGGCTACAGAATCAAGTCATTGAAGATAATAGGTTTCATAGGGTCTGATTTTGAACAATGCTTTGAAACTTTATATGATAGATGTTTATTTAATGTTCTTCATGTTCAAAAAGAGTTTGGAGTCTTGTCTGGAGTCTTGATTCATGGATGGCAGCAAATACCTTGTGGGGATGGTTAAAACAGTGGAAGCAGAATAAATGGCAGCGCAGAGGTAAACCCATATGGGCTACCACACTGTGGCAAGACATTGCTGCTCAGATAGAAAAATTAGTTGTAAAATCCATCACATGGATGCCCACTAACTAAAAGTCAAGCCACTGAGGAACATCAAAACAATCAGCAAGTGGATCAGGCTGCTAAAGTGTTCCAGAAAGACTGAGAACATAAATGTGAACTATTCATATCTCGCTGGGCTCATGATACTTCAGGACATCAAGGAAGAGGTACAACCTACAGATGGGTGCGTGACTGACAGATGGATTTAACTATGGACGCTATTGTTCAGGTTATCCATGACTGTGAAACATGGGCCGCAATCAAACAAGTGAAACAGTTAAAACCTTTCTGGTATGGGGGGACGATGGCCCAAGTATAAGTATGGGGAGGCCTGGCAGATTGATTACATCACACTTCCTCAAACCTGGCAGGGTAAGCGCTATGTGCTTACAATGGTGGAATAAATCAATGGATATCCTGTGCCTCATGCCACTGCCTGGAATACTATCCTGGGCCTTGAAAAGCAGATCCTGTGGCGACACGGTACTCCAGAAAGAACTGAGTCTGACAATGGGACTCATTTCAGAAACAATCTTATAGAGAATTGGGCCAAAAAGCATGGTATCAAGTGGGTCTATCACATCCCCTATCATGCACCAGCCTCTGGAAAAATTGCACGGTACAATGGACTGTTAAAAACTACTCTGAAAGCAATCTGAGGTGGGATTTTAAAAACTGGGACAAGCATTTAGCCCAGGCACCTGGTTAGTTAATATCAATCGAACCAGTCCTGCTCAGTCAGACCCATTACACACAGTAGAAGGGGATAAAATCCCTGTTGTGTGTGAAAGGGATCTGTTGGGGAAAACTGTGTGGGCATTTCCTGATTCAGGCAAAGGCAAACCCATTCATGGCACTGCTTTCACTCAAGGATCTGGAAGTACTTGGTAGTGTGTGTGTTTACCTCAAGAAAATTTAACTCTGGGTGAGAATATTCAATTGAAAGCTGTATATTAGTTGCATAATATTAACAGTATTCAATAAGCGTCTTTTGGGATAATATTGTGGTGATAACAGGAGCTAGCCTCATCAAATGGCGTTATTCCTCCCTAAGTGCAGGATCCAGCAATTAACCTTGTTGAATTTCATAAAGTTTCTCTTAGCCCAAGCCTCCAGCCTGTCCAGATCTTGCTGAATGTCAGCCCAGCTTCCAGTGTGTCAGCCACTGCCCCCAGTTTTGTGTCATCAGCAAACTTGCTGAGGGTGCCCTCTATCCCTTCATCCACGTCACTGAGGAAGATATTGAACCAGCTCTCTTAGATCCAGGGAGGATTCTTTTGCTCTCCCCCGTGTTTCTTACTTGAACTTTTGTTTTCTGTTTTCTGAGTGTAGAAAAAAGTCCCATTTCAGAACTCTTCAAAATGCAAGTCTTGCAGTAAATCCCACAGAGACTCAAGTGGAGAAAAATTCTGCCCTTTAAGCAGAATATTTACAGTGGGTATATAAAATGTTCCTGTATGGAAAGATTTTTTTTTTGTGTGATTTAATAGTCTTTCTTTTTTAATCTGTTGTGGTTCTTTCTATCAACAGCTGGTCACTGTCACAGCTGTTCTCTAATATCTATTCCTTGCCTTGTTTTTGAAACTATAAAAAAAAAGATAAAATCCTGTTACGAAAAGTACTTCAGAAAATATGCCATACTCCTGGGATAAAGTTAATTAAACATTTTAAAATAAGTTTAGAGTGACCTTCAGCACCCAGAACATCCATTAGCAACTGAGGATAAAAGAAAGTCCATGGAATAATCCTATTTTTTCTAATGATGTTTTTTTTTTCTTTCTTAGACCATCATTGTTCATTAATCTTTGACAGTAAGATCAGCAGCAGCTTAAATGCTTCTTTTTTTCTTTTTTTTTTCTCCTTGATAATTTTTGCTGCTGCAAATGAAATTTAGCCTTTAGTTCCTTATGTCAATAGTAATCAATACTTAATTGAAGTTTATGATCATCTCAGTGTTTTTTATGTGCTAGAATTCGAAGAAAAAAGTAAAGAAGCTTCATTATTTCAAAGTAATTGAAACAACTGAATTCTGAGTAAGTCAGTCTGTTCAATAAAGACCTTTTACCAGAAGATATTGGGAAGCAAAAAGGCAGCAGGACTCTAAATTATAGATATCTAAATATTATACATTATACCCCAAGAATATTACTCAGTTCAGGTACATGCAACTAAAAATTTTGTATATACTTGAGAGAATATTGTTAAAAAGTCTGCTAAAAAAGGAAGGGAGAGGAAAACTTTGTGGTGTGAATGATTTTCCATTGTGAACAGAACCTTTTTAAGTGGCTGAGCTGATGACTGTATTTAATTTATTATTATAGGTGGTGTTTGTTATAGTAAATATTTATTAGTTTAACTCTTTATTTATTAGTTTAACTGTAACAAACTTTAGGTAAAGCCTTTACTACTCTGGCACACTTCATAACAACAACTGTCATCCATGAACCACAATGAAAGGGGTTCACTGTGATGGTTACATCTCTTCTCTCACTGGAGCTAATCAAATAATTTATGGAAAAAAAAATGCATTCTCCAATCTTTACTTTCTGATTATCAACGTCAGTTATAAGATCATTATTTTCTTGGCATAGTTGTTATTCTAAATTATTGCACAGATTATCTGTCATTGTGTTTGAAAGATGCCTGTTATTAATTTCTGTCATTCACAGAATGGAGTTTCAATCCTTAATTATGTTTGGGAAATCTTAGTCCTATTTTGGACTAGTAACAAATGGTTTCTTAGAAAATAAGAGTGGACATAATTCAATATTTTGCTCATTTGGATATTTGACGAAAGGAAAATTGTGATGTTCACTTACTTGAAGGTTTTGAAAGTGTCCAAATCATGATCTTTCTTTTTTTTTCATGTTCAAATGTCCTGAAAGTTTCTACACTGAGCCACCACCCACATAGCTTGTGTTTTCTCACTGGGACACAGTACCATGGTTGCCTGTGGGTTTATCTAAGCAATTTCTTTTTTAAAGAGATTTCTAGCATATTTTGTATTTAAAAACGCTAGGTTGTAAAAAGCATAGTCATAATTCTTTGATTATAAACATCACAGTGTTACAGAAGCTAGCAGAGCTATTTCCCTTTGTATCACCTGAGGATCAAATATGCACATCAACCCTTGTTTATCTTGAATGATGAAAACAAACCTCAGAATACAGCAGGTAAGCAGGTCCATGCTGTGCAGTTAAGCTGCATGAATCTTACTTTGCATTGCTAAATCTACTTCCCATGTAGTATTTGAACATTCTGACACTTTTTATACAAAAATCCAATAACTAAGTAAAATTTAATTTCCTGCTATGCTAGTTTTCAAGGACTTGAATTGCCTTTTATTTCAATGGAACTTCTTACAGACCTGAAAGTCTTATTTAGATTTGTCTTTTGTGTAGATGTAATTTAATTTGTTTCTGTAGACTATATATTTAGCAAAATCTAATTTTGATTTTAAATTTTTATTTTTTTTTTATATATATATCAGCATATTCAAAGGCCCCTACAGCTTAGGTTTTAAATTAGCTTAATTAAATATAAAAGGAAAAAAAAAATTTGCTTGTTATATGGGAGTTAATAACTTCTTCCCTGGTAAACTTTTTCTTCTTTTCTTCCCTAAAATAAGGGTCTCTGCTGTCTGCAGTACACTAACATGTCACTGAAAGCAAAAACAGAGCGTATTCCCTTTGTACCTCCATATAGGGGATGTTCTATGAAAATACTGCTAATGATTGCTGACCTAGTCTGTGCACTATTAATTTAATCCCACACTTTCAAGCATAAACTGAGCAACAAGCTACATCATTATATGTCTCTTACCCTCCTCCTTGGGACACAGGGGGATGTTTAAAGTCATAACACATTTCAAAGGCTTTCTGCGTGACCTATGAACCTTGTAAATGAATCTCTGCTGTCTGAGTAGCAATGAAAAAACTCTCATAATCTGTGGGGTTTTTTATCTGATATAATTTGTGCTAAATCACAGTACATTATATTTTATGCTGTTTGACTCTGGAGAAAAAGGTCTATGAGGAGAAGGAGACAGAGAAGACAGTATTATAAAACTAATCAAACATATAATTGCAACTTCCATTTCCCAGGCAAGCAGAAGGTATCATCAATAGTAAATGTTGCTAATCATTAATTTTCTTTGTTACAAGACTATTTACTGGATTTTTCAATGGTCTTTCCATAGCTATTGTATAAACAATACAAAGCACTCTTAGGGATTTTTTTTCCCCTTGGTTTTAAAAGAGACCTACTAATTACACAACTTGTGGCATTAGGGCAAGTGTGGGTTTTTTCATTCTTTGAAAAAAAAAAAAAAAAGACATCTCTTTTGCAATCTCTGCATCCTTAGAAACTATTGAGAAGGTTATTCTCTAATAGTTTTGCATCTTTTCAAATGCTTATAGTAGGGTTTGGGATTTTTTTTAATTTTACAATTATAATCTTCTGTCTTTTCTGTAATAGAATTGTATTATATCTTTTTTTGTTCATATTTTTCAGTGGCCGAGGCTATTATTATGCTATTGCAAAACAACATGAAATAGCATTGATTATAAATTCATCAATGAAAATATAAAGCTTACCTTATTCTTCAACAGGTATTTTGAAACCGTGTGAGCCATGACTCATGCTCGGCACATGGTTTCTGATCAGATTGGTTAGTTTCAGTAGGACACCTAATGACAGAAATCAACAGATTAAAAACCTGGATTTTGCAACCACAGATGGTATTTTACTCCAAGCAATAAGTAGCTTCTATATTGGAACTGACTGAACTGGAGTTAATTTTCCCCATAGCAGCCTTCACAGTGCTGTGCTTTGCACTGAGAGCTGGAAAGGTGCTGATAGCAGACCTGTGTTGTGGCCTCTGCTGAGCAGGGCTTGCACAGCACCAGGGGTGTTTATCCAACATTCCCCCATAGTGGGATGGGGTGGACAAGATCTTGGGGGGACACACTACAGGGACAACTGACCCAGACTTACCAAAGGGATATTTCATACAATGTGATGTCAGCTTAACAGTAAAAGCTAGGAAAAGGGGAGGATCAGCTTGTCCTCCAGAGCAACTGATACACTTTTGGAGCCCTGCTTCCTGCGAAGGGCCAGACATCACCTGCTGATGGGAAGTGGAGAATTTTTTTTGCTCCCAAGCATGCTGCATTGCTTTGCTTTTCATTAAACTGCCTTTGCCTTAACCTGCAAGTTTCACCTTATTTTCTTCCCTCTGGTCCATCCGAGATGAGGAGGGGGAGGAGTGATAAAGCAGCTTGGTGGGCACCTGTCGTCCAGAAAAGGTCAAACCACCACAGCTTCATATGGCTAGATTTCCCCTAGACATTTTATAGTGAAACATGAATGACCTTGCTCTAACTTACTGTCAAAACTTATAAGCTCAAGCCTTAAATACCTGTTTTATTTTTTTCACTTAATTTTAATTTTTTTTTATGGTTGCCCAGCTGTACTTTGTATTCAGTTGGGAAGGTTCAGCTGAGTATTTAAAGCATATGCATAAAAATAAGCACATACACAAACCCCACACCTTTATGTAAAATAAACATTTGTAGTATATATATTATGTATGTAAATTTATAGTAGTATATATATATTTGTATATTTGTATCAGAAACTTTCACAATGTCTTTGAGCTAGTGTATGTTCTTTCACAGAGGAGTGAAGTGAAATACATTAAAAATTTCTTTTTCAAAGCTTACAACAGATTTTGCTTGCCTCCGATTTATGTGTCCAGCATGAGGTGTACTAGCTGTGATTTTTTTAGAATTGTAAAGAATATACAGCTGTTTTCAACTTCACATATTAAAACAGTGCTCTCAAAATACTGTGAAAGTCAACATGAGGAAGAGAGCTTCAGGAACACAGTAACAGGGTCCAACATGGGCATAGTTTAGTCAGTGCTGGTGACTTCAGGATGCAGTGCATTAATAGTAAAATTGTGTCTTGACCTCAAAATTCTGAGGTCAGATGCATCTACAGAAATTCACAAAGACACTATTTAAAAATGTGGGCTCTCGCAGATTATTTAATAAACAAAACCTGAAAATAGAAGAACAATTTATGTAACCAAAAAAGGAATTTTTAAAAACATTTTTAAATGGTGGACTGTACTCTTCCTGGTTCCTCCTCCTCCTCCACTTCAGCGACTACACGAAATATCTTCAACAATATTCTGTTGATCTAAAAATCTCTTGACTTTAGTAGGAACAGGGATTTATAATCAAGTGCTTAATCATGACTATGCTTAGAACAGTACTTAGAAAGTTTCCATAAATATTCCTTTTCCTTGCCATGACATACAGCATCGCAAGGTCTGGATAAAGCCATCTGATACTACTGCTAGTATTACCACCAACATCAGGAGTCTTTATCTAAAAAATAATTTTTAAAAATTAAGATATCTATTGCATTTAAAGCAAATCTTATTCAGCAGAAATATTCTCCTCTGTTTTTTCATTCCCCCGTAACTATGTGTGTATTCACTAGCACTAACCCTAATCCAAAACTATGGTTTATTGATGTTATGGTAATGTGAATAATCTGACTGTCCTTCCATGTTGCACAACTACAAAAAGAAAATCAATTCTTCCTCACACTTCATAACACACATTCACATTCTTTGGGAGATTTTAATGTCAACATGGCCTTTTAGACTCTTAAAAGATATTCTTGGACAGCTAGGCTTGTGTTTACCTAAGGTCATCCATTTTATTTTTTTATACTGATTTTCCCAGGTCCCATTATGGTGTTTCAAGCAAATATATTAAGAAAGCATTAAGCAAATATATTAAGAGACTATTAAAGCTCTGTGTCTTGTCTCAAGGCTGTTACTTGACAAAGGGTTCTAAGAGTCAAACCTTTGCAATTACAGCAAAAGTAGATGAAGTGAATGGTCAGCTCTTTCATTTAAGAAATTAATTAAAAAAAAAAATTAGACAAACTGACACACACATTCTGTTGTTTTCTTGTCAGAACTTAACCAATAATTTAGATTGTTCTTTTGATTGATTTGTCATTTACTGGCAGCTGAAGTATGCTTTCAGATCTTCTGTATAGATTTGTGTGATGCAAATCATATTTGAAAGACTAACAGTTTATAATCATTGCTTTTTCAGAAATGTCTTCAAGCTTTTTTTTTTTTTTTCTTCTTCTTGTTGGTTTCTTTGTTTCAGTTTTTTAAGACATCTACTTCTCAGTGATGGAATCTGAGTTGTCAATCTGAAACAATTCCAAAAGTTTCTGTGAAAGAGATTCAGTGACTTTCGCATCACTGTAACTGTAAATGTAAACACTAAAAAGCTGAAGACAAGCTTTCTTACATGTGTAGTGAATTAATTTTCACTGGAGTGAGACCTATGCACCTCTACTTCTGTTACTTAATCTGCTGTGCATTTACACAGATACTGACAAAACTGAAAACAGGGATGGTTATAAGGGGATTTCCAATTTCTTCTTGATAGTAGCACGCCTACAATGATGTTTGCATACTTTTTGAAAACCCATAATAAAAAAAAAAGTCATGATTATTTGTTCATCTTTCATGGCTTTTGATGGTTACTTATTCTGTACCTTTGGAAACTGAAGATAAAAGTTTTTTCATGGGCATGTTACAGCCTTTTGGTGGGTTGACCCTGGCTGGATGTCAGGTGCCCACCAAAGCCACTCTATCAGTCCCCTTCCTAAGCTGGACAGGGGACAGAAAATATAATGAAAGGCTTATGTATTGAGATAAGGACAGGGAGGGATAACTCACCAGTTTCCATCATGGGCAAAACAGATTTGACTTGGAAAAATTAGATTAATTTATTATCAATCAGGTGAGAGCAGGATAACGAGAAAGAAAAAAAAAATTCAAAAACACCTTCCCACCACCCCTCCCTTCTTTCCAGGCTCAACTTTACTCCCAGTTTTCTCTATGTTCTCCCCCTCAGTGATGAAGGACAGGGAATGTGGTTTGTAGTCAGTTTATCTAACATTGTCTCTGCCACTCCTTCCTCCTCAGGGGGAGAACTCACTCTTCCCCAGCTCCAGCATGGGGTCTCTCCTTTGGGAGACAATCTTCCATGAACTTCTCCAGCATAAGTCCTTCCCATGGGTTACAGTTCTTTAAGAATTGTTTCAGTGTGGATCCCTTCTATAGGGTGTCGTCCTTCAGGAACAGATTGCTCCAGTGTGGGTCACCTGCAGGATCACAAGTCCTGCTGGTAAACCTGCTCCAGTGTGAACTCCTCTCTCCACAGGTCCTGCCAGGAGCCTGCTCCACTGTGAGCTCCCCACGGGGTCAAAGACTCCTTTGGGCATCTACCCTTTCCTGCATGGGGTGCTCCATGGACTGCAGGTGGATAGCTACTCCACTGATATCCTCCATGGGCTACAGCGGGGGACAGCCAGCCTCATCATGGTCTGTACCATGGACTGCATGGAGATCTCTGCTCTAGCACCTGGACCAAATTCTTCTCCTCCTTCTTCACTGACCTTTACATTTACAGAGTTGTTTCTTTCACATAGTCTCCTTTCTCTGCCTGCAATTGCTCTTGCACAGAGTTTTAACACACACATGACACGAGCTGTACCACCTATCCATATGGATATAAATTTTTCTGTTTATACAGCCAGTACAGAGAGATGTAAGCTAATTCCCTCAGGTGGTCTCAATTGCTCTGTCTCCCTTAATGCTATAAAGCTCCTATCTACACCTTCTACAGGTAAACACGAACACCTTGTCTAACAGTTGATGGGGAACAGGAGTACCTATTTCTCAGCAGAAGCCAGTCTTTCTGTAGACTCTGTTAAGATATTCTCCAAATCAGAAACTCTTTACAACACATAAATGCACATACATAAAATTACAATATTTAATTCCAATGCATTAAGACTGTTTTGCCCTTTTATCCATCTCAGGATTAGTATTTTTGAAGTCTCCTCTTCAATAGTACTGTTATTTCCAGGCTTACTGCAAAAGGTAAACAAGAGTTGTGCACAAGCCTTTATGTTTTCTCTGTTCTTACATATTTTTCTCTAGTTGCTTCTCCCTCTACCCTTATTAACATTCACACTATAAGGAAGCCAAATCTTCTAATTAGTTTTTGCAATCTAATATGCTTTAATCATTTGATTTGTCCTTTACCTGTTTCCACCTGGGATTTCAATGAAGAAAACATCTCTGAGATCTGATTCACTACACTCGAACAAGGTAAGATTTTCTTTAATTAGACAGATGTGAGCATGGATGAAAAAGCATTTGTTGTTTGACTTATACAGTCTTGATAGATGAGGTGTGCTCAGTGTATCACTAAATATTTTTTATCTGAGATCAAAGACTTTTTCCTTTATTGCTTAATCTTTATCAGCTCCAGGGCTGCGGACTGAAAAAATGTGATACAGTAAGAGAACCAGGCACGTGAGGTACAAGCAAAACTTGTAACTTCTGCAATTCCATGGCTGCTGGAGTTTGAAAAGTAGATCATGACTTTTCCCCTCTCTGAAGAGCTTAGATGTTTTTTGAAATTGCTTGGTGAATTTTGTGTGAGACAGTCTGCAGGTCTATTTATAACTCATGCTTATAATCTTGTTCAAAACAAATGAATACTTTCAGTTCTGCTCCACAAACATAAAACTTAGTGTCTTTTATAAATATTTTCACTAATTTCTGTGATTTGAAGTTCAGGTAACTTATTGCTTATGACTATTGTTTATGTATAACAATACCTAGTCAGGTATTGATCTAGTATTTCTGAAAATGTTTACAAATGGTAGTCCCGCCAAGAATTTTAACAGAAATAAATGATTACACAGTGATGACTAAAAGGTGAATAAATTTCCTTCAAGATTCTCTGACACCTCATTTAAAAAATACTAAACAAGTATCTTGTCAGACATGTTCATGTATTTCAAGTATCTTACCATAAAATACACAGAATGAATTACCAGAATAAACTTCTAGACAACTACTTCAGTCTGAAAAGTGTTGGCTATATTAGAAGGAAGTCTGAGCTGTTTTGTGTACTGTCTGCTCACTGAATGAGCAATATTGCAATTGACTTGCAGTAAGTTTTTATGTTGTCTATCTGGCTCTATTTGACAATGTTCTCAAGAGATTTGAGCTACGTGGTCTTTTATTCAGATGTTTGTTCAAAAGTTCTTAAGTACTGGACTAGAGCCATGTGAGAAGAATGCAATCACCACAGGCATGAAAGTCATGATAATGTGAATATTTCTGCTGAAATCTTATATGGAGGTTTTACAGTTCAGAGCCATCTTTCCAGAAAGCTCTACTGTTATACTCTGTATAATTGGAACTTGTATGGCAACTAGCCTGAGAGCCACAGGAGAGGTGGTATTTATGCTGAAAATGCTGTGATGTAGTACTTGTCTATAGATGCTAGTACAAAACAAAGGAAATTATATTCTAGGTTTTAGAAATGCTACTTCACTGTTATTTAATTAGCATTAACTTTTGTCAACAAAAGAATGCCAGAATATATAGGTAAACTCAACATAATTTTGAGTGTCTCTGCTCAATCTGTTTAGATTGATATTTTTAAGGTGCATTTGATTATGTTGAATATTCAAGACATCTTAAAATAGATTTGACTTACTAACAAAAGGCAGTATGCAGGTAGAAGAGACCATTTTTCTCTTTTATAGTATTTGCATTTCCTACAATGAAATATCAAAAAATAGATCCAGACTCCTGTAACGACTGAACTTGCATTATTTGGTTACTTCTGAATAACATTTAAAAAAGCTTACTGAAATGTTAACTTCTGTTAATAGCACAGCTAAGATTTTTTACAAGGCAAACCCCGATATTCCTGCATCCACATTTTAAAGCCTGTGACATAGCTCCAATGTTAATAATAGTAATAATAAAAACAAAACCAAGACACCCCACAAAAACAACATCAAAAGATCAGAGATACTGAAGTGGCAATGGGGCTGGATTAAGAGAAAGAACTTTATTGCCTGAGGATGTAGGAATGGTATTAGAAAAAATAGAGCTCAGATAAGTTTAAGACTTGCCGAGGGATTTAAAGGCAAACAAAAAAAAAGCTCCTACTGCCATGCAAATAGTAACAGGCTGAAAAAAAGAAACTTGTGGTCATTGCTGAATGAGGGCAGAGATTTAGTAAAAATGGACATGGGTAAGGCTGAGGTATTCAGGACTTAGCATCAGTTTTCACTAGGAAGGTGTCACAAGCTTCTATGCTTAAAGATAGGGTTCATGGAAAATGTGACTACCAGCAGTGACTAAGTATTGAGCAAGGGATCGCTCTCAAAAATGTCACTTCTACAAGTCCATTTCACCTTCTCAAAACAAAGGTGCATGTTTAGGTATAGCTTTTTAATTTTTTTTTTTTCTAAATGAGATCTAATCCCTGAAATGTCAAGTTGATCTCGTTGCCTCCTCACCCTAATTCTGAGAGATAAAGGATTCTAAATGTAATTCTGTTCCTTATATTCTATATCATAATTACATAGAATATATAATAATTTAATATAATTCTAAATTTAATTCTAAATTATAGTTCTGTTTAGACACCCCATCTCAGGCAAAAGTACAAAATGAGTCAGGAAAAAAGGTGTAAGTAAACCAAAATTAAATGCCTGGGAAAGGGAGGAGAGATTTTGCACTGATGGTCTGATCCTGACCCCTGTTTGTGTGTTGTCTGTTGCTGCAGGTTAAAGGTCATTTTGAGGTTCTGTACAGATTAGGTAGAATATTTTTATTTTTTTTTTTTTTTTTACATTTAAATTCATCATACAATTGGGTATTTCTAAAATACTACTCAAATTCTCTTACATAGTTGTCTCACCAGCTTTGATGACAGTCTGGGTCATCTTAAAACAAAAAGGTAGAATTAACTGAAATGTAATCACTTTCTTTAAAAAAAAATCAAGTTTTGAACTCTTGGGTTTGGATTCTAAAACTTCACTTTCTTAATTCATTATATCTCAAAATATATATTTTGAAATATATATTTTATCTTAATACTTGTACGGAAGTGTTTTTTCTCTTCTTTTTAGAATACTGCAATGAATGCTACATCAGCTGGTACATTTAAGCATGTTTGTTGCTTGGTTTCTAAGCTATCATTTAGAATTGCAAAAGTCTCAAATAGTCATGGGGACTTGAGAAACTACAGCAGCCACTGATTTTTTTTCCTGCATGAAAGGCATTTGTGAATAATACATCTTTTACTCAGGAAAAGTATTACAGTTACATATTAACTTTGCTATTACCATTTATTTTAAGAAAAATGTACACCTGAGACTTGTAACTTTATTAGTGCTACTTTCTAATTAGTAGGTGGAAAAATCTCAAAGTTTGGGGAAAAAATAATTTTTTTCTTTGCAATGGCTGTTGTTCCCAGTCTGGGTGCTTTACCCAGTGTGAAAAGAGTGTACAAACACACAGAGCTGAGATATTTGCTTCATTCTAGTCCTGTGCAGAAAAGAGTCCTAGACAATAATTCACAAAGCTAGCACACCTGGTTATAGCTGGGTAACACACTATTCAAACACTCCTACTTATAAGTACACTCCTACTTGAAAGCTATGACAATTCCATGCTTGTCTCAATTTAAAGGTGCAGTGCATTTTAAATGTACTAAGCATGCTTAGCAGGTAAGTGGCTTATTTGGGCAGCAGGCTTTTCTAGCTAGGGTATGTGCTTTTTACTATATAGTGATATTATAACGAGATAGTTCAACCTCAGGGCATCAGATTGAGGACTCTGCTTTCTCTTCCAGACTACACTTATCTTCAAGGCTGAGAGGATTCTATCCTTCCTTAAGTACTGATTCCTCTTTCTTATCTTATGAAGCCATCAATCCATAGTCTGAACTGCCTTATCTTATGGTAAACAGGGTCAGACAAACTTTGAACAATCCGTCATCACAGACAACAGTGGAAAAGTTTATGTTGGTATTTTCAGCAGTCCCAGGTGAGATAACATTGTATTGGGATTCTTCTGATTCATTAAATACAAGAATATATTTGATGTGCAATCTCTGGAAATCAGAACAAGATTTGATACTTTTTTGATTTATTCTCCTTATACCATACTTTATTTTACCTTAATCTATTGTCATAGAATCACAAAATAGTTGGAGTTGGAAAGGACCTTAAAGATCATCCAGTTCCAACCCCCCAGCCATGGGCAGGGACATCTCCCACTAGACCAGGCTGCACAACGCCCCATCCAACCTGCTCTTGAATATATCCAGTGATGGCCATCTACAAATTCCCCAGGCAGTCTGTTCCAAAGTCTCACCATTTTCATAGTGAAAAACTTGTCCTTTAATTATATTTCTTAAATGAAAAATCAAACAATAATAAAGATACTGCTGTGATACAGCGTAACAGTTCCCATGAAGTAGTTATGGAAACCCACACTTTCTAATTTTTTCATGAGAATAAAAAAACAAACAAACAAACAAACAAACAAAAAAAAAACAACAAAAAAAAACCCCACTTGTACTGCCTTTAAAATACACAGTTACATTCTGTAGTGTTTTGGTTTGTTTTTTTTGCTTGGTTTGTTTTTGTTGGTTTGGTGGTTTTTTTTATGATTCAACTCCTTACATGTATTTGAAAAAGCTTCTAAACATTCAATACTAGTGGAAAAATGTAAATTTTATGGATGTAGAGTTTACTGAATACTCTACCATACTTTGCTTTAATAAGTACTTTGCTAGTAATACATCAAGGAATATATAATGCACTTCACAGCTCAGCATGGATTTTCAGCTTAATGACTTTCCTCTAGTTATGAGACTGCCTTTTTCAAAAATTACTTCTTTAGAAACATAGCAATTCCTTCAGCTTTAGCTCGCTTTTGAGTTACTACAGGGGACCAAAGCATCATCTGAGGCTTCAGTTAAATATGTAAGATGAAGCTGAATGCTCCTCATGCTGTTTCCACATTATTCAAATGTGTATACTATGGAAGGTTTCTATTCACAACATAAATGTAACTGTAGCATGCTACCATTGTTTTTCCTTGAATGACAACTTATGTATTCAGTTAGATATCTTCTTTAGAAATTCCTGTGCAACAAGAGAGAAGGAAGAGTCTGCAGGGGCCTGTCAGAAAGATGGGGACAGCCTTTTTAGCAGGGCCCGTTGTGATAAGACACGGGGTGATGCTTTTAAACAAAAAGAGGAAGATTTAGACCAGAGAGAAGGAAGACTTTTTTTTCAGTGAGGGNGTTTTTTTGCACTGAGGGTTGTGAGACCATAGCCCAGGTTGCCCAGCAAGGTGGTAAATGCCCCATCCCTGAAACTATTCCAGGTGAGGTTGGTCAGGGCTCTGAGTAACCTGGTCTGGTTGCAGATGTCCCTGCTCCCTGCAGGGGGGTTGAACTAGATGACTGTGACTCTGTAACTACTTTTGATATAGAAATGACTAAGTAAATGGAAGATGTTCCTCTAAGCCCAGTTTTAGTGGTACTTCTGTTTTTAAACATGTAGTTATCTGACTTGTTAATTTAAACATCCACCAGTAAAGGGATGACCTTACCTTGTTCTGAGCTGGGTGGAAAGTATTTGCAAACCCCAGCCAGTTAGGAGCCTCTGCTGCTGCATGCTGAACTCCCTGCAGAGGTGGTCTGAAGGACACTGTAATTTATGTGGTCCTCCTGTGACTGTCTGCTAGAGGATCCACTGTAAAATGCTTGGGGATTTCTTGCCAATGTATTAAGTATGTGCAGTGACTGTGATCTAGCAACTTCTAGTATGAAAAGGTGTGACTCAGAAGAGTCTTAAGTATATCAGGAAATGGATATTAATTGAGATAATTGAGATAATCTTCACACTAACTATAAACTCTGGTTTTAGTAGTACATACCAAAGAGGAAACAAGAATTCTTTTGAGAATTCCTGGTTAAGGTTCTGTTCATTTTGTCTTGACTCTAGCTGCTTTTCCTGTCATGCCTTAAATAGTTACCAGTTCTCATTTTCTTATACTAGTAGTTGCAAGATCTTTTGTTACTAACTTTCTTACTATATATTCAGAAAGATGATGGTTTAAAATAGAGGCTGCTTTTCTGCCAGTGGCAGCAGGAGTGATCCAACATTGTCATTTCATGTGGAATCTCTTTGAACATGCTTAATGGTTTCTCTGACACTATTGTCATGAATTTCATTGAGTGATCTAGCCTTCCAGGTTTGCCAAAAATAAGGCAATTAAAATGTTCATACAAACAACAAGGATAAGCTTTCAGCATCTGGAGCATTTGTGGCCTAGAAACCAGGGAGACAAGTTATTAATGAAAGGAATCATTAGATAATAATCTTTCATGAGTTTTAAATGGAGTTCTTGGAAGCTCTCCTGGGTGTGAAGTGACTTGTATTGACTTATCAAGAAAAACACAAGGTGCTTTAATAGAGAATTAGCTTAATAAAATAATAAAATTTGTAAATATACCTCCTCAGGTTTAGTTTTTATTAGCATTCTAGTTTAATTTCTGTTCCCACAGTTGATGTTGTTCACTTAACTTTGAGATAAAGACTTGGAATTGCTCATCTTATTTCACAGCAGCTACTAAAGTGGGTTGACGGCTGAGGTTTCTAATCTGACCTTTGCATACACAAGTCTTAAAGAAGTCTCAAACACAAACTAAAAGTATCAGGATCTGTTCTCAGGAGAAAAATGAGCAGGATTAACTCTTGCCGTAAAATTCATCTTCACTTTTCTGGCAGACAGCATTGCTGTTTGCTGATAGCAGTCATATTTCATGTGATAAAACAATTTCAGAATGCTATAGATAACAGGTTACAACACTCGATGCTGAAAGTTTATTGTTAATAAGTCAATGCAAAATTTAGTTCATAGTATTAAAAGAACTGTACTACGGAGAAAGAATGAATGAATGTGTCCTTATAATATTCTGAAAAACTAGGCTTTTTTTGGTAGCACATACTCCTTTTATTTCCACAAAATTCGGTCATTGTATTGTTTAGGATTTCTTAGGAATATTTTCTCTAGTCCTTTCAAAGTATGCATAGGATAAATATCATAGTATTGTACAATGAAGAAAGTTTTCCAAAAGAAATTTTCACACTCTGATTTTCTCTTTTATTCAGTTTCTTCTTAGAGGGCTCTAAAAATCTTTTGAGGCAAAGTTATGCTCTGTAGGCAGTAACACAGTGCATATTAAATGAATAAGAGTATAGTCTTTATCTGGAGAACTGCCTTGTTCTAACCTGTGCATGCTGCTTTATGTCTCACTTTCCTAATTCAGCTTTGGTTTCTACAGTGTAATTCATACTACAGATGAATGATTGATTTAAGAAGGCCAAGTGAATGATTTGTTGATGGAAAAAGCTATTTTGAGGATTTATGAAATATCATTGAATTTTACATCTTAGCTAAATCTTATGAGAATAAATGTAGTCTGCAATCACAAGTAATTACAGAAACCAGCAGAACACCAGGAACCACCATTTGGCCTCTCAGCTCTGAGAATCAAAATTTCCAACTCAAGGCACTGTACAAAATATGGTTTTGCTGATGAATTTGAACAGAGCTACATCAGAGTCCTGCAGCCAGTTAGGTTAATCTGAAAAAATGTTATTACCTCCTTCCCCAAGGATGCCATTAATTTAACACTGGCAAGCTATCATTAGTGCTATGTGAAATGACTAATTTTCCCTCAGGAGGTGTTCACGTTTGAGGCATGGGGTTTTCCTTAACTGTTCACAAGCCTGTGTGAATCATAGATGAGACTTTTGCCGTAAGTGTTAGGGAAGAGATGCATATGGATTCTTGCTTTTGCTTTCAGTGTTGTGACATTTGAAGTACTTCCGTATCAGAATTAAACCTTCAAGACGAACTTGAAAGAAAGAATTGAACACTTTTGTTTGTCCAAATATGCTTACTCTTTCTTGTTCAGCTCCTATTTAACACCTGTGTAACACCACCTCTTACAAGACCCCCTGTCTCTCATGATTCTGCTCAAGTTGAGGACTTTTGTTCATTTGTTTAAAAACATATAACAACAAATAAAAAAGCAAAAGTGAGAGGTTTTTTTAGTGAAGTTTTGCTCTGTTGAGATGGCTTTGCAGTGTTTTGTTTTATTCTGTATGCATGTAGCAATGATGTGGGTGCACAGTGCTGGAAGTTTTTAGGAACATGTAGGCCTTATCTTGCTACTTTTCTATTACACATATTACTAAAACCAGCCATTGTGCTCTTGCTTTTTTTTTTGTTCTTTGCCAGAAGTTTTGGTTTTGTGACATTGGGAAGTTATTTTAACTTCTTATTCCTCTTCATCTCTTCTCTAACATATTTTAAAGGAGAGCTATTGTCATCTGTATGTTTGAAATGTAAGCCAAACAGCTCCTAGACAATAACTGTATCTTCACACAATGAAGGTATAGGAAGTGAAAAATAATATTTAAATTCATATATGTTCTTGTCTTCCCTAGCACTTGCAAATCTAATTTGCATGGACATGGAGATACAAGTTTATCATTTTATTCATGTTGCCACATACCAACCCCTCCAGCCCCACAAGGCCCTCTTCAAATCTAGATAAATTACTTCTGCCTCCTCCTTCAACTCCTATGAAGTTTCAAATTTCCTAGAGATGATGACTGGATCAGGTCTTCTCTTTACATCAGCCAGCATATTATCTCTTCTTCTCAGCAAGGAGGGTTTTTCAGTGTTGCATTTCCCCTGGCCATAGGTCTTCTTGAAGACACTGCCACAATGGCACTTTGCCTTGGGGCTGATGAAAAACTCATGTCCTCCCTAAACATCACCCTACCTTACTAAAACTACAAATTACAAATCCAGCAGAAATATACGTACGGTTACATGTTTTCTTGTATGATCTGGTGGGGTTCTTAGACGTGGATGTTGTTGTTCTAGGATGTTATCTCTTTGTCTTACCTTTTTTGTCTTGTAAATCTTGCCCAATCTGCTTGTAATGGTGTCTTCACACAAAAAAAATTGCAGAAGAATGAAAAGTGTCACAACATAAACTGGTGAAATATCTAACAAAAAGTGCATCACAGTATTTGAAGACCTTTAGTAGTTCTGATACCCTTCTCCCAACCCACAATTCTTCAATGTGCTCAAGTCCTGTTAAACTCCTCCTACAGTTTCAGCATGAGCAGATGACACTGTGAACCAGGAATGTTCATATTCACCACCATGACGATGGAGTTGCAAAAATAACAAAATACTAAGGAAAAATCTAGAGTACATCCAGCACTGCTTTGAAATTAAAAAAAAACACTTCCAGGGAGAGACTGACAACACCAGAACAACTAGGGAGATAAAGCACTGTACAGCATGAACACAACTGGAATTGGTAGGAGTGATGGCAGTAATTTCTGTGGAGCCAGGATGTACATCTAATGTAAGGCATGCTCTGATGGTCATAAAAACAGTTTAGATATTCTTTAATTCCACCTAACATTGCTGAACTCAGTAATGCTTCCTGAAAAGACTAATGACAGAAATTGATACTAGGTTAATGGAGACGAGTTGTTTTTCAATGCAATACTCCAACATTACTACTAATGAAAATATTAATCAACTTTAAAAAAAGAATAAATAGACAAACAGCAACCCTGAAATATTCCCTTGGGCCTCAAGTAATCACTGAAAAGTGATTATACAATCTTTTAAATTTCTAACTTCTACTATTATTTGACATTTATTTTGCATTTTATTTCTGTCAATACAGTTGAGTTGCTTCTATAAAGATGCAACTTAAAATGTTTTAAAAGTGGGTTTTGGGGTTTTATTTGAACAAAAAATAACAGGGGTAACTGAAGAAATAGGACAGGGATAGTAATTACATTATTAATATAAAGATTTTTTTTCACACTCCCACTAAGTTCATAAAATTACAAATTAACCTTCTATTGTTAAGTACAGTGTGAAAGAAATCATGTATATAACTGAATTATTGTAAGTACATATTTAATCCACTGAGTTATCTTTTCAGAGGGCATCCTTTTAAACAATTATCTTTATTTTGTTTTCCCCAAAAATATTATATAAATACATATATAAACAATAGACAGTTTAAGTAAAAGAAGGTACATACTAGTCCAAGTTCTGCATGTTGAACAGAAATACTTTTGTCTTTTTAAATGTGAACCACAGGATGTGGAGCATGTAGTTGTCAGAGCTGTGATCAGTATGAAGTATTATATTTTCGAGAGCTGTGATCAGCATGAAGTAATATATTTTTAAAAATCTCATTTCCATTGAATTACATAAAGACAAAGTATTTTACATATGTCTGCCCCCATCTAAGTAAATATTTAAGTATACTTAAAGTTCAGGAAAAACATCTGCAAAACTAAACTAGGACTATTCAACAAAACCTTTTTTTTATTATTATTTCAATTATGCAGATTCTGAGTTTCAGGTTTTCAGTACCAAAGGACAGATTGTTGGCATTTCTTCTGACAAATTTATTCTACATCTAGTAGCAGTATTGGATCATTTAATGTGGCTACAACACTCCTGAGAAAGTGGCAAAATGGAGTTCACAAAATTTCAGAAACTTATGGGATTATGAATCTTGTGAAACCTTGTTGAAATACTTCTAATGCAAATCCTGGCTTTACTTTTCTCAGGATAATAAAGAAGGATTTTTTTTTTCTTTTTTTTTAAGCAGTCAGATACAAACCACAGTAAAAAGCACAGATATTATTTAAACTAATTCAGAGTAAGAGGTAACCCCCCTGAATTTCTCAAATGAAATTAGTTCTATTTATAAATTAGCTCTGAATAATTCACGTTATTCAAGCCTTTTGAATATTGTTATGCAAGTCACTCCTTATGCTGCTTGCATAGCTTCCTCTAGAGTGACAGCTGCTTCTTGCAATTGTGGTTTTTGTTTTTTATCCAGGACGAAATAGTAAACCTTTTGATTAAAGCCCTGTGTAACATAGTGAAAAAGAAAGGGCACATGTGAGAGCTAATTATCAGAGGGCTTGAGGACCCATAAAGCTGTAGAAAACAAGCCTGGAGAGAAAGTGGAGATTGCTTACTCTTTCCTCTGGTATATGCAGAAGCTGAGGGGAATGGGACTACCCCATTTGGAGAGACTCAGGACCTGAAGAGCCAATATGCAGCCTAACCCTGGTCTGGTATCTCTCAGCACTAAACAGTCATAGGCACGGATGTGCTGTTGTCTGCATGCAGCTCTGCTCTAAGGATGGAAGATGCTGGAGCTGTGCTGCTCCAGCCCATTCCTTCTCCTGGGTCCCACCACCCTGCCACCCCACAGTGAGTGGGGCAAGGCAAGCGGGAAACCTTCCTTCTGACTGCCTCTAGTGCAAATCCCACAGGTGGCACCAGTTCCCAGCAGCTCCAAAGGAGCACACTGCTGATTAGTGCCCACAGGGACTATATTACCAGGTTTCAGAGGACCTGGACAATGTCCATTTCTTTTCACCTATATGGAAACAGAAATATTTTGATATTTATTTTCTTGAATTGGAAAGAGAAGAATCCCACTACAGTGGAAGGTTGCCTTTGGGATGATTTCAACTTCTAAATCATATTTGCCATAGGTCTTGTAGAAAGAGATTACATCTATCATTAGATGGTGTGCAGTAGGTCAAAGATGAGTGGTAGACTGCATGGTAGATCATGTAAATCAGTGAAAACAGCAAAGAGCATTGAAATAATAGACAACTGGAATTTAAAAATTATGCTGCCCTTTCCTGTGGCAATAGTGCTTTCTGTTCTGTAGGGATAGTTCCTACATTATTCTGTTATTAGGAGACTTATACCAAAGTAGAAATTTTCTAAATGTTGAGTGATACAGTTAATAATGGATCCTAGAAACTTAGAGGGCATATTTTTCTAAATAGTTAAAATACCTATAACTGTGCTTCTTGAGAGAGATCACTAAATATCTTTCCTCTATAGAACTTTTGTCATTTATCTTGAAAATCTAAACTGACTACCAGGATACAGTATTGAAAGGTAAGCACATCTGAGGATCAAACTGAAAGGCTTAGGCTTCTTTGTTTAAAATGTTTCTTTACAAACCAAAAAAAAAAATAAATTGTTAAATCAAGTTATAAATCAGTAATGATATTTCTTTCTGTATTTTTAACATTGTGGATGACACTGATAACCATGAGAAATGTGAAACTGCATGGTGTATCCATCGCATGCAATACTTAATCTGATTCATTATCTCACTACATTGTGAAGCCCACAAATTTTTCAGGCAAAGATAGCACTGGAATTCTAGTAAAGGGTGTTTTTTTCTCCTCAGGGAGTATGATACTGTGGGTAACTATGCATTAAAAAGTTTATCATAAACAGAGTAACTGCCTGTGAAATATTACTTAGAGCTTACTAAACAAATTGGGTATTGTATAGGTACTACCTTGTGAAAACCTTGGTGTTAATGTCATCTGATAAATGCCCCTGTAGCTTGCTGATTTCCAGTCACAAGCCATGAAAGCGCACTGCTTGGTTGAGAGACAACAATACTTTATCTTAATTTAAACCTTAATCCATTTAAATAGAATCTGCACTGTAATAGTGGTGTTAAATCACAGAAACAGGAATAGTGTTAACAGCAGGACATTATCTTTTATTGAGGGCAAGCAGCAGGGTTGCTGCTAATGAGGACATCATCAATTTATCAGTTAAAGGTCAATCTAAAAGGATTTCTGCCCTCTGCCAGTCTCCCGCCTCCCATGTTTTTTGCTCTGTACTATCACTGTCTGGACCCTGAATCATTTTTATCAATCATTCTCTGCTATGACAGAAGAGACATCTTAATTCAAAGTCTGCATAATGTTTATAAGAAGTACAGATCTGCCCAACTGGGAAATATTACTTTCCTCCTCATCATTTACCAAGTTGCTAAAATATTTCCTTCTACCTTTCTATTTCAAATGTTAGTTTAATATTTTTCTGTCCTGCCATTTTTTTCCCTAAGTTGCTGGTTGCTTTTAAATCTTAACACAAAAGAAATCCTTGATGCTATGAATTTCTTGGTGACTGATAATGTTTTACTGAAATAAATCTTGTGAAAGCATTCAGTATCCCTCACATATTTTGTGCCTATCAAAGACAAGAGTTTCTTAATTAAATGAATTAAAAATTACTGGTGCATATCTTCAAAAGGCTTCTTGTTTGCAAAAATATGAAATAAATGAGATCTAAATCATTGCTTACAGTGGTATTTTAAAGATTAGAGCAATTGAATTACTAGAATTTATCATAAGAATGTAATTATATTTTTCCCCTCTCAAGCTTGTGCCATGTATTAGCTAGACCATGGCAAGTAGAAAACAATTTCATATTTCTTTAGTGGAGCTGTTAAACTCGCATGATCCTTTTTCACAGTTCACACTGTCTGGTACGGTTTTGTACTTGCCAAGGAATGAGACCTTGAGAATCAACTAAAAGAAACAGTATGCTTTTTTGCACTCAATTGGAAAAATGTTGTTCTATTTGACATTGCAAATGAAGTAGTTATGTTGTCAATCAGGGTTTCAGGTTCATGTCTGGTGCCCAGGAGCCAATAAGGCCATAGAGTTGAGATCTTTGAACCTTTAATGCAGCTCTGTACAGAAAGGCGTGCCAGGAAATCATTCTCAAAGCTGCCACCCACCTTCAGAGGGGTCGTAGGGTTTTTTACAGGTTACAACAGATAAAAGTTATACAAGACTTGTTCACTGGTCACCTTTTGATTATAAAACTAATGGTCTTCTGCACATGGCCCAATTAGTGGCTAGTTCATTATACAAAGGCAGTTTGACATAAGCAAGTTAGGTCTTCTCCCAGAGGTGTGATTTTTTTACGATGCTAATTAGTTTTAGGTTACTTTAGGTTACCTTCAAGGATCTCACTTCCACCTCTCCCATCCCCCTGGTCATGAGGTGATTCATCTTTTGTTGGCATTAGCTCAACATTGTGTGTGTCAATATCATGATTCTTTATTTGAGGACCACAGGTACTTGCAATTTCATTATGTCTGAACATATAACATTTAGTAAAGGTTGTATTTTTTTCTTTTCCTATCTTTGTAATTTGGTTTAATCCATTAGAAGCTTAAGTCATTATGTTCATTCTTGTCACACTTTTTTCCTTCTTTTTAAATTCCCCCTATATGGAATTGTAGTTTAGAGACAGCAATTTAAAAATCCCGATGAGAAGATTGCAAGTTATTTTACCAATTCAAATCTTTCTTTGACCTAAATAGGTCTTTTTTTAATGTAGAAAGAAAAATTAACATTTCTGCACAGAAAATCCAAACTGCAGGAAATCCAGTATTTAGGACTGTACCTCTAATGTAAGGCCACATTTGCCTGCAGACTTGCATGGTTTTAATTTTGCAATTACCATAATTGCACCTGGGACTCCCTTGCAATACACCACCCCTGTTATGACAGATTGTATACAAGATCTAAGTTACAAGTTTCAAAGGAGATGGGAGTTCGTGCAAGTAATGTGGCAGGCAGACACAGGGTGACAGACAGGTCAGGAAATCTACTACCAGGAAAGAGCTACCAGGAAACAAGAAGACAATAGTGATCATCATGATAGCTAGTCTCAGCATGTGTTGCTAAATTATTAGGTTTTTAAACTAATTTACTTAGTGGATAGTCTTAAAAAGGTTAAAATGGGTGATATATTGATTTTACTTAATCTTGTGAGGAATCAATTTAACCTAGACCGATGTTTCAGGTTTTAAACAATTTAAGAGTGTCTACACAGGAGTTTTGCAGCACTTTAAATTAATTTTGAAACAATTTAATTTAGGCTAGTATGTTTCAGACAGGAAACACATATAAAATACTTACAAGTAAGAATAAAGTGGTTCTAATCCCAAATTAATGATCTGGCTCTGCCTCCACTTACTTGAATGTCATGTTCCATTAAAATAAGTAGGACTACACCACATTTGAGAAAACAAACATCAGCCAAAGCTTTGACTTATTGAAAATTACTGATTTTTTGAGGTGCAATTTCATCCAGATGACACATGATGAGTGAAGGCTTTAGTTTTTTTACATTTTTAAATTTCATACTCCCAGACTTCTCGGTGGGTGTCAGTAAGTTCTACAAGACGGGGCGGGGGGAGAGCAGGGGACAGACACGGACAACACACAACAGAATATATAATGATGGGCTGTACGTTTACATACCAGTTTGGGCTGCTTCTTGGCTCTCCTTTTAATCTTTAGGTAAACTATATCTTTTGTTTTCTCAACAGTGTGACGGTGATCCTGAATCTGCCTTGTTTCTATCATTGTCTTGGTTTGAGTTAGAACAGAACAAATTCTCTTTTACCTTTCAGCTCATATTCTGAAGTTAGCAACATGTTTTTGCAGACAGTGTCTGCTTCGAGGTGATAACACCCAATATTTAGAGTTACTACCAAGTATCGGTGTGCAGATCAAGGCCTCTGCTAAATTTTGTGTGCCATGTTGGGGGTGCAGAAAGTAAAAGGCTGCACCTGCAGGGAAGAGGGGATGGGACAGGTGATCCTAAACTGACCAGTGAAGGATTCCATCCCATATATGTCATACTCAGTATAAAGCTGAGGGATCACAAAGGTTCAATGGCTGGCATCTGAGGAGGACTCTTGTATCCCCATCCATTTGTTCCAGAATCCAGCTACTGAATCTGGTTCCCATCTGCTGATGAGTCCAGTCTGTGACTTCCCCAGGGGCTGTTCCACAGCATCAGTGGTGACCATGAAGTAATTACCATCAGAGGGAATTGGGTTCAATACTGGGTTTGTACATATTTGTATATTTGACTTTTTATTATTATTATTATTTTCATTAAAGTTGTTCTAATCTCCTTTTCTAATTGATAACTCCCTCCCTTATTCCCTTTCTCTTCCCCTTGGAGGGGAGAGAAGGGATAAGAGACAGCCCTGAGCCTAAACCTTGACGATCATCTCTTTTGCAGGAAGTATACATGCATGTCCAGTTCTTATACAACCTCTGTTTCGTTCCAGCTTGTGCACTGTCTCATCGCTTTCATGCAGCTCTGAGGTAACAAGTCAACACTGCGTGTCATACCACTCAGCAAGCATCCCCTTCCTGGGTCATGTTCATTGAAGCCTGGTCCAAATTTCTTTCAATAAAAGAGACCTATGGCTTGAGCATATCCTATCTTAGAACTGAGTCCTTCAAATTCACTGTAATTTCTTTCTAGCCACAAAGAGTAAGCACCAGCCTTACTTTCTTGCTCCTGCCTAAGGATAGGCCATTTAACAGTAGTCTGGTGTCTAATCTTAAAAGATGTATAGCTAGGTAGACAGCATCTTTCAGGAGCTTTGGTACTAGCAAGTAACGTGCTATCTTAATGTTGAATTTGTTCTCTGATATACTCATGCCCTTGTAAGAATGCATAGTTGGATATATGCCTTGTAAAAATGCAGGACTCCAATATTTTAAATGTATTGGTGGTGGTGTAGAAATTGCATGTACAAGATTCATGTTTAGGTTTTTTGTTTGTTTTTTTCCCTGTGTGCATGGCCAGGAGTATAAGTGTCGTTTGATAAATTGTAATGATAATAAAGGTCAATAAACATCAGTATATTTTATTGCTGTTTGTAAACAAAATATATAAAATATCTCAACTGCTGTAAAAAGTGTTGATGAGGCCCATTTAATTCATGAATATTGCTGGTATTTTAATTCAGTGGTAGCATTGAGATGATTAGAAACATATATTTCTTTGAATTTATGTTTGCAGCAAAATGAGAGCTACAAGAAATATGGTTTAAGAAGAAGTTAGCTTTTAGTTTACAATACCAGAATCCTACTTGATTCACAATGAGAAAAGCCTCCAACTAAAAAGTCAGTCCTGTAGTTTACAGTTTGTAACAACTGCCAGAAAAATAATGTTGCAGATAAAACTGTATGCCTGTGTCCCTACAGGCACAACATTACAGAATAAATATGGGTGTAGTAGGCTTGATTTTAACTTAACAGATTTAGAAAAATTTACTATGGCAGGTCCAGTGGGGAATATTTCTCACCTGAACCACTCCAAAATTGAAAAAGGCAAAAATTCATAGATACTTGGGTCACAAGGATGATTTTCCTTTTCAAC
>VWZY01006530.1:867472-883413 GCA_013399075.1 Chloroceryle aenea | reverse complement strand
AACAAACAAAAAAAATCAACAATTAATATAAATATATTTCCTTTGTTCAGAAACAACTGAAATGACATCTAATCATATTGTTATAGCAGTCATTTTTTTCAGATACATATCCACATCTGAAAACAAGCATCACGCATCTTCTCAAATTGACTAAATGGAAGACTTAATAAATTTTACCTTTCAAAAATAAATACCCAGTGAGAGGAAGAAATCAGGTTGCTGAAGTATTAGGAAATAGGTTAAACTTTCCAATCTGGGTTAGGGCACTCAAGTGTTGAACCATATGGGCAAAAATCTCACTGTCAAAATCACACATGCTACTTACTGAAAATTATTTTAAATCAAATATGTTATGGGCCAGAATGTCTATTTGATGTTCTATGGGCTTTTTTGCATGTTCTAAAATGTGCTTTACTCCAGATCTCCACACTTGCTGAAGATGGTCAAGCTTCCAAAGGGCTTGCTTTGGCCAACAAGTGTCTTGTCAACCACAATTGACTTTCTCCTTATTCGATATGGTATGAAATTCACATCTGAAGTAAGCTTTTTGTGACCACTGTGTAAAAAAATTTCACTTACCTGTACTTTTTTATCCCTCCTGATGTATCATATTGTGAGCTGATGCACGTGAGAAAGTGGTAAGTGTTGTTGTTATTGATGATGACAAACTGAGTGTAAAATCACTTTTGCAAGCTTCAGCTGGCATAAATAAGAACAGAAAGTACACCAGCAAATCAGATTCCTGGTTTAAGGCAGTGAGATTGAACTGTGTTACCAGGTGTCAGCCTCTACCTTACCAGCTATTCTGGCCTCTTTCATGAGTAATTGAAGTCATTTTAATCCCCTTTTCCCACAGCTGGTTGAGAGTGGTTCATGGAGGGTGACTTTCAATACCTACAGTCCCTAGTTTTAGATTATCTTCCTCAGGGTCCTTATGCATGTCACATTCAGCACCAATAAGAACAGCTCTTTGGTTTACTGCATTTTCTCCCACTACTTTATAGCTCTGTTTGTTGTACTAAGATCTATAGCTTAGTTTGTCAGCTTTTACACCTGCTTTTGTTAGTTAGTTAGTTGTATGTTTTGTTCTCATCAAATATCACTAGCTGTTTGAAACAGTGGGGGCTAGGCTATAAAAGAAGTTAAAGCCACAATATTTCATACTGTTGAACTAAATTTTGTGGAAAATGAAGACATCAAATTTCTTCAGCTTTAAGCTGGGAATCCCCAGGACTGGGTAAATAAGGTGACAGTTGAACTCAGAGAGTGGAAAAATAATTCCAGCATAGTTTAATATGAATACAATTTAACTTTCCTTCCTCTTCCTACTTCCCTGGAAACTTGTTTGTTTTTTTTTTTCTTCTATGTAGAAAAGATTGATTTTAGACTTTTTAGGAACAAACAAATAAACAAACTAACAAACAACACTATTATCATCCTTTCCCTTCCCTCCTTCTGAAATCTAAAGCTCCAGAAAGAAACTAAAAAGTCTGTAGCTTCTCCATGATGCTTTGGGACTGCCCTCTAGAATATAGTTCTGTAAGTGAAACTAGCTTACACCTTCTGCCCGAGGGGCTTTAAGGGGCCCTCTTCTTTCACCCTCCCTGGCTCTCCTGGCTACTGACAACTCAGCTAGTCTCCTCCAGCCACCATAAATTTCTCCAGCCGGCACTGGTTTCTTCTGTAGTATGAATGTTCACAGGGAATGTAAACTGGACTCCCCTGTAACTTGTACTTGTTACTTGCTTCTCAAATATCGTACTCACTGGAGCAAGTGATGCTGGTGTAAATTACACAGCATAAAACAGTTCCAGATTGGGAAGGTGCAAGGTGGTAGTTTCAGCTTTCTGTTTAAAGGTAAACCCCTTTTACTCAGGTATAGATTTCATCCTCTTAGATTAATGGTATCATTCCACTGTCTTTTGGGGAAGGATACTTGTCTTAGGCAAGCTTCATCTCCTTGTAGCTCAGCATCCTGCACATAATACATTAGAAAAGGACAATTAAAAAAGTCAGCATGCTAGATTAAAGGATTGCTCTTTGCTCTTTTTTTCCAATACAAGAATGCAGGTTAAATGTATTTTTCTGGAAACTGAACATAGGAGTTTAATCTGTTCATTGCTTTCCAGATGCATTAAAGACACTGCAGAAGAGCTGAAATGCATTTGCACACCCATATGATCTTTACATGCCTGTTGAGTATTTGACTGAAATTTCTGGAATTAATTAAATCAGGGATATATCCAGTATAGAATCTCAGAGGAAAAGACAAAGACTAGAACTCAGATGAATCTTTACCAAGACAAAATCCCCAAGGAAAAAAAAAAAAAGGCCAGGAAAAAAAATAAAAATCAACCCCCCAGATCTGCTGACTGTATTGATTGATCTATCTACACCTAGTAGCCTGGATTCTCAGAGTCCAATTTGTGTGCCCTGTGCACTTCTTAAATGACTTGGCTCAGGTCTGTGATTCCACCTAATGAGTCTACCACAAAAGATAGGTGCTACATTGTGGAGATAATAGAGGAGAGAAGAAACTGAAAAAATGCTACATATTGTAGAAAGAGGGTTGCACTTGCATTTGAGGAAAGGTTTGAAAGTATTATTTTTCATGGAGACTTAGCAATGAAGAGGAAAAATACCTCTTTCTTCAGTGAACTGAAATTTTATTGTATTGCAAGAATTCTCATTCATGCCTAGAAAGCCTAAACACAGGGAATCAGAAAAGAACTGGAGAGATAGAATGCTAGGAATATTTCCAAGAATTCTATCTGAATTTAATTCATTTCTGGCATGTTCAATCTTTCATATTTCAAACATTTCACACATTAGGGTATTTCTTTCAGTAGAGTAACTAAATCTATCAGTTCTATTCTGTGCATTTCTGAAATTGTTGCTGTTTGGAACCAGTACATTGCAACTATATGACAGATTCTAAATGAGACAAAAAATGAATCAAAAGTTTGAAAGTTTGCCTTGGGCACCTGCAGATGTTAGATTATTAAGTGAAACTGAGTGAATGATATGTAGTGAATAATACCGTCAAAGATTTGTTATCTTTTTTTCTATCTATTAATATAACTGCAATCAAGTTGTGATTTGTACAACTTTGCCATTCATCTTAGTTGGTTTATTCTTAGCAGTAAGTTGTTTTGTTATTTTTATTATACGGATGGATTGTAGTTGCTACTATAGTGCACAGAAATCTGCTGTAGTGATGGTTGTTAGTGACTGACCATTTAGGCCTATATTTTCTTTGACTAGGTGTGGCTTAGGACAGATAGCATTAAAATAACAATAAAAATATTTTTATTAATGTCTTTTTAGAACATACAGGATTATGCAGTGTCACATATTTATGAAACTGAGTGATACCAACAACATTACCTTCAGAAAAAATTATAATCCATTTGTGTGATCAGAAGCTTGAAGTGCTACAGATTTAGCATTTTTGTCTGTGTATGCAAATTTCCTGATCATGAACATAGCCCAAAGCATTTGTCCTGTCACTGAAAAACACCAATGAGATGTTCTTTGGTTCATACCCTTTGATGGATAATGAAAGTAAGCTGTCTAGAAGCACCAGCAGTACATCCTTTCTTCACTTAGTAAAACTTGACAATTCAGTTGGATAAAAGTAACAGTAGGGGCTCAGAGACAGTTAGCAGCTGAACTATTAAAAAAAATCTGATTAAAAACTGGATTTGATGAATCTAGGCGAGGTGATGTTTGGTTGTGGTTTTGATCCTCTTCATTTACTGTGGCACTGATATGAACATTTATATGGTGTGATAGGTGTAATAGGCACCTGAGGATTTTGTTCATAAAAGTCAGTAAAGCTACACTGTCACAACAATACCGCAAAGATTCTGTTTTGCAGCTTTTGCAGCTTGTAGGGCTAGGAGCGGCTTGAAGTTTGTGCAACAAGTAAGAGATTAACCAAACANGCTGTTTTGCTTGCTGCCTGTCTACTTAAATAAATTAGTTTAACCTAATTGGCTGTGGTCATTTACCGAGTTCCCCGATAACAATAGGCATGCCAGACATTCTATAGGCAGGCAGTAAGACAGGGCCATGGCAAGGTTGCAACTCGCTATAATATTCCTTCAGATTTTGAATAAAGGTCAATGTACTGCATAACTTTATGCATTCTTAAGGAGTCATTGAATGTAATTTGTAACTACATTATATGTGCAGTAATTCTCTTAGTTTTTTGCTCCAGGCTGAGAATAGTAAGTCAATATTTTGTTATCACTGGGATACAGCCTCAGAAGCAGTACAGTTCTGATTTTAATATTGATTTCTCCATTGTACAAGACATAACTTGTGTCTTGCTTCTTGAGTCCCAGATCTTATTTCCTGTGTATACTTCACAGAAAAGCTTTAGAATAGCAATGAGTAGTTTATCATTTTATCTCTTTAAACTGGAGCTAGGTGTACAGAAAGCACAGAAAATGTAGACACATATATTTTCCTAAAAATTTATTATAGATGTGTTTTGCATGTTAGCTACAAGAATAAATAATGTTTCCCATTTGGCACAGAAATTGCCACAATTCATCTGAGTCTGTATGACTTGCCTTATAACCAGACTTGCTAGCAAAAGTGCACTGACTTCTTGTTCTGTTTATTATTTATTAATTTATGAAAAGATAATGCTATGAATAGGGGTTTGTTATTCTGAACTTTATTCTAGCTGTAATGCATGCTGCTAATCTGTCATAGTTTGGTAAATCAGTTTGTTTCTCAGATGCTATCAAAATGCAATATACTGGACAGGAATAGATTAAGAAATTGTTATATCCACTTGAGATTGAGTTATTTCTGAATACTATTCATATTATACTGTCATTTTAAACACTGTTTTGTAATGACATATGTTCTGGGATAAAGAGGAAGTTAATGACTCTTGGTTACCGTAACCTTAGAAGAGCTGGGCTTCAAAATTTTCTAGTCCATCTCTCCAGAAGGCATAAAAACCTATTACCTAATTCACACAGGACAAATGTTTGTTTAGTTTAGTTTTGGTTTGTTTTTTTCCCTTTCCTTTGAGATAAATTATGGGATAATTACATTCTTTTGATGCATGTCTTTACCTGCTTCCAAATGTTCCAAAATATATTTTACCCTTTGGTATTTTTTTAAATATCAGTGATGAAGTAGAGAGCAAAGAGACAGTCCTTGGGATCCAAATTGTCTGATAAACTCATGCAATTTATTGATTCACTCAGCATTAAAATGACACATTTCTGTCTTCTGGTACCCCTCTAGGTGTCCTGTGACATTTCAGGGTATAACAGCTTGAAAAGCTAAGCAAAATAGAATTGGTGCTCCAGAATGTAGCCTGGTTTACTGCAGTTCCTTCTCCTATTCCTGCAAGAACAGCTAGCCTCAGAGAGATTAAGGGAGGAAGAGATCAGATGGTAAAAATAAAAAGAATTGTTCTAAGACCAACCCTTTTTACTCAAATCACACTCTCCCCAGGAGACACCAGACGAATATCGCATCTGGAGGTAAGTACATTTGGGAGCCTAAGAGATTCCCAATGAAAATCCATTTAATATTTCAGAGACCACAATGAGCCTTACTTAAATCACTTGTCACAGTTACACATCTGCAGGTCTGACTGTTGAATTTCCTCCTTACAGTGTAGCATTTTATAAGACGTGCTAGACAGACGCTGATGCTTTATACAGTTTAACATTTCCCTTCAAGGCTGTGTTGCTTCTATAATTAAGGCTTTTCTTTTGATGCATCCAAGCATATTCTTCTGTTGTATCTTGTGTTTGTTTTCATTAAATTGCTATGGAAATCTTGGAAATCATTGACTTGTAACAGATTTCTTTGAAGTTCAGCAGCTACACAAGTAGATGTGAAGCATTCTAGTTAAGATTGTTTCCACTAGACTATACAATGCTACCCTCTAGTTCTTTTACAGTACAATAGCACCGTCATTTAATTCTTTCTGCAGGTGTAACAGACTAAAACCAAGATTAATAGATCTGAATAACCTTGTGTGCATGTGTGTGTGTGTATGTATTTTAGCTGTTGTCTCTGAGAAGAAAAAGAATCACCCTACTTGTGTATACTTACAGTTGGAAGGAAAATTGTTGGAAGGAAAATTAATTCCTAATGTTGAAAAATATGGCCTTGTTGAAGTTAAGGCCTGTGAAAAACATGACTTCTTTGGATTCATCCATCCTTGACTGTCATTTTTTCATGGAAGAATTGTATGGGAAAGCAGCAAGCAGTTTATAACAAGGAAGATCTGGAATTATAACAAATGGTCAAAGTAAGAAAGAAGAGAGAAATTTGAAAGTTGGCTTTTATTTTTATTTTTCTAATCAGTTTTTTAGACAGCTTGGACATGGTGGTTCAGGTGTTCACACTGCACCTGTGGAGGACCCCATGCTGGAGCAGGTGAAGAGTCTGAGAAGGAAAGAGGCGCAGAAAGCAGGTGTTGTGGACTTACCACAGCCCCTGTCCCCACCCTTGCTCCATTGCTGAGGTGCAGCAGGGAGACATGGGAGCTGGGAAGCAAGAAGTGAATGTGTTTCAGTTTTTGTTTTTGTTTCTCACCATTTAATTCTATTTTAACTGGTAATAAATTAAATTAATTTTTCCCACACTAAATCTGCTTTGTCTGTGACAGTAAAAAGGAATTTATCTCCTTGTCTTTATCCTCACCCACAAGCTTGTCAGTCTTACTCCCCCTCCCCCATCCTATTGAGGAGAAAGGTAAGAGAGTAACTGGGTGGGCACCTGTCAGCCATTCAAGGTCAGTCCACCACAATTGGGGAAGTAATTTGTAAATATAACTTTAAAGAATAGTGCTTAGTTTATAAGAGACAGAACAACTTGCAGAAGCGAGGAAGAATAGCATGTACCACCGTCACATAGGCGAGGTCTAAAGTCAGACTGCAGAGCCTGGGGAAAATAGTAAGACAAAGTAGTGGGTATAGCCTACTTCTGCTCTTAGAAACCTTCTGAATTTTGATCATAGATGTCTTTGGTATTCATGCAGTTGTTCCAGTGCCTCACCATCCTCACAGTGAAGCACTTCTTCCTTACATCTAATCTAAACCTACCCTCTTTCAAAGACATTGCCCCTTGTTCTTCTCATTGAATATCCTTGTAAAAATTTCCTCTCCAGCTTTCTCACAGGCCTCCTTTAGGTACTGAGAGGCTGCTGTAAGATCTCCTCAGAGCCATCTCTTCTTCAGGCTGAACAACCCCAGCTCTCTCAGCCTGTATAGGAGAGGTGCTCCAGCCCCCTGACCATCTTTGTGGCCCTCCTCTGGACCCACTCCAACAGGTCCATGTCCTTCTTGTGATGGGGCCCCAGAGCTGAACATAGTACTCCAGGTGGAATCTCAAGAGAATGAAGTAGAGGGAGATAATACTTCCATGTTGGATAATTGTTTTTTATGTTTCTCATTATGACTGCTTTAATGTCTTTTGAAACTAAAAAATGTTGCATTCTCACCTCTACACAGATAAACAAAATGCACACAAAATTGCATGTTGCTGTAGCATTACTTCCATTAAAATATTATTTGTATAGTCAATAGTGATTTCTTCTGTAGCATTTCAAGATTTTTTTTAAAAAAAACCCTAATGGTTCTACATCAAAATTGAATGTGAACTGAGGTAATGTATCTTACTGTGTGTTCAGAGTCAAATGGAAAACCATGAATTATCCAGTTTGACTCAACTGTGTTTTAACAGTATGTGTTTGCAAGTAGTTTGCTAGGCAATCCATCTTTTGAAAGTTATTTTCATCTCAGATGACATTTTACTTGGACAAAAAAAGAATAATAATAATAATGAAGTACTGCTTGATGGTTTAGAGTCTCAGGAAGAAATCAGCAGGTAATCTAAGACATAAGCACATATGAAGAGAAGACAAAACCAAACATATTTGTGGAGGGAGTTAAAGTACTTTGCAGAGTATTAAGCCTCCACCAGTGAAGTCTAGACAAAAAGAAAGCCCTGGCTGTGCAAAGTGATCACAAAAGATGAATCCTGCACTCATGGAGCTCTAGTGAAGTCAGCAGCTGGCATTGGTGGATTATATGGCAGAATCACATTCTAAGAAGTGACTGAGAAATTGTCTGAGACTACTTAATGTGCTAAAACATTTTGAAGCTTTGTTCATTGTCAGGAGAGAAATTAATTAGGGAGAGACAAAGCACCATGAAAGTAATCTTGCCCAGTCCCATAGAAGAATTTTAATTCTCATGCCAGTGGCAAAAAAATTATTTCCTGTAGGCAGATGGAGCTGGAGTCTCTGAAACCCTGTAAGACCTCTAGCTCCAAAGAAAGTGCAACACATCCTCTCTCTGGTCTTTTCTTGTTCTCTTTGTTTTCTGTTGTTTACTCTGCTAGTTTGCCTGAAGCTGTTTATTCTGATTCATTTGTATTTGCTTTAAAAAACGTTGCTTAACACAGATTGTGTCTTGTGTTTGCTTTTTTAATTCAAACACTATGTTACTCTCAGTCAAAAGTTGTCTGCAGTACCAAAAATGCAGACAATTTATCCTGGAAAAAAAAGAAAGAAAACCAATACACACACACACAGAAACCAAACCAAACCAATAAAATTAAAAACCCACAACATCAACAAAACACAAACAAAAAACCCCTTTGTTTATGCTGGAAATGAAATACAATAGCTTGTAGAGTTTAGACATGACAGGTGAGCTTTAATTATGCTAAGCATTTGTCTGTGCCCCCTTTAAGCAGTATTAATATATAGGTAAGGTGATATCTGGCAAGCAGAGCGTGGTATTTACATTATTATTTTGAAAGTGTTGTTTACTCAAAACCATATCTTGTACAATTTGTTTTTATATGCATGTAGCATGTTTACTCCTTCCTTTGCACTGGGAATGCCTGGGTTACGGCTATTGCATGAACTGCAGCTGAAAAGTGTAGGTGCAGTTTCTTGGGTTGCCAGGCCCTGGAGAGATTTCTGTCAGGGCTTTCACACAGGTGTGGGTGTGTGTGGAGTGGGTGTAGGTGGGGGTGTGCGCTCATGCTGCTATGTTTAATCCCAAATACCACAGGAACTGATGGAGCAGGAGCTGAAGGGGCAAAACCGGCTCATCTGCCCAGGNNNTGATTGCGGGATCCTTGGGTGATGCTTGTAGTATCTACCTAGTTAGGTAAATTGCTATGCATTAAACTCGTGCTTTAATTCCATCTGTAGAAGATGTTCTANCAACAAAACACAAACAAAAAACCCCTTTGTTTATGCTGGAAATGAAATACAATAGCTTGTAGAGTTTAGACATGACAGGTGAGCTTTAATTATGCTAAGCATTTGTCTGTGCCCCCTTTAAGCAGTATTAATATATAGGTAAGGTGATATCTGGCAAGCAGAGCGTGGTATTTACATTATTATTTTGAAAGTGTTGTTTACTCAAAACCATATCTTGTACAATTTGTTTTTATATGCATGTAGCATGTTTACTCCTTCCTTTGCACTGGGAATGCCTGGGTTACGGCTATTGCATGAACTGCAGCTGAAAAGTGTAGGTGCAGTTTCTTGGGTTGCCAGGCCCTGGAGAGATTTCTGTCAGGGCTTTCACACAGGTGTGGGTGTGTGTGGAGTGGGTGTAGGTGGGGGTGTGCGCTCATGCTGCTATGTTTAATCCCAAATACCACAGGAACTGATGGAGCAGGAGCTGAAGGGGCAAAACCGGCTCATCTGCCCAGGGACAGAGGTGAGCATCAAGACTCTTTCCAGCGCACAGGAAGGTAGTGAGCCTACGAGGAACCATCCACCTTTCCTCCTGGGAGCTACTGCCAGCCCTTGGTGCGAACACATGGGACAGCTGCATTCCTGAAACTCAGATCTCAAGCAGCCACTACAAGCCCCGTCGCTGCTCTTGACTTTCCCGTGTTACACCTCTGACTATTGCAATGGACAGTGCTTCTGGGGTCAGTTTTAAAATGCCACTTCAATTTACACCGCTGAGCGCTTTCATGAGCACGAACTGATTTTAGGTGAACTTTCATTTCTTTTGATTAGCTATCAGACATGTCTTTATGGTCTTCTAAGAGCACAGAAGAGACAGATAATGAGCCTTCAGTGTTACATGGATAAAACTCTCAGGGAGTAAATTTACTCCATCCGCTTTGCTGGCAGAGACATGTATCGCCTATTAAGAGCAGAAAAAATGACAGTATCTCGAAATGGGAAAATATTCCTGAACATAAAGGTTAGTATTTTAACAACAAGAATTATCCCGAAAAAAATATTTACTTAAGGCTGGGAAGGGTAAGACGGGCAAAGCCCTGGGGNAATTTTAAGTTTTATTATACAATGCTGAAGACCCTCAATGTATCATCCTAGGAAGCGAATTTCTGATAGGTCAAGTTATTGCTTTGTCTTATAAAGCTGATTAAGTTTTTATATATATATATTTTTTGATTCTTCTCCATCTGCTGGTATGCCTGTATAAATCAGAGGAATATTGCTCTATGTAGTTGTTTTAAAAAAAAAACAAACAAACAAACCATCAAACAGCACAAAACAATTATTTTAACAACTAGTGGATTTTACAACAACATAAATGGTGACTGAGACATGAAACAGGTACTGGATCTTGGAGAATATAGGTAAACTTCATAATTTATAAATTTCACCTTAGTATTTGAGTAAATCTGACTTCGTCTACGCCAGCAACCCACAATAAAAGGCCTGCTTAGCTGGAGTGGTTCCTAGAGGAAGGGTCACACTGCCAGTACTGGTAGATAAAATGTCATTGAAGCAAAGTGGTTGGGTACATTTTTATTCTGTCCAGACTTTCATCTCCTGATAGTCTTGTGTAGCTAGACAGTACAAGAATTGTATTTGTTACAGTAGGAGGAATATCACTATTGAAAAGCTAGTGGAAACAATAAGAATAATAATTTAGGTTTTGATGGTCACTTGTTTGTTTGGTGTTTTGGTTTGTTTTGGTTTTTCCCCTTCCTGTTTAAGGATTCGGAAATACCTATTTCTTTCAACATGAAAACACTACTTATTTAATTTGTTCTGATTTCATACTGGTTTCTAAGAGAGAGTTATAAAAACTCCTTTATGAACCACTTGCACTGGATTTGTTTTTTTAAGGGACACACATCATTTTGGCATGTATCAGGAATAGTGTGGCCAGCAGAACTAGAGAAGTGATTGTCTCAGCACTGGTGAGACTGCACCTTGAATGCTGTGTTCAGTTTTGGGCACAACAGTGTAAGAAAGTTTCAGTTTGCATGTTTTGGTTAAACAGAAGGAAGGGTTATCCCAGAACTTTGCACATTTATCTTCAGATCATGTGCAAACCTTGTTCAGTGCAGGGATAAACAAAGTCACGTTAAATTTGCTGTGAGCTCGAGCCTCTGACAGTGCTCATTTTATCAACAAAGACAAATGAAGGAGTAGAAATTGTAGCACAGCCTCTACTATTTCATCATTGTCAACCTTAAATACAAGCATTCACTGCTGATAGGTTTTTGTCCTTCCTTCTCCCACTAATGCTAAGCTGTCAAAAACCCTCTTGTTATGGTCCAGAGCCCCATCAGCAGTGATTAAAAAAAATGAATTAAATTAGCTTTTTAAATCTCTTTGTTGATAAATACCCTATTTTCAGAGAAAAAACAAAAAAGCTTTGAGATTTTCTCTTTCTTGTTTTAGCTGCCATTTCATTAGAAAGAGGTGACAATAAATATTAGAGTGGTTTGACATTAACTGTAGAGAAACCAGTGATTAGAGGCTTCACACATTCTCTTAAAAGAAGTGAACACTGAAGAAGAAACTCAGTTATTAGTGGATATTTACTTTCTGTAGAGGATTCCACATGAAATACCATATACAAGGATACATGCATTTAGAAAGTTCCCAGGCCTGATTTATTTTACTAATAATGCACTGCTTTGACAGATTGATGTAATGACTCCAAGGAATTACCTCAAGTGAGTAACAGCTGCTCAGCATAAAGTGTCATAATCTGACCCTAAATTCCAGCTGTTGAATTTTAATTTATTTTATTTTTATTTTCCTGTGAAAGAACTGATAGGTTTTTTTAATCTGTCATTTGCTAATGAGAAAAGCTGATCAACAATCTCAAGAACAAAAAGTACACAGTTTGCCAGATCAGCATGTATCTCAACTTGAAGCTTAAGTGTACCAAACAGGTGTTAAATATTGCTTTTTAGTTGCCTAGGGAAGACTTGGTCTTATCACATTCAAGATATGACAAATTAAATTAAGCAAAGAAGATTTCAAAACTACCTGTCTATCTTACCCTTGCAAAACAAGTTATGCTTACCCATCAGATTGTTCATATCTTGTGAGAGATAACTAATACAGAATCCAAGGATAATGATGTATTTAAAAAACAGAACAAAACAAACCCAAACCAAAACAACTTAGAACAGTGCAAAATATGAAAAACACAATAAGCTAAGTTTGATCAATCTCACAATTTGCAAATGTAAAGAGAGTGTCAAATCATCATCCATTGGCAAAGACTACATAAGGTACTATGTCCCATAAATTCTGACTGAACAATGCAGAAGCAGGATACTGTATAAGCTAAGTAGTTATCAAGAATATTTGGAATAATTTGTCTTCATAAACTGAAGGATGTGGTAGTAAAGTAAGTACCCACAAATGAGCTTTATTTATATTCTGTTTAACTAAGTTAAAAAATCAGTAGTAGTTCCTTTAGGTCTTAAATTTTAGCCATTTTTCTAAAACTTACACTGTAGTGTCATGTCAGGCTTCAGAAATCAGTTCAAGCACAGTTCTACATACAGGAGCACAAGAGCCCTGTCAACCTTTCCTGAAACTGTTACAAGAAAGACAGCAACTGTTGTTACTGTAACTTTTCTTAAAGGATTTGTTGAGGTAAAGGAAATTAAGGGTGACATTCACCTCCCAACCTAGAAGGCTCGTAAGGCTGCACACCTCATAAATCCTTTCAAAGCCTCATTCCAAGAGTTTAAGTAGGATTTAAGTGATGCATAATCCCTGTGCAGGCCAAGAACACCAGTGTGAATTTTGCTTTAATGAGCTGCACATCAATAAAGCTAGTCTAATATAAAAAGAGTAGACAATCACTCACAAGGCCCTATGACACTGTGGCACCGTGTGTTATTTAAATGTTATTTTGCTGTGCATCTGTATTAAAATAAACAGATTCCTCCTCCACAGGATATAACAACTATGAAAAAAAGATTTAAAGGGACATTATAACATCAGAAGGCTCTTCAGATTTGGGATTTCATTATTAACACAGAGCAAACTGACTCTGAGTGTGAATAAAATTTCCAATTTCAATAGCCTTTATAGTTTTTAATCTTTTAAAAATTAATGTTCTGGTGTATTCGTTGCATCTCAGTGCAACCTCTTATTGAGTCTTTGGACCAGCAGCAGCCTCACTTCAGAAAGCTGTATCCTTAATGACTGAATTTAAATGTGAATTTTACTGATTGACATCAGCCTAGAATTTCCAGAGGTGTGATACCAGAGGAGTTAAAAAAATGTATATACTTTCATGCAAAGCAATGTTGTTAAAGAAAGAGGAGTAGAAACAGCAGGTACTTTAAGTTATATAAATAATGAAATAAACCCGATGAATTTATTAGACCCCAGAACCAAGACTGGTATTACTTTAGTAGTTGCTGAGAATTATGTGTAATACTATGCCAGCCATTACTAGCATGAGAAGATACTCTATTAATCTTTCTATGGCAGTTCAGTAGGTAAGCCTAGGGGGATAATGGATGAAAGGCTGGGTGTCAAACTGAATGTGGAATCAAAGAAATGTTGGCTTCTGAAAAGTATAATGAAGTATTTCAAGACACAAGTCTATCATGCTTTGTTGAAATATAAGGGGACAGAACTGTTTTTTCTCATCTGGGATGGACTGCTGAAAGTCAAGGTCTTTTTTTTTCCCCCATTCTTATTAGTCCAGTGATGTCTCTAAAAATATGCTTATTTCTGTGGAATCATTATCCAGATAGAACTACCAGTAGTGTAGATGAAACAGTTTAGCTAATTGAAATATTCTGGGAATAAGGATGGTTGTTTTATGTGCTAGCTCCAACTTGCTGTCATCTCTTCAGACTTAGTTCAGTCATTATCATATGAGTAAATACAGTGCATGTTTTGATCCAGTTTGTATGTTTCTTTATGATAAAGGCAAAAGCAAATATACTTGAGGCGTGAAAACTTCTCTGAAGGAGTAGGTCCAGTAGGTCTCAAAAGAATTGTTTGATACAATTTTGTCTTTTGGATTATCGAAATTCTCTAAAGTTAACTAGAGATAGCTAACACATACTGTTTGTTCTAATATTTGTACAACAGAATGAAGGAAGAGATCAATATGTTTATGGAGAGACTGATTCACTCATGGTGTTACACCTAATTAGGAAGAATGCTGGGATACAAATTCATAGAGACTAACTGGAGAAGGAAAGAGGTGGTTAGAAGTACAGGATACTTACCCTTTATTGGCAAAGAGGGAATAAATGAGGTGCAAAAGGAAGTTTGCAATGTGAGAGAAGACAGTAGTTGAGGATAGCCAGGTTGTTTTCCTTTCAAGGGAAAAAGACATTCTATCACACATTTTGTTAACATGCATTGTACATCATACACAAATCATAATAAATATGTCCAACAAATGGATTTGAAAATATTATGCATCAGCTGAAAAAATTGCAAACCAAATTGATTTTCTTTAAATGACTGCCGTGTTTAACAGACTTTTCCTTTCCAGAAATATGATTTATAAGAATTTTATATAATATGTTACTCTTGTTACCTGTAAAATTTATGTGTATCTTATGATTTTATAAATGGATAAAGAAACAGAGTTTTGTAGTACAGATATTGCAGGGAGATAACATGACAAATAGATGAAGTGTCAGAAAAATGCAATTTTGATTCAGAGAGATCAGTCTGACTTGATATTGCAGATGGAAAACTAGAAAGAGTACTTGGAATGTTAGATGATTCTAAACTACAAATTTACATTAATGTTTTATATCCCATAAATTTACAGGCATTTTGACATGGCAGTGTTCAATAGGGAAGATAAATTTTCTTTGGATTGTTGGGGAAAAAAAAACCAAAACCCACAACATTTTTTTTTTTTATCAAAACCATAACTTTATATTGTAAAAATGGCAATGATGTTGTATTGTGTGAGGAATAAACTAAGGCCACTTGACTGTGTGCCTTCATATGTATAACTATTCTTGTTCCTGCCCCTGGTCACATAAAATGTCATCCAGATTACATTGCCATTGATTCTGCTTATGTGATTTTTTTTTTTCTTTTCCCCAAGGCAAAGACCCCGCAATGTTCATGTCTATTGATCTCCTTGATGGAGACCCACAACCACAGATGCCACAGAAGTTGTTTTTATATGGGGTGTTGAACATGCCTGCCACCCTTGAACACCTACAGAAGACACTGAGATGGAGATCTTCTATCACATTTTTAAACAAATGCCAAGAGGCATTAAGCTGCAACACCTAGAGAGTTCCTCAACAGTGTAACTGTGTGTGTTACAATGACGGTAATGCCCAACAAGGCAATGACAACAGTCAGAAATGGGACAGAAAATGACACTTTGTCTATTAAGAAAAAGTACCTTCAAGCTCTGACATTTCCACCTTTGCTTAGCCTTTGAAACATAGGAGACAGTGTTAATTTTGTCTAAATAACAACAAAAAAAGCTGTTTGAAATACTGAAATTGTGAAATGGATGATAGTAATACTAAAAACTACTCTGACAATAACATTTTCGGTTAAAACACTAAGTGTCGTGAAGTAGTTTTTAGTTTGTTTTTCTTTTGTGTGTGTTTTTGTTTGTTTTTGGTTTTAGTGTTTTCTTTCATCTTTTTTTTGTTTGTTTGTTTGGTTTGTTTTTTTTTGTTTTTTT
>VWZY01006530.1:797228-867333 GCA_013399075.1 Chloroceryle aenea | reverse complement strand
AGGGTGATCTGCTCCATAACCTTGCCAGCCACTGAGGTCAGGCTGGCAGGCCTATAGTTTTCTAGATCCTCCTTCCAGACCTTCTTGTGGATGGGCTTCACATTGGCCAACCTTCAGTCATGAGGGACCTCCCTGGTTAGTCAGGACTGGTGATAAATGATGGAGAGTAGTCTAGCCAGTTTTTGTGCCAGCTCCCTAAGAGAAAATTATTGCAAGTATTTGTACCTTTATGAAATGGGAATTATTTGCAAGAACATTTTCAGATGCCATTTTACCCTCCATCTGCATTCTTCCTGTTCCACAGAGAAACATTTGAATTTCATATACTTGGCATTCTGGTTTCTGTGTTTGCAATAGTAGAAAAGTAACATTATTTGGACTGGTAAAATTTCTTGAGCATAATGAAATAGAAAAATTACCTTCATAGTAAATCTGTTCAAAGTGAGACAGTTTAGCATATTCCTTACTAATATTGCTATTCATAGTAATTACTATCATACAGAATTTTTTTGTGCCTGCTTTATTTATTGCACCAGGAAATATTTCAGCTTTAAGAAGAGAAGCACTCTCTTCTAATGACTCTGGCTTTTACCTAATGATCTAGTAGGTTAGTGAGTGTTTGATGTGTACATTTTCTGTTTCTGGTCTCAGTGGAAAGCTGCCAAGACTTATTGAGTGGTAATATTTTCCTCTTGCTCTGAGGATCCACAGTTAACACAGAGTTTTCTGTTATAATTAGATTAAAGTGCCAGAGATTTGTTTTTCCTTCATTCAATTTTTTTAATTGGGTCATTCCTTAAAAGGTTATCTTAATATAGTAAATGCACTACCTCTGTGAATGAATCATGCTTAATGATACATGGATTTTTGCTATTAGGACTCTGTACAAAAGACTTCTTATATAAAATTTACATTCTGGAAGAAGTAATGATAAACAGTAAGTTACAGAACAAACTCGACAATTGCTAAACTCCCTTGCATATCAATATCAAGAAGGGTGACCAACAGGTCAAGGGAGGTGATTCTCCCCTTCTACTCCACTCTTCTGAGACCCCACCTGGAGTAGTCCTTTTAGCCCTGGGGTTCCCAGCATAAGAAGGACATGGACCTGTCAGAGTGGGTCCAGAAGGACCAGAAGGATAGAAGACTATCAGGGGACTGGAGCACCTCCTCTGTGAGGCCAGGCTGAGGCAGTAGGGGTCGTTCAGCCTGGAGAAGAGAAGGGTACAAGGAAACCTTAGAAGTAGTCTTTTAGTAATTAAAGGACACCTACAGGAAAGATCGTAGAATCATAAAATTATAGAATCATAGAATGGTTTTGGTTGGAAGAAACCTTTAAAGGTCATCTAGTCCACCCCCCCTGCAGTGAGTAGGGACACCTTAACTAGATCAGGTTGCTCAGACTCCCACCAAGCCTGCCTTTGAATGTCTCCAGGGATGAGGTCCTGGGCAACGTGTCCCAGTGTTCCACCACCCTCATAGTAAATAACTTACTCCTAATATCCAATATAAATCTACCTTTCTCTACCTTTCTCTAAAACCATTGACCCTTATCCTATTTTTACATGCACTTGTAAACAGTCCCCCTTCAGGTATTGGAAGGTTGCTTTGAGCAACCCGGTCTAGTGTGAGGTGTCCCTGCCCATGGCAGAGGGTTAGAACTGCATTATCTTTAAGGTCCCTTCTAACCTACAATTCTACAATTCTATGGTTCTTGTATTTAATTTTGTTGTGCTTTGATACATGTTGCCATGTGCATGAAAACATAGGTGTTAGCTGAAAATTTCAACCTTCTACTGGGTCAAAATTTAACAGATATTGAAAGATATTGAAATGTCTTATTTTATAGCTTGATAGCTTTTCTTGGATCTTTTTTTACATAGGGTTTGATTTTGCCCTTTTTATTCAAACCAGGCAGAATTTTTAAATATTGCCCCAAATAACTTGGAGGTAGGCATATAGAAACTTGATTGTTTACCATGCAAAATATTAATTGTTGAGAAAGATCAATATAGTTAAGACTAAATATATGAAAAAAATATTTTTCTTTTGTGTGCTAGTGAAGGAATAATTTCTGCTTTTTGTTTAATGATTCATTGACTAGATCAGCCTTAAATGAACTTCTTCTTTATGCAGTTACAAATTTGAAGATGAGAAAAACTTTTGGTAGTCTTGATAGAAAGTGGAAACATGCAGAGTAGTATCATCACTTGCTCAACACCCATCCAAGGTGACCAGTTAAAACATTCTATCCATCTATATAGCATACTGAATTTAGTCAGGCTATTTAACTATCTGATGTTGCTAATAATAATAATGTAACAAGCATTGACAGTGTATTTAATTCTGTATAAAGATACAAAGGAAAGGCATGATTTCTTTCTTAAAGGCCCACAGTCTTAACAAAGAAAGTCACGTAAATTCCACCAGTACATGGGATCAGCCCCGGAGGAAGGACCACCTTAACAGCAGTCTGGGAATTTAATCTGTTTATATATGTAGTGAGTATTTTGGTGACAGAATTTGCAAGAGTAGGAGGGATGATTGATCATGTTGAAACCTGGGTATGTAACCTTACAAGGTTGGATGAGACATGCTTTAGAGCTGATATGAAAAGGTGTCTGAAGGGGGGGAGAAGCAAAGGAGATTTTTTTCTCAGACAAAATCCATTAGAAATTCACAGATTCTAGACTAAACTATGACCCATATTGCTTGTTTTTATGTGACAATATTTACATAAAAGAGACAGGAGGCTCTCCTTTCTGTAGGAGATGACAGAAATATTTGAAGCTTCTAACTGATTTTACTTCAGTGTATTCTCACACAGCAACTGCAGCTGTGATTGCCAGAGAGCTAATCTGTGGATACTTTAAGCAATGAGTGTCAGAAGTTAGAGTTTAACATTGTGATATTTCTCTAAAGATTTTCTAGTTCATAAAGGAAAATTGGTGCAATATGGTCACAAGAAAAGAAGTTGGAGAAACAAATTACGTCTTTTTACCACCATTTGAATTTCACAGTACTGGAGTCTAGATGGGAAATCTTTCTTTTGTGATGAAAAGCCAAGATCCATTTTCTCAAAGATGGTAAATTTTCCTCTTTTCCAAATGTGTACTGTATGAAAGTCATCAACATCATTTTAGAAGTTCAGTAACCTGGATGTGGGATCACTGATTTCTGTACAAGGGGGGTGTGGCAGAATGGTTAGTGACATTTTTTTCCAATAAGCTGTTCAGCATCTGATTGTAAATTTAAAGGTTTGATTATGAGTCAGCCCTCCTCTGCTTGGGCTAAGAAGGGGCAGGTGTCCACCAAATAAATAAATAAAAATGATAATTTAAGTAAGGTGAGATGCACAGAGACCATGAAGAACTATTTAAGAAGCTTCATTGTTAAATATTGCTCCATGCCATATTTAACAAAGCAGCCACCTTGGGTCTGTTGCTGGTCCTCTGGGACTGAACTTGGTGAGCAGGACCAAGTTCTCCACAGTTTATTCTAAATCCAAGGCACAATTAGTGAATAATCCAGCTAAAAGATCTGTGAACAATTGATTTATAACTAAAATACAAGAGCAGAACTCAAAATATTCTTCACCCATTTCACATAATTCTCAGCTCTCAGTATGGTAGTACTCATTCTGTTATACCATGTAGTTTCCCTTGATGTGCAGTCCTCAGGTTTCCTAAGTTTCCACATTGTCCTGTTCTCTACTAAGCAACCTCATTTTCCCTGGCCTCCACTTTTTGTATTCTCCCCAGTCTCTACAATTTTCATTTTATTATCATCTGCAAGGTGGTAACCACCAGATAACTTCCCCAGGTGTTTAAAATGAGGTTACATGGTGTGAACATACAAAGTAATTTGCTTGGTGATTGTCTGTCCAGTTAGACAAAGTAGGACAGCTGTCCTACTTTACTTTCTGATCCACAAAGGTTATTTAGAAAACTAAGTGTTGTGTAATTCTGTTCTAGGAATTTCCAGGGAGACATATTAAATATGCCTCATGAATAGGACCTTGTCAGTAGGTCACCCTTTTAGCCAGCGGTTACAACCTCTTCCAACAAATTGCAAGTGAAGGGTGGATTCCAGGGAAAATGCATGCAAATGTATATATGAAATTAAAGCCTAATTATGCATGTGCATAAGAAAGGAGTTGAAGCTACACTTGGTATCTTCTATCATTGTGTCCTCAACTCTAATATACAGTTTTGATCATCCCATTCACATTAACTTAATTAAAGAATTATTCCACATCTTCCTTTATAAATTATTTTCTTGTGAATTTATAGATACCTTTTTCTATGTTGGTAAATGTTTAGCAAAAAAAGTAAATCCTAACTATGTCATATCATTATTGTACATTTTTTTCCGCCATATATCACAGCACTTATATCACAAGAGAATACTATGAAAATAAGCATTTAAAGGAAATATATATAAAGCACAAAATATCTTTTGGAAAAATCTGTAACTTGATTTTTGTTTCCGACTTCAGACATGTGAGTACATTCTTTTCCCAAGACTGAAAGATCTTCTCTGTGCAGAAAAGAAATGATAAGCAAATAAAACACTCAAATCTATTTAGTTTTCACATCATGTTGCACTTCATGAAGAAGGATACACTTGAAGGATAGCACTTCATACTTAATCACCTTCCATACTGCTCAGGGTGTGCTAACATTTGTGCTTACCTAAGGAGCAGCTATATATATGTGAATGAAGAAGTATTAATACGAATCAGTACCCTTGTGAATTACACAAGGTTACAGCCAAATAAAAATCTTCTGGCTTTTAGGATCATGTTCTGCCTACAGGGACGCCAAATGTCTACCACTGTGTGAATGTTTCTGAAGACAGAAGTTGGTCCCCTCTTTCACAGAACTTCTGCTGACTGGCAATGTGCAAAAACCTAGACGTGTTTTTCGATGTGGGAGCTAGATTGATATGTGCAGCTAGATTGATGTTTTTAAGATAGGCTTAATAGTTGCAAGTGAGAGGAAGTTCAGTTTCTAAACACAATGAAGAGATAGAGCCATTGCTTAATTTTACTGATTTAGTTATCATATTGGATCAAGTAACTAAATGGCTCAAAGTCAACCTTCAAAGGGAAGCCAAATAGATACTGTGGATACTTTAGATGATAATCAATTTGGACTGTGGTTTGGTTTATAAAGTAAGTACTACCTGAACATGTTTAGGGACAATCTCTGACACCTTCGTATGGTACACATTTGAAAAAAAATCTGTTAAATTCATAACAATAATCCATATACTTTTGTGCATAATATTAGATTCTAAAAATAGGAACATTTAATACATTTCTTTGCCAGTGGAAGATTGTTTTATGTGCAGTGCTTAATAGCATTTAATCCAATATAGATTAGAAGTCAAAATGATGAAATAACCAATGATTCTGCCTCTTCAAATATACCGTGGCTTTATTAAGCTCCTTTCAGTGCCTAGTTTTCAGTAATTCAACAAATTAATTGTATTTTCTCATAAGTTTATTAAAAGGTTGGAGGAAAGTATCCCTTTGTGCTTTGTGCTTTATTGAAAGGCAAATATTATATTGGTCTTCCTACAGAAATAATATCTGCATTCTTTTGCATTATCATTAACTCATTACAGATGAGTGTTGGGGATTTGTTTTTTGGTTTTGGTTTTTTTTTTTACTTTCTAATAGCAAATATAAATGCTCATTCCTTATCAAAAGTGTAAAGTATTAAAAAATAACTTTATCTAAGTTTTTAATATTTCTGTACATCTCTTTCTCCCTCTCTGTGTATGTTGCAGGTCCTGGGTGGATTCAAGGTGATAAGCCCTTGAGAAAACCATAATGTGATTATCTTTCAGAGAGGTGGTACAATAAATAAGATTATCCATAACAAGCTTAGCTACTGATGAGTTCAAGCTGTGCTGATACAGAAAGTCCTGACACAATTGTAAGGTAATAACAGAAAAAGTACACGTTTGCAAAGGAGAGAATACTGGCTGAACTGTGAAACCTTCCATGATAAATGCATAATTACCTACAGCCCTTTACATACCAGGTTTACTGCATTTTCCACACTTCCTTCATAGACTATTCCAAAGCAGGTTTTAAGTCTCCTTATGCATATCAAAATTGATATTAATTAAAGTGTGACCATTTTTTTTTTAATTTTACTTGCTTTTTAATTTACTTTAAGAGTGTTGCAACATTTCTTTGAGCTTGGAGCTAGCGCTATCTGTGTTTGCAAATGAATGATTTTGATAAATTATGTTTGTATGATCATGTAGATAAGAAATACAGACATGAAGACACCTACTGAAGTCATTCACTCTCATGTTGCATCAGGGATAGATGACATGTTGAGTTTATTTGCATTTTTTAGGTAACATTCTCTTAGTCTGTTTATTGCTTTAATCTGTCTTTGACTCCAACAGTTCACATACATATTTTTCTTCTTTTCTGTTAATTACTCCAACTTCACTGAAATGAGTGGAAAATTTGTTGCTGTGAAAGATAATCTAATCAGCAGTACTTAATTTAGTCTTTTGGATAAAAAGGAACGTATTTAACCATTCTATCTCTATCTCATATTTAACCATTCTAACAGCATTGGTGAGTAACAAGAAATTTTATTCTGATTAGTTTTCTAATAGTACATATGTGAAAAAAAACCCCAGCATATACAGAAATTAAAAGTTTCTTAAGTACCAAAATTAAGTGTACAATTCAAATATGGGGGGAAAAAAAGAATGTTTTCTAAGCCAAGGTTTCCAAATACTGATAACAGACCTAGCTTGCAACACCTTAATTTCCAGAAGCTTAGTTTACAGGTGTTTTTAAAGCCACTGTTTATTTTGTCATGTCACAGTGTAGGAACTCAGAGCCAAGAGACCTTTCTGGCTGAAGGATCCAGTTTTATATAATCAGTTTAAAGCTTGAGAAAATCCATTTTTTTCTAAATGGTATTGAAGCTGAGAGATGTTTTCTGAGATGGTAGTAACATGGGCTATTCACTGCCATGTGCCAGGGGAAGAAAGTGTTTTAAGGAAGCAGTGACTTTAAGGCTTAGTTGTGAACAGATAACCAACATCAGATACATATTTATTATTAATATAAAACAGGTAAAATGCATGCCTTTTCTAATTCTGCAGTTGAGGTGTCTGAAATAAATACCTATGAAGAAGGTAGAAAATGCAGGTAATGAAAAAAGGAAATGTGAAATAAATTGATCAGTTGTTCTCAGAATTTATTTCCTAAAAAAAAAAAAAAAAAGTATAATTAAATCAAGATCTATCTGGACAGTAAGAAGAGGCCCTGATGATACTGCAATGATGTTGCAAGTTTTATGTCCTAGAGCTTCATCCTATTATAAAACAACAAAGGAAATGTGTAAACTTTACAGATAGTTAATCACAGGTTGTTATTTATTGCAAAACTGTGCTTAGCATACACCTAGAGTTTTGTTATTGATGCCATATAATTGAAATAGGGATCATTTTGATTTCAGGCATCTGGAAGCCGTAACCCTTAAGCAGTCTTAGTAACAGGGTGTAGCAACTATATTCTACTAGTAGTAAAAAGGTGTTTTTAAATAGATTAGATCTTTTTTTTCCCTGTAGTGATTGTTTTTATCAGCAAACCTCTAATCCGAATATTTTAAAAAGTACTGATCCTACAGAGCTTCACCTTTTTGCAGAACTACAGAATTAAATTAAAAATGCTATGTTTCTTTCTTAAACCAGAGGGAGGTGGCTTTTTTGGTTGGTTGGTTGTTTTTGGTTGGTTGGTTTTGTTTGTTTGTTTGATCGATTGATTTTTGTTTGGTTGGTTTGGTTGATTTTTATTTTTTTATTTTTTTCTCAGAACAGCATGTGAATTCCTGTAGCAGTCAACAGACACATAGGGTAACCTCTTACGTTACTGCTTTTTTTCCATCCATTTGAAATTATCTCTTCCAATCACATGAGAAATTAACTATTTTTATGAATACTACTATTTGAATATGAAATTATTCCAGAAGGGAAAGATATGTAGAGGAACATTCCTTTTTTGCTGTATTGTTGTGTGAACTAGGAACTGACATTTCTTTTTGTTTCTAAAGGGGTAAGTAAAAGTAAGAACCTTTAATCAGTTCATGGTAGAAATCAGAACATGATATATTCACACAGGTATATGTTTTGTTATGTTTTCTTTTCCTCTGTTTTGTTTTTTTAAAGGTATGCTGAAGGTGACATGGTGCAGTGATATCTTTGCTGTTAATTTTAGTGTGAGGTCAGAGTTGGACTCCTCTTGTTCAAAGTTACTGTTAGTAGACTGCTACATGTGCTTTGGACACTGAATGCCTGTTCATTAGTCTCTGCAGAGAAATACGTTACCATTTAGACAATCGGCATCCATGTGAGGTTACATAGCTGCCACCTGGTACTCTAATGAGATGGAAGGCAATTAAAAATAATTTTCACTGCAAACTCATTAAAATTCTGTAGGTTTGTTCAACTCTGGCCCCTCATAATTGCTGCAAAAACATTTTAGTGTATCTCAAAAATTACAGTGAAAGTCAATGATATTTTAAATCTGGAATGGAGAGAGAGTATCAATTGCAAAAGTTCATTTCCAGGAGGTACATAAAAGCTACAAAATGTTATAGTATGGTATTGAGAAGTGTATAATTTCAATATGATTGAAGTGTTAAGGTTTTTATTATCTAACCAGGTTTGAAAGTCTTTCTCTGTATTGTTTTGAGGTTAAAATTTTTGGATATACATGCACATACACCCACATGAACACCACACATGTTTTTGGCCCAAATGATTTGAAAAGTAAAAATACTAGGAAGTTTTTTAAGTTTTAAGGCAACATAACAGACAATATAATGCAAGTATTAAAAGAGGGAGAAAAAGCCTGTAACTTGCCGTGCAATGGTTTCTGTAGAATTATTCAGTAGTGGTGTCAAAATAGAATTCACAGTGTTATGTGGCATCTGTGGGAGGCCTCTGATTTCAGTGACAATGGGAAAAGAATGGTTTTTCCATGTTGCACCTTGCTTCTAAGCAGTAAGTGAAGCCACTTACTTACATGGCAGAAACTCTTCAAGATATTGCATCTCCTTTGGTGGATCAGCTTTTAGGCCCTTTTGAAAATAATGAACTGGTAAATTTACAAGGCTGCTACTAATAGGACTGTTTGAAAAGGTCATTCACTCTAGCATTTAAAGACATTACAGGGCCTCACATGCAGCAGCTATAGTCAATGCTATACTTCTTATATGCTTAACTGTGTTAAGTTTTCTGGTCTGAAAAGGGTCTCCAAGCCTAGAGCAATGGTCTTGTCATTAACAAGATCTCAGAAACACAGAAATTAATTATTTGTTTTGATTTTGTGTATTCTTGTCCTCAAAAAATGCAGGTGGACAGGAATTAGAGTACAGTATACTTTGTACAGTATATATACCATAGCTTGCAGGTAGTCTGAGCCAGAAGTGAGACTCTAGATTATAGATACAAACCTTGTAATTCTTGCATAGATGCAGTTTTGAAAATAGGAGTAATTTATGAAGACTTTAAAAAAGAAACAACAGACTCCTCCCTACACTTAATAATGAAACCCCCTTTAATAATTAAAACATTTTGGTGCTGTACAGTAATGTGAAGTTTTGTGGCACCTTCTGGGAGGCACCTCATTCCTGAGATACCACTTTCCAGAGAGCTGTTAGTATCTGGCAGGGTAAGGAATATTTGTGCAAGGAAGGCAAAGAACCAAGAGCAGAAATATTGGAGGGGCAGCGAACAGGAGTTCTGACAACTTTAAGGAGCGAGACATCTGGCCTCCATGTTGAACTTCACTGCAGTCTAGGTGCACACTTCTTACATCCGCTTACACAAGACGTCAAACTTCTGGCCTTTGCTTTTCTAAAGATGAAATGCAGATCCAGTAATAACCCATTGGAATTTGAGATAAGCTGAATATGCTGCAGGTACTGTACACATAGATCATCCTCTATTCTAGTAGAGTTGCACTAATGTAAGGGTGCTTATGGTTTGATCATAAATGAGGCAGTTATGACTGGGCTGTATACAGGATTCTGTACAAGAAATTTCATTTTTTAATGAAATTCAGTCCTACCTACATATTTTTATTTCACATTATCTAAGAATAGATGTACAGCTGTACAGCTTTGTGAAGAAATACTGTATCTTAAACCAGAAGTGTAATAGGCAAATGTTCAGCAACAGAAATGTTAAGATTTTAATTCTTCATAGTCTTAGTCATAATTTTATTTTACATCTGTTTTATCTTACAAAATAAATGAAGTCAAAGCATTTGCCAGGACATTGATTTTTTTTTTTATAAATGCTCTAAGCTAATTTTCTTCCTATTTCAGACTCAGTTACTAATTACAGCTCTATATTTCTGCTTTTCTTTTTTCTTAGAAAGCATGCTATTGGAGACAAGTCATCATACTGCAAAAGTGTGCTGTCATTTGTCATTACAGAAGACAATAGTTACATTTTATTGGTGACAGGTGATGAAGCACTGCAACAGGCTGCTCAGAGAGGTTGTGGAGTCTCCTTCTCTGGAGATATTCAAAACCATTCTGGATGAAATCCTGTGCAATGTGCTCTAGGAAAACCTGCTGTGGTTTGGGGGGTTGGACTAGATGATCTCTAGAGGTCCCTTCCAACTCTGATGATTATGGCTTTCTGTGATTATTAATAACTACGCCCTTTGCTGTTGGTTTATAGGCATCAGTTACATAATCATATGCTATGTTGTGGCATCCAGAAAGACAATACTACATCAGCAGGAGAATGAAAATGGTCTTCAGCAATACGTGCAATTCAGTGAGTGAAACACTACTTTCTGTGGGCCCTTTGTCTTTATATTCAAAATGTTGCAGCATGATAACAGTAGTTGAACACAGTTTCAGAGACCTAATGAATTAGATTTTTCCTTGGCTCTGTTGAAGATATTACATTCAGCAGTTTCAGCAATGGCAAGCCCATCTCATTAAATTAAGTGCCTTGGCCACCACTGCCAACACTTCATAAGGCTTATGCACTAAAGGTTTGTAAAATTGCTAATCTGGCACATGTCCCAATAAGATGATTGTACTTGTTTTAGAGATGCAATAAATACTTGAGAGTCACCAAAAGTAGGCAGCAGGTTTCTGCATTGTGATGAGGGAGAATGAGAAATACAGTTTTCTAAATTTGTACCTGGAATACATACATCTAGCCAAGTGAATGGTTCAATTAATATAAGGCCACACTTCATGGTTTTTGTTCATCTTAATATACAGTCATATTGGCTTAAGTGGTGTTTCTCTTGCATCAAAGTGCTCTTCCCTGTTACTATAAAGGAAAGGAATCCATTTTTATATTATCTACAGTATAAATATACTTGGAAAAATAGACCCACATCTATTTCACAACTACTCCCATGATTTCAATCAGATGAGCTGTAAGGTAGGGCATTGTTCAGCTGCAGTGTATGCAGTGTGGTTCCTCAGAGGCTATGATGGGGCTGCGGGGCAGAATCTCTGCAGAGCGGCTGGGGCTGCCCCGTGCCAGACCCAGCCAGTCCCAGACGGATCCAAAATGCTATGAACTAATCTCAAACTCCATTGCCCATCCCTCTGTGCCACTTAGGGGAGGAAGGTAGAAGAGTTACGAGTGAAGATGAGCCTGTGAAGAGGGAGGGGTGGTGGGAAGGTATTTTTAGTTTTATTTTTATTTCTCACTATCCTACTCTGTTACTAAATGGCAGCATTTAGTTACTTGTTAGCCCCCACGTGATGACTGCTCTGTGCAGCTGCTTCCAGAAGCTTCCAGGGCCTCTTGTCAGCTGCCTCCAGTGTGTCTGGATGGCGATTGTGAGCTGCCTTTTGTCTGGTGTGTTCGGGATCATTTTTGGGGCTTCCCTCACCCACATGAGGGCCTCCTGCAGAAGCCCAGGACCACTGTGTCCTGGGGAAGGGAGCAGGGTGGGGAGCTGAGGGAGGGAGCAGTGGGGGGGCAGTGCCCGGGGGGGTCTTCTGGGGAAGAAGGGATCTCAAAGCTCTGTTTTCCTTTGCACAGGACTCCTGAGAGAGCGTGATGCTGTGGCAACCTGCCACAAGGCTCTGTCCTCAGAGAAGCTGAGCCTCCCCCAAATGCAATCCAGCTGAAGGATGTGTCTGTGCTGTATCCTGTGTACACCGTATCCTTTAAGTACTCATGTAATCTCCCTTTTGGCTATTCATGATGCTGTTAGTGCTGACTGGAGTATCATGATCAGGTGCAAATGCTCTATGTTGGTTGTTAAGCTCCAATAATTTGCACTAATGCAAAAATGATGATTAAATAATGATTACAATAAAGAACAAAATGTATAATGAATAAAATTGCAATTAATGAAATTATAATTTGCTTAATGTTAAAAGAAATAAATAATCCTAAATGATAACAAAATAATGATAAAATACAGAATGATTAAATAAGTACTCATAACTACAACAATATGGATGCTTTTTGCTAAAATAAATGCAGAGGTACAAACCAAGATAATAAAGGGGAAGATTTGTCCCTGTTGTACACCCTCTTACCACAAAAGTTTTTGCTTGTCAGAAAAGCTTCCCATAACAGCACTGTTGGGTTTTACAGGCACAAGGACATGAGAAGAACAGTATAAACATAATGTCATCAGAAAACTGTAGAAATATTGAAGAGGCTTTGGGAAATACTGCCTCATCAGCTTCGGAGAAAAGTTATATCAGTACCAGGTGTTTGCTATTTACGCCTCAATGATACCCAAATGACAGAATAGCACAAATACTAGAGGCACCAAACTGGGGCAGAAAATATCTGCAAGAACTGGTCAGTACGACTAATGGAAACCATGACTCTATAGACCATGCCATAGTAGGGTCATGGGGAAGGCAAAAGCAGAGAACAGACTCTAGGGTTCAAGTGAGCAGACTTCTTCCTCATACCAGAGATGGGGAAAGTCTGCATTCCAGGAGAACAATACATGTTACAGCTACAGCTAAAAATGGAAGGAAAATTTGAGAACCTACTGACCTGTCAATTCCAATTCAGTTGCTGGGAAAATGAGGAAACAAATCTTCTTGGAAGCCATTTCTGGAAGCATGAGTGAGAACAAAGTGCAAAATAATCCTCAATATTGGGGTTAAATGGTGCTAAACAGTCTGATTAGCTTTGCTGATAAATGCATTAATTCTTCATATGTTAAGAGCAGAGAACAGTCTACACATAGACTTTAAAAAGACTTGTGTCATGTTTTCCAAAACAATTCTTGTGCTAACACAAAACAAGGTTCTGACTGGTTGGCTGGACAGGGTCCAAGAGGGCTTTGGCTGGCCAGCTGGGGTAAAAGGGGTCTCTATGTGGGGTCTGGATGGCAAACCAGGGTTAAAGAGGGGTTTGAGTAGGCTCTGACTAGCCAGCTGAGGTACAAGAGGACTATAAGGCTTTGGCTGGTACTCCAGGTTTCAAGTGTGTTCTGAGTAGGCTCTGGCTTTCTGGTAAGGGAAGTAGGGCTCTGGGTGACTGGCTTGGGTCAAAGAGGGTTTGAAGTAGGCTCTGACTGTCTGGCAAGTGGAATTAGACTCTGGCTGTCTGGCCAGGTTCAGTGAAGCTCTGGCTTTTGGGCCATCAGAAATAATACTCTGGCCCATATAAGGAATTAATGCTCTGACTGGTTGTCTTGGGTAAAAAGCATTGCTGGTTGCTGGCAAAATAAGACTGACTGCAGGGAGATCCCCAGGCTGACTGGCTGGTGGGAGAGGCTGTTATAGTTGGTGTACTAGAATATTTTCAGGAGAAGAATTGTGTTTCTTTGGCATAGATGCAGGTTCAGATCATGTCATTTGATTTGTGCTGATCTACGCCACATGCAAATGATGATTTTTTGTTCTTTAAGGAAAAATCCTAGATCAGTTCTGAATATCACAAGATTTTAAAGCCTAAAATAAATGTGATGCTTATGAGCATCCCATGGATTCCCACATCTCTCTCATAACTTTTAAACTGTGAAGACTTGATTTTTCAACTTGAGAGTGTCCCTTAAAAGTGAACACAGAATNGTTTAATCACCCTTTCTGTGAGGAAAGGAACACAACTTTACTTGTAATGAACATCATGGAATTCTTTATAAATCAGAGCAAATATCTACAGATTAAGATGATGTCAGTTTTGATGGTTCTTGAGCCATTTTATACCACTCAGTTGAAGATATAGTGAGCTATAACCTCATGCCTATTAAGGTTGCTTTGCACTGGTGGAAAAGGAGAGCTTAAATTTTGCATTTTATGAGAAAATTAATCCACCTCTGTGTGCTAACAAGCCTGATGGGCAAATGAGCTGATAGAGCCTGAGTCCCCAGTGACTTCTGTGAGTGTTAAAGGTAGTGGTCCTTCCTTTCAACCCAAAATTCAAAACCTTACTGGCAAAAAACATTGAGTAGAAGTATAAAAATAGCTGCAAAATGAGTCCTGTGTATTGCAGATAAACTGTGCTAAATACCAAATCCAAGCATGCTGAAAAAACACTGAAAAGACCTTACCTGTATTATCCAACTTTAGGATTTATCAAAATAGGAAATGTAAGTATGGCTCAGGTAACACCAAAGTTTCTAGTCTTAAAAGGAGAAATCTTAAAGGCACACCGATTCGGCTTCAAGTCTCATAATTTTACTCTTAAAAAAGCACATGCATATACTGTGCTTGTTTCACTAACAGACAGTTGCTACTGGTTAAATCCAGGGGTATCCCAGGCATAAAAAGCATAGTGTAAAATTCTCCATTTTTCTTTTAAGTGATCATAAAGTCTTTGATCTGACATAACTCAGAATATCTAAGTATGAGCAGTCACAGCAAAGAATCTGCTTAAATTTCACAATACTGTTTTACTAGGCATTCAGAGAGTAGACTATGACATTTGTTTTCTTTCCCTTTAGCCACTCTCACTTACCTAATTGAAAAGAGATTAGCCAAAGGGTAACATTTTACAATAGCAATATTGAGAAAGGTTGATTGTCTTCAGAATGATTCAAATTTCTTGTAAGCTATTGTTTAAAAAGTGGTTAACTAAGCAAGAATTTGAGTATAGATCCCTAGATGTGGGATCATGCTTAAAGTTAATAAAACTGCATGCTCAAAATTAAAAGAAAGTAATGTTATTATAAAGCAAAGCGATGGGGTTGGGGTTGGGGGGAGAAGGGAATCTACTTTCTTCACACTTGTTCTCCTAATATTTTCTAAAAATGATACAAAAGAGTAAACACTTTCTCCACTCTTCAAAATGCAAATTTTCCTCAAAATAAAAAGAAAAGTATATTTATGCTGGACATTCACAGGAAAACCAACAAAATGCAAGCATACAATTTCAATTAAAAATATTTTAAAAAATTATTTCTTTTTGGAATAATTTCTAGTATTTACCTGTTCTTAGACTGGACCCACTAGAATGTAAAATTTTGCTGTGTGAAATGTTGCTGTACAAAAGCTGCAATGCTGTTAGAGCAGAAGTAGTTTTCATTGTGCATTCTTTTCCTAGTGGTTCACCTTTGTGACTAAAGCAGTAATTGTCTTGTGCATTTGGCTTTGGAACTGGGAATGGAAAATCACGAATTGCCAACTGCGATTAAAAACCTACTGATCTGGGGATTCCACTGGCATATGAAGGTTTCCTATAAGAATTGAACAAAAAAGTCTATTGTTCTTTGGGCTCTCTTCATGAGAGTGGAGGGAACTAAGGTCTTTCACCATATTTCTGGTTCTTCAGTGTAGTGATTAAGCATGCCTTTGTGCCAAAATACTGTCAGGGAACAGAGCTCAAATTTGCTCAGGAAGCAATAATAATTTTGGCATGCATTAAACACACTATAACCTTGAGTACTGAGTGCAGTTCTGGGCCCTAAAATGTCAGCAAGATGTGAAGGTCCTTGAATGCATCTAGGGGAAGGCAAAAAAGACAGTGAAAGGTCTGGAAGGAATGTTCATGTGAAGAGCAGCTGGAGACTTTGGCCTTGTCTAGTTTTGAGAAAAGGGGTTGAAGGGTGACCTCATTGCTGTCTACATCTTCCTTGGGAGGAAAAGTGGGGAGGGAGGTGCTGAACTATTTTCCCTGGGATCCCATGACAGGATGTGCGGGAATGGTTCAAAGCTGCACCAGGGGACGTTGAGACTGGACATTAGGAAACATTTCTTTACTGAGAGGGTGGTCAAACACTAGAGCAGGCTTCCTAGACAGGTGGTCAATGTCCCAAGCCTGTCAGTGTTTAAAAGCATTTGGACAATGTCCTTAATAAGATGCTTTAGCTTTGATCATCCCTGAAGTGGTCAGGCAGTTGGACTAGATGATACTTGTAGGTCTCTTCCAACTGAACTATCTTGTCCTGCCATGTCCTGCCATGTCTGGCCTATCCCATCCCATCCAATCCAAAAAGTATTAGTAAACTGCTCTTACAGCTTTCAGTTTTACTACTGGATTTTAAATCATAAAATCAAGGCTATTGTGTTCCCAAATGCATGGAGGTCAAGCATTATTTAACAGCTTTAGAAAACTCTACGAGTGTAATATATGAAGATATGCTGTAAGGTGAAAGACTACTTTTGTGAAGTCAGAAAATAGTCACTGAATTTGTACCCTCTATAAGGACAATACAGCTAAACTTTTAGAAAGCATGTCATTAAGAGTTTTGGATAGTCATCAAAATAAGGAATCTCAATCTTTAAAAAAATTTCTAAATCAAGACCTACTTTTCCACTGTTTTCCCTTTATTCATTAATTGAATGGATTTGTATTTCATCTCAGGTTGACTGCTTAGCTTCTCTTTACCCTTTCCACAACAGGATGTTATTTCACATTCAGATCTACCCAATCTTCTCTTTCCTGCCTTGTTTCATGGGATCTATCACTAAATTGTAAATTGTTTATTAATTTTATTACTTAATGTGAGAACTCAGATTATTAAAACTTCTCTGACTGAGGTCTCAAACACATTACTGCAGGGTAAGAAGATAGCAGGTGCTGGCAGATCTACAATAAATACCTATTTGAGTGCTTTAGCCTGTGGCAAATGCAATTTAATTTAAGTTAGCATGAAAGAAGGCTAAGCTAACTTAATTTATTTTGCATTCACCATGAGTTATAAGAATTCACAGTGGACAGTTGCTGCAGATCAACTGCTGTGTTTTTGAAAGTGGTTCTTTTGTCAGTTAGATTGGTGTGACATCAGGGAACAATCAGGACAGAAATCTGTAATTCTGGTATTGCATAGTATAGCTACCCAGGTAGTCTATTAAGCCATCCAGCCCTCAGTGTGAAATACTAAGCCAAAGAAATTTGATGCGAAGAATAAGAGTTTTATAGAGGTGCTCTTTGGGATGGGCATTGTTTGGTTTTTAACTGGAGTCAGATCTTTCCTCAGAGTAGTTCTTAGGTCACCAAGCAAACATAAGAAAAAGAAAACAAAAAGCAGAGACATCACTTTTGACTTGTCATGTAAAATTACAGATTTATATGTGTCATGAATGGGATTGTGTAAACCATCAACTTTTTCTTCCTGGAATTCAATGCAAATATGCCAATTACATCATGGTAAGCAAAGGTGTGTTCCTGTTTGGTGCCTGTTTATTGTCTCTTAGTTTTGCTCAGCACTGCATAGCCATTCATTTTAAATCTGCTTTTGAAATTGTAGCATCCTGGAGTGCAAAAATAGGGCAGTTGTTGTTTTTCTTACTCTTATGCAGGCACATTCTTAATAACAAACATATTGAATAGAATATTCTATAGAAAAACTCTACAATGTGAGGCAATGTAATTTTGTGAGGGGCAAAAGTAAAATGGAAAAAAAAAAGAATTTATGGCTTCATTGAAGCTAATTGATAATTTTTAAGGACTTAAGCAGGGAAAGAACATCTTCCTCAATGTTCACATAGAAATTTGTTTTTTTCCCCAAAGATTATCTAGTGCAAGCATAGTGTGAGAGTCACCATAGAGCATTTGACAGTCATGCTATTATGGGATGTCAGATTATGAGTTCTTTTTTTTTTTTTTTTCATTCTTAACATCCAGTAATCAATATGGTCATCACAGACTTTCTGAGATGTGCATTATATAGGTGAGGAGTAGCATGACTTGTGCCATGTAACATGTCATGCTGGAAAAGCAGGGTTGCAACATGTTTCTTTGCTGACTGCCACAAAATTCTGCAGCTCATTCTCCTTCCTTTTGGCATGGGATAACAGAAATACATCTTGGTTCTTGTCAAGGGTTTATCATGACACTGAAAGATCTTTATTTTCGTATGCTTGACACAGTCTTACCCTGTCCAGACTTCAAGCCAATCAGACTTGAGTCTTTTCTTCTCTAGAAACAGAACAGCATTACTTATCAAAAGTACAAGAAACACTAGCATGCATAGGATATTATCTAAGACTCATTTCTTATGTAAGCAGAGCTTCTGACTTACCCAGAAAATGGAGAGAAATACCTGTATTTCTTCAGAGTACAAGAAGAGGGAGGCCACTGAAGGAACTGCCTCCAAAGACTATACAGACACACTGTGGTGATTTGAGAGGTGTCTGAAACTACGGCCAGTGTAGTCAATGTCTTCTTGTTAGCCTGCAACTACACTTGTCTTGCCTAAGAACTGCAGACTTGTGAACCTTGAGCTCTGGATTTTACTGTTGGCTGAAAACTCTCCAGAAACCTGAGATATCTGGGTTGAGGCTGTAAGCCCCTTTGGATGAGAATAGAAAGGAATATCAATTCACTATTGTGCTTTAAATATATCTATTTTTCCTAGAGGAACAATGTACTGTGTACTTGTCAGCTTTACTCCAGGCTTAAAAGAGAAGACATAGATATGATTTGAACAAAGGAGAAAATGAAGTGGTTACAAAGTTGGAAAAATGTTGACATATAAGATTCAATCTCCAAGGGGCTTTGATTTCCCCATGTACTTCCAAGCAGTAAACCTGCGTGCCGCCTGAGTTGAACATGCAGAAGTTGAATATACTCAGCTGGCAGTGTCTCGGACATGGGAGGTTACTAATAAGACTGCGAACCTGTCTCTTAAATGTTATCCAGAAGGTATGTCCTTTCTTTTGAATGCAAATAAAACAACATGTGGGAGGGTGTCAGAAATGCATTGTTAATTTACAAGTCCCTATACTTACATTTCCATCTGTCTTTGAAATCCTATGAGGATTTTGGTAGGACCTTTCCCAAACCTGTCACATCACTCTGCTTTGATACTGAAGTTTCTGTGGGATGTTAATTGCTTTCTTTTTTTTTTTTTTTACTACAGCTCAACTAGTTATAGTTTCAACTATAACTACCTTCACAGATGTCAAAAACTACACTATCAAAATCTTTCTGCTATGCAACCTGTAACAAATCACATATCATAAATGGAGTTTATCATTAAACACTTTCAATTGTCTTTTGCCTTGTTGTCTACTCAAAGAGACTACATACAAAATGTAAGAAAAGATATTTCAGGAAACAGAAAACTTCCATTAAACACACTCTTTCTCCACATCCTGGTGGTTTTTAGTCTCCTTTCTCCATTGTACTCACTGTGCATCTTTCTCTATGATACTTAAACACGGAACAAACATTCAGATTAACTGGTACTCTTCATCTGTCAGAGCAGGTACATACAACCCTTAGGTGTCAGTTTCTGCTGCATACGCAGTGTATATAAAGTGGTAGGAATTAAAGGTTTTAAATACTAAGAACAAAAAAATGTTAAGGTTTGAGAGATACAGAGAGTTTAAGAACATGAGGGATGCTCCCCCACCTTCTGAAAAGCTGAGAGGCAATTTACTGCTAGGCTACCAAAACACTCCAATGTATACAAATTATCTTTGGATCAAAGCTGGCTCAACTTCAGTAAAAGCAGAGAGTGGACAAAGACAGTTCAACCATTTGCATGTAAGCCTTGCTTTTACTCTCTCTTCCTTTCCTTTTCCTTATAGGTATAATGACAGCATTACTTCCATTGAAAAACCCTGAATATTTGCTATTAAAAAACCAAAATGATAATTGAAAAAGATTATTCTATCCAAGAAAGAGAAGACAACAGCTAAACTGTAGAGTTACAGTCATTTTTCTGTCTTTTTCTGCGTCATTCAGTGTGTGACCGCTTTACCAGGATGTAGATAGTCCTCTCAAATGGCAACATTCATAAATGAATGTTTAGAATACGTTCCTGATGAAGATTATCCTCAAGTAAGGAGAAATGATGACTGAGATGCCTTACCTCCCAATGTGAGCAAATTAGCTACTTGTCATTTGAAGTGAAGGACTGGTTAGGACCATTATAATACAACAGGGTTGGGGGGAGTTGGGAATGGTGGGAAATGTTTTGCTACAATTAAATTAGAAGTCCACTGAACAGGGTAAAAATAAAGCAAACTTCCTCATTTAAAATTTTCTGTTGGAAACAGAAAGGAGACTGGTTTCACTTATTATGTTTTGTTTGTTTGTTTTTTGTTTGTTTGTTTGTAGGGTTTTCTTTCTTTGTTTGTTTGTTTTCTGGCAAATCCCTGCTTATTTGCCTAAATCTTTTTTAAAAGTCTTTCAAGTGTGCATGATGCAAGTTTAGGCATATAATTTGATGATCATAGTCTGACTACTAGTTAATCATGGCTGGGAAGTGGGAGATGGTCCAGATATTTTATGTATTCCATATTTATTTCTTCTGATACAGTTTGATAAAAGTCAATGATAATGGCAGGACACAGATATTTGGGCCTGATCTTGTCCATTTTTTCTAGTGTGCCTGAATAGGACAAATAGGTAAAATGCAGTTACTGACCTCTAATTAGAAACCCATCTGATCTGTGGAGCAAAAGTGAAGTGCAGTAGTACTTGGATAGCCTGGACAGAAAGCAAAACTGGAAATGTTGAAGTAAATGAGAAACAGCTGAAGAATAGCTTTGAACTATGCTGCAGGGAAGCCTCAATTCTATTAAAAAAAGAAAAGGCAAAGCTGATAATAGGCTTCTGGCTTTGGGAACACTATATATGTATGACTAATAAAAGTAAGTGGCATCTGGTAACAGGCAGTAGTGAAGGGTCTCACTACCATTATAAATATTGTATACTAAATATACTATTCTGCTAACCGTAGCAAAATCTCTGTTTTGCATAGATGAGAGGGGAAAGGCAAATGGACCTGAAATGACCAATCTGAATACAAAAAATAATAATGCCAGTCATCATAAGCCTTTCTAGTTCATGGTGGAGTATAGGTTGTGCTTAAACCACATTTCTGTGGGTGTCACCATACTATTTACTTAAAATCTTTTTTTTATGGTGGGAGAGAGGACAGGCCAACACAGTTTCATCTTTTTTTCCCATTCCTTCACATTCTTCATTTCCATTTTCACACATTATCACTTTTTGGAACAACCATGTATCTAAAAGGAAAGTTCAGTTATGTATGTATGTTTTCATATATGCCTTATCTCATCAGTAAACACACAATTTTTCAATTCTTCTGTGAAGATGCTCTGTGCATACTACATTGTTACAACTCTGCTGGCTACTAAAACTTTTTCCAGTCATGTGTATCAAAATGGAGGTGAAGTTTTAAACTTCTGTGTTAATACAATTTTTATTGAGTTTGTAACTAGAGAAAAGATGGAGAGCGATGGAAAGGAGAATGGTAAAGGGCAGACTCTTCCTTAGTGAAGTATCCCATGTTGCTGTCTCTGTTCAGGCAACACAATGAAAAGCTTGGATCCTTTTTACTTCTAAACTTTTTTTCTGAACTTTTTCCAGAAGTCCTTCCTGAACTTCATCCCTACCAAATAAGACAGGCACATCTGTATTTTATGTTGCAATTCAAAAGATCCGTTCATTATCTTACTACTGTCAATCATTATTATGTTGGTTTGTAGTTTTGTTTTGTTTCATTTTTTTTCTGACAGAAGAGCTGAGGAACTGAGGGGAATATCTCTTTTGGTTAAGCAGGTACTTTACAAATACAGATTGTAAATACTATCACCTGAATAGCCAGATAAGGCAACTGTAAAAATAGGAAAAGCAGCCAAAGAAGTTGGGGAAGTGGTCGGGGGGCAAATATTTATTTATTTATTTTCTACAGGGATCAAAGTATTTCTTTCTTTTGATGGGGCAGTGCCAGCCTGGTCTCTGGCACTGTTTAGGCCATGCCTTATGAACCCCATGGCTGATGAACCCCATCTTTCACAAAAAGGAAAAGCTACAGCTGAATATATATCTCCGATATGAATAATTGAGGATTCATGTACTGGGACACATAGTGGAGTGTATGAACTGACCTCAGACGCAGCCTCAAAGGACAGATTAAGACTTCATAGCAAATGAAAATACAAAATTTGACATTCCTTCCTTCAGAAGTCCACCTTAATTAGAGGCTAATTTTGCTTCTCTTTTCTATGTAAATTTTCACATTTACTCAGCTTAATTTTTATTCATACTATAACCAAAATTACATAAAAATAGATTTGAGTAGCTGATAATTAAAAATTAATTAATGATCTTTTCAACAATGAATAGATGTAATTGTAATAAGCTGCCTAGAGTATCAAATGCTTACTGGATATATATACATTGAACTGTACACATTAAAACAGTTTATTGTAGAGAGAGTATTACTGAGAAAAGATGTTCCTGAAAAAGGTTTTATGTCATACCCCCTTATCTTTATATTATCTCATTGAAATCATACATAACTATTATCCTGATGTTAACCTAATGAAGTTATTACATTTAAATAAATGTTGTCCACCTATCTTTAGAATAATGAAAGCTATGTGTTTCCAGTCTGACAAATACTATGATCTAAATCTCAGAAGAACAATACCCTTGCTTTCCTTAAAGAGGAGTGGAAAAGGAGAAAATGAAAAGAATTGTATATATCTCTATTTAGAATTTTCAGATGTTCAGTTGCTGCTTTATGATAACTCTATAATTGCATGTATGAGTGGTGGTTCTAAGAAAGTAAAAATCCAAACCACAGCTATCCCAACACAGACTATATTCCTTATACAGCTATTAGTAATTGTACAACTTGCCTTCCTTGTGGCTTGTGCATGTCATCAAGGAGAATCTCACCAAGCTTAGTATTATACAGGAACTTGCACACCTGATTTTTCATTTAGTTGCTGGGATTTGACCAATACATGTTTTAAGTTAAATAACTTGAATTAAAAATTATTTTCTTTTTTTAGAAAAGTGGTATGGTATCAAGTAATTGAAAATGTAGTTCCTGCCAATGGCATTTCTCTTCTCTCTGTCTTTTTTGGCTTAGATGTCTAGATCATCCTGGCTCATAATTTCTCATGTTTACTGAAAGATGAGAAATCTTCATAGCTAATTAATTGCTACAAACTGCTGAGATAGCCTGAGATAATAGTTATTTTAAATCTACTTTCATGTACATGGTTCTGTATACATAACTATCTATACATAAGTATAGATATATATACATTTGTAGGTGGATGTATATTCATTTTAACAGCTACAGTTATACACTCTTTACATTAATATGTTAGTATATGAATGTTATTGAAATATTTGTTCTTATAATTCCCTTGAGAAGCAGTAAAATAGGAAATCCCTAATACCAGTTTAAGAAATGGTGAGAAGAGTTGACTGTGAAGGAGAAAATATCCTTGCATTATCTCAAAAGTCAATGGAAGGGAGACTCTTTAAGGTCTGTCTTAAGGTAGATGTAGGGAGCCCTACTTAGACATTGGCCTGGAAAGCTGTTCTCCTGACAACAGGGAGCCTTAATTATCTTAGATGCATTTAACTGTTGTGAACACCTCCTAAAGGTTCTTGCACAGACAAAAGGCAATAGGCAAAGAAATGTTTTTTGATCTGGTTGTGAAGTAAGGGTTGCAGTCACTGAACCATCTGTAGCTATAAATAACCATAATGAAATATCATAAGTAATGGCTGTCAGGTGAAATAGCCAGAATTGGTCACATCAAATAGCATTAGTCTAATCTCTGTTACTGCTGCCTGTTGCTGCTGACAGTTTGCTGTGATAGACTTAGCACATAGTTTTCCTTTGGCTGCAGGCACTGGTTGCTGATCATCTGCACATAAGGTAGAGGCAGCTTTTGCAGATAGTGCTTTAAAATTGAATGATTGCTTGACTCTTTGGACCACTACTCTGCTAAAAAAACAGTTCAGGGTAGCTTGGCCTTAGCTAAGTTTTCATAGGTTTCTTTTGTCTCAGAGTCTGTTTAGAAGGTGTGGAGAAACTGAACTGTTGTCTGTCTTTCTGGCAGAGGTGATAGCTTTGAACCACTGCAGTTCGTGAGAGCTTCAGACCCTCTCTCCCCTGCCTGGGCACCCACACCTTGTTCTGTGCAGGCATCTCCAGCTGTTCTCATTCCCTGTCGTGCTGCCTCTGCCTGATACATGCAACCTCTCAACTCTGCTAATCTGCTCCATGCCTTCTTTCCTCATATGGGAATCTCTGGCCTTACTGCCTGACAGCTCATTTTCTCCTGAAGGGAGGAAGAATGAGGTATTTACTTATCCAGGAAAGAATTATTCTTGAAGTGATCCTTTTGTTTGGTATTTTTATTTTGTTTGTTTGTTTTAATTTGTGGTGGTTTTATTTTTCTCCTTCTCCTCCTGATTCTCGAATGGAGCTCTCACAATTTTATTTGTAGCAAGTATTCTTTATTTGCAGCGCTGGGTGCACGGGGGATCACTCCTCCCATCGTGCGCACCTTGGGCATTCTTTTACAGCTTTTTATAGTGTTAAACACTTAATATTCAGTAGATTGCTTAATACACCTATACATATTCATTAACTATCCCCACTTCACATGCTAATGAGGTCTCCTCCCCATTGAGCAGGCACAGTAAATTTTGGTGGTGGTTGTCAGGGGTCCTGAGGATGAAGTAAGACGTCCCCTCACTTGTCTGTTCCTTGACCTTATGTAGGAATTTTCTTGGCGCAGCCTCAGTGGTCAGCAGGCATCTTTCCAAACCATAAAGCTGGTCCTGTCCAGTTCTTGTCTCTTGCTAAAAGTTAGTGTCTCTTTATCAGCTGAGTCAGCTTAGATCTTAGGCCAAATGTTAGGCACAGATACGTAATTATGCAGACAGCTTGACGGCAAGCAAGTACAAATCAAAAGAGTTTACGAATATTCAACCTTGCAAATTAACAACTATGCGAACAAAGCAGCAGCAAGCAAGTATATACGTCAAATTGAACTCCCTAATGTTTAACCTTAATACAATCCTAAATACTTCTTTCTATGCCTTTTAGTTTTGGCATTTTATTGTGAAAATAGAGCTGTTAATTTTTCTCTGAATTTAGAGACCCAAACCAAAGAACTCAGAAATCAAATGTGAGGTGATATCTGAGAGGTTTGCTGAATTTACTAAGAAATTGAAATAATAATAATAAACAATGCCTCCATCAGAGAAATGTTGGGAAGTTACACATTTAGTCTTTTCTCAGTTGCTTATGTTCCAGTTGGCAATTTTGTACATCAGATGAAACTTTATGGGCCAAAAACGGGAGTCAAAGATTGTGGTGTGGTGGTTGGTTTTGGTTTTGTTTTCTTGGGGATAGGTTTGGTTGTTTGTTTGTTTGAGAGATTAGAGAGAGATCTGTGAGAAAAATATATGAGAAAGGCTCACATTAGTACGTTTCCATTACAAGATAAGTCTATTCTGCTTCTCCTGGATATTACCTTCTTGTAGAAGGTATAAATTTTCTTTAACCAAGTCATCACATCAAAAGCCTGACTCTGGAGAAGTCCAGGGATACCTCACCTTTGGTACTGCTAGACAGCTCCCTTACTACTTAACCAACTTGCTATTATAGGCAAGGTTTTTTTTCCAGCTACTTTCCTAAGGGTTGGCAACTCCACTTAGGACCCCAGAACTGGAATCCATAGCAATCTAACATGGCTCTAAAAGTCATATGTGGGTCTGAGGGTCCACCTGTGAAAACAGATCTTGGACTGAGCTTCTCTTTCCCTTTATTATTTCAGTGTGGCCCATTAGGCTTATTGTCAAAATTAAATCTAGTGATGTTTTTGAGTTAATCCTTAATCAGAGCCAGCTAGAAAAATTGAAATGTTCTGTTTGATTTTCAGTAGATTTCTCACACAAGTAGTGTCTGAAGGGACTGATGAAAAACTGATGAGGAGATTCTTCTTATTCTGCTTACACAACACAAAGAATGCTGTACTAATAAGAAAAGCACAGATTTTTTACCCAGGCAGAAGGAAACATTTTATTTTATTTTTGCTATATTTTATAAGAAATGTTTCTAGAATGTCTTAGCAGTCTACGCAGTCTACTCAGCAGAAAGTATTCTTGCTGATGTTGCATACCATTTTAATGGTTTATGGAGTCACTGAACTTTATCTGAAATTAATTTTCACAATTATTTCTATGTACCTTCATTTTTTGAGAACAGAAACTACTGTTTCTACCAGCCTGAGCTATACTTTCTCTTCTTTTCCTGCTGCAAAATGGCAGGAAATCACTCACAGATACTTTGATTTTATGTGTCGTATTGCTTGTCCAAAAAAAAAAAAAAAAAATCATTAAAAACTAAGGCAGGCTGCTCTCCCTGCTTTCTGACAATAACTATAACTCCCTTGAATAAGTGCTGTTACTTCACTTACTAAACATTGGTAAAGAACTCCTTAAAATAATGAGAAAGAACTTCCATGTCAATAAGAAGAAGTGGGAGTACAAAATCTGTTTAGCAAAAGATTGTTATTTATTTATTTATTTATTTATTTATTTTCCTTTTCTCTGATTATGTGGTTGTTTAGATTAACTACTAATTCTGGCATGTCTCCTATTGTGGTGTGACTGAGTGATAAACCCCTGTCATGGACAAAGGATCAGAGGACCTGGCAAGGGCAAAGTCTCACCAAAACTTGAGGATGTAGAGTATGAGTAACCACATTCGATGGAAAGCAGATGTCTCAACACAAAGGAGAGGAACCAGGGGTGGTCTTTGCTTAAGACAGACAGCTCTGTCAGTTACCTGGATCAGCTGGTGGCTGGAAAAGTTTCTCCCTGAGTTCATTAAGAGTGTGGATGTCTCTCTGAGTCAGGTAAGCCACCATGGAGGCAGTGTATACATGGCTCAGCCCAATACAGGGTATGAAAAACAGACATTTAAACAAAAAAAATTGGAACAGAGCATTGGGCTTGATCTGTCTTCAACGCATGTATGCCTTCCCAGCATCACGATTATGTGGATTGCATTGACATGGTGTTAATATGGTTGTAATATTAAATGTCTTCAAATAAGTTTATGTGATATTAAACATTACACTCTCCATGCACAGGAGAAAGAAGGTCAGAGATACTGGACCCTGGCATATGGCTTACTTGCAGAATTTCATCAATACAAGAAGTCTTTTCCTGATTCGCAGACATGGGACATATATAGGCTGATCTATTTATTAAATAGATTTTCTGTGCAAAAATTCATATAAGCTTAATCTTATCATTCTCTAAAATACATTGAGAATAGCTTAAATAAAATTCTTGGAAATTTTGTAAAAGTCACATAGAGAGTAGGTGTGTAGAGGTCACTTACTGGAGATCCTAGATCAAAATTTTGCCCATGCCCTTAGGACTTGCTAGCTTGGGAACATTTTTGTAGTTTAATATGCAAAACTATTTTTGAGACAACACTGTGTTTAGGAAGTAGTGAGTCATTTGTACTCTATATAGACTAACAGTGTGTTCAATGGGAATGAGAATGAAAGGATTTGATTAAGATATATTGCTTTAATTAGCAAAATGTACTCAAGAACAGAAATAGAACTGTTTTAAAATCCCCTTTTGATTTACAGTCTGAGGAGGATCAATAACATCTTTTAACAAAAGGTGTAGACTGTTCCAGAAAGTGTCTATAACACTCTCTGTTGTATGTATATTGTTATTATCAGTGAACGACTGCTGGCTATTTTTGCATGTGTCTATTTTCTCACGGAATTAGTGAAGAGATGTTTAACAGCTGGGTTTACAACATTTATCTATTTTAATATAGTTCAATTCTCCCTACAGATCTGAATTCTTTTCTTTACCAATATGCTGTTCTGCAGTGGCCAGCATGGAGTAATACGCAAATATTACATCTTTGGGCATTAAGATCCAAGTACAATTAGTTAATACTTATAATGAGTACAGTTATTACTTTAGTCCATAAGTTGCTGGCAGTCCATAGCAGTGTCAGGGCTCTGGATGTGCAGTGCTGTCACATTTCAGGGTTGCAGTGCTTTCAGTATTAGAGGCAATGCATTGTCTGCACAATCCCTATTAGTGTTTTTGGTTCAGTTGCAAAATCTTTTTAAACAATAGGGAGGAGGTTGTAGCCTGTATATTCCCTGTGCAGAATCCTCCATGGACTACTGACTGTAGGAAGGGAAATAACTATTGCTGAACTAAATTAGTCTTCATGAATACAGCCCTTCTGTCCTCTGTCCTTCATCAAATCACAACCATAGCTTGCATGTAACCCAAGCTGAATACTCTAGTGAATGCAACATTTTATTTTTCCTTCTAAAAGTGATGGATGCTTACCAAGGTACTTTGCTCTGTTTTCAGTAGGGTTGTAAGAGTAACTGGCCCCTTAAGAGCCATGAGCTGAAATGTCGCAGGCTCTTTAAGACTATGTTTTCAGTTAAGAGTACCTGTGAGTGCTGGTCAAAGTGTATTAGCAACTTGATTAAATTCCTCTCCGTTACTCGCAGACAATGCCCTTAACTGCTTCTGTGGGTTTACTGTATTAAAGGCTCATCAGAGTTATGGCTGCTGACTTAGTGTTAATCACCACTGGAGAGCACCACCAGCGTATGTTCACGACACTGACACACTCGTGCTGCGGTGTTTTATGAAGAAGGTCAGTATTACCTTTATTGCATTGACATTCGTAGGACAGCAGTTCTACTTTAAGATTTTTGAGCTGCCAAGGACATGACATGACTAACTTGATATGCAATGCTTGTCTCAGGCTTCTTTGCAGGGCTTCTTATTTTAAGATAACTACATGTTTTAAGGAGCCTAAAAACCTGTTATCACCCAGATTGGACATGTATAAATTCTATTTGATTATATTTAGCCTGACTGAACCTTTAGCTGCAGCAATATAGAATGAATGTGAAAGTAGACCCATGGATAATAATTATAAATTAAATAGGTGCACATAACATAAACACACCTAACATATCCCTGATTAGACAGTAGATGTACTTCTATTTTTTATAAAAAAATTATTTCTTTTTGAAAACAGTTATTATCTACTTTTCCCATTTTAATGTGTAAATCTATCTATACTAAAAATATTTTGTAGAAATAAGACTTCAGTAAAAATATATGATAAACAAGTTTGTAGTTACTGGATTACTTGGGATATGGTTTAGTCTTTCATTTTTAGATTTTAAGTACTTAGAGTGAACAAACAGTAGAGCTTTTTTTTCTCCTATGTTTTCCATACCTTCCTTTGTTGTTTTTCTATATTCAGTTATAAAATTGTATTTATTGATTGGTCATTTGATATGAGCCAAAGTAATTTTTTTTAATGCACAGTAGCACTGTTATACATTGTTTTATGCAGGTATTTTTTAATTTATTATTTGCTTTCATAACAAAGGGTTCAGAAGACATGTTTATGAGGACAGTTAGTGACCCTAGGGTTCTTTTGGTTAGGAAAGCAAGCCAAAAAAAAATTATAACATCCCAGCATGCCTTCGATCAGCTGCATCACACTCTCTCTGGGCTCTGAGAACATGCTTCTCTGCCAGGAACATCTGGCTTTTGAAAAGCTGATAATAAGTTTGGGATTCCTGTAACAAAACTAGAAAAGAATGATAAACCCAGGAGTAAATTATATATTTTTTTTCAAAGTGGAAGCAGTTTCACTTTCCTTAGGGATGAAGATCAAAATGAGAAGGACTTGCCATAATGCTGGCCTAAAGAAATTATTCAGTAGGTATACACTGTTTCAGCTCAGAGAAAACTTGATTCCACATACCTGTCCATTAGCTTACTCGATAATATTAACAAAGGCACAGAAATCCTCGTAATATATGGGTAGAAGTAGTTCTGCAGACACCAGACATTTTGTTTTTAACCTTGATTTACTAAACAAATACAATCGTGAAGCAAAGAGATTTTTTTTTTAAAACATCATTCTAAAAGATTCATATCCTGTTTTGTAAGCAGAATAATTAAAAAAGTCATGACAAAAAGTAGCTCTTTTAAAAAAATCTCTAGGGATTGACTCAACTAGTAGTTTAAGCACATGTCTAATTTCAAATCTATGATTAGTTACATAGGGGGATTATTCATATCATTTAAATTCTGCATGTACCAAAGTAATTTGTTGCATTAGGGGTGCTGTTCTGTGCATACAAGAGTATCCTTACTGGTTCTGTCTGTGATGAAAATAGTGTTAACTGAACATTATAGGTAAGAGGTCTTTTAAATGATTCCACAGTGTATTATATCAGCACCAGAATTTAATACATAGTTTTTGTTTTTCAAATAACTTAGATTTTTAGACCGTTATCATGTGCATAAGTAGCTTGTCAGCAAAAGGAATCTGTACATACAGATAACTTATTCTGTAATGAAAAGATGTATGCTAAATAGTACTAAAACCATTATCAAGTCCTCAGTACAAGGGAAAATTCTGATCTGTTCTCTGTGGGTATATAGGGTTGTCCTTGCTAGAAGCTGTATCCTTGTGACGTGTACCACATAGCTATTTGTATAGCAGTTAGAAGGCTGGCTGGAGTCAGGTCTTGTGTCTGGCAGGGAAGCTGTGATTTTGCTCTTCACCCCCCGAAAGGCTGTTAGGTAGGCAGGGGCAGTCCTGGTGACAGGAGGGGGGACACACAACAAAAGGAAGACCAAGACAAGTATAATTAAACACATCATCATTTATATGATAGGACTCCAACTCTTGCTTGTGTGGGGTAAAACCTCAAAGACGTCAGTGAAATTTGTAGTCAAATAGCTGTTGTATATTAACAGTAGCTTGTGAATACAGACCTGAATTTTGTCCATTGTGTATGTACTTTATAAGCATGTTCCTCTGAAACATTAGCTGTGCATCTTGCATTTGGGACAATGTTTAAGCCTATTTAGTATCCAAAGTTAGTTTCCTTGTTGATTCTTTGCTCATTTCTCTGCCTACCCTTTTTTCTCAACCGCACAACATCTTTGGGTTTTTTTCCCCATAGAATCACAGAATGAAATTCAGTAAGCTGATTTCCTTTTTGGAGATCTGTATATTCATCATTTACATAATAGTGAAGTATGGTTTGTGGCATTTCGGTAGGAAAAGACTCTATTAAATATTTACATTTTGAGAGATTGGAAGGCTTACAAACCAACCTCTAATTAACTCTTGTAAGAAATATTATATTCTGTGATGAATATAACACCAAATTCCTTAATGGTACATTCCCTATATAATTTATCATTGACTGTTTTCATCCCATTACCTTTTTTTCTTTATTTCTTTTATACTTTGATCATTCATCTTGACAAAGTCTCACTTCAGCATAGCACTGGATTATCTCATTAGCCAATTGGGCTTCAATTCATGCTAACAGCCCCTGGTGCAGGATTATAAACCAATACACAAATGTTTTCCTAATCATGATGGAATGAATGGCTTGATGTCCTTAACATGACCCTTTCATTATGCCCTGTTAAAGAAACCTAACCAGTTTTGATGTTTGAAATACTGACATGGGTGATCAAGTGCTCATGGAAAAAATAGAATTGACACACTTTGATAAAATAACGAATAACACAGATTTTTTTTTATTATTTTTTTTTTTTAAAGGAAGAAAACCCAGCAAAATATAAAACATAGAGTGATTCTCCATACCAGATTCTGTCAAAACCTTTTGATTTCTTTTTCAGAGAGAATGTATCAGTCTGTAAAGTGGTCTATTGTAGGTGATGTTTTATGACCTGCTGGCTTTAACACCTATGTTGACTCACAAAATTACAGCCTCTGGATGTTTTTTTTCTGCCCTACATAGGCTAACATATTTGTATGCAAAATTACAGATTGTACCTGATTGGTATTCAGATTCCAACCTTAATCTTTTATTCAGTTCAGATTTATTAGCTTTGCCATATAACGTTCTCAGCATAGCAAAATGGCCAGCAGTTTGAGATGTGGAGACAAGAATGAGAAGCATTAGGTAAAGGAAAAGAATTAATTACAATGGCAGGGCTATAGAAGACAGCCTTGGTAGAAAAGCAAGGGGACACATTTGTTTTGCTTTAATCTTTAAGAGTCAGCTGTGATGCCTACTCTTTGCTTGTTTCAAGAGAACTGTTAAATGTGAAGCAGAAGTGGAAGGAACCCCAGCATCTGTTGACACTGTCAGGAAACAAAGTTAACTATTGACTCGTGGCTTTCTTACCTGATTCTTTGGGAAACAGCAGCTCATCCCCGGTTTGTAATACATCCTGGCTCAACAGTCACAATCACTGATCATTATCCTAAGGGTAGAAGATCCTAAGTGTGGCCACACAGCCAAAGACCGTCCTGTATTTAGAAATAGGCAGTGGAGACAATGAAAAGAGAACATACGAGGATCAGGATTACCTTCCATGAATGCTCTTTACAGTTTTTGGTGAACTGCAGTTCAGAAACTTCCATGGACAGTGGTATTTTTGTGTTTGATAGCACTAGGTGGATGGTTCTTTTATGATGGTTGTCATTTTTTCCACAGTACCAAGTCTTAAGACCATTCAGAATTGAATCTCAGATGCAGCAGGTAGAGCCTGAAATCTTACTGCACACTCTGGCCTTGAAATTTATCTGTAAAATTATTTTTATCATGAAATAGGGATGTTTTTAAGGTAATAGTATCTGTTTTAGTAATTGAAAGATTGTTTCCTATTTCACCTTAGCATTACTTGTGTCTCTAAACATAAATAACTATTAATATGTAAACAATAATATAACATAGAATTAACAAGTGTTGGGTTTTCTTCTGACACTTCTGCACCACCACTTATACTTCAGATTTTGAATCTCTAGATAGGAAAAATTAATTCTTCCCAGTGTGTACTAGTGAGAGGGAAGTCAGCTTTTGTGATTGTGCAAGTGATGGATGACAGCATTGTCTGGAGCCAAGTATAAACTGAGTTGCTGCAATGCAAGCTGCCACACAGAGTACCAGTCTGTGGTTGTGAACTATCATGCTATATTACAGCCATTTAATGGAAATTGAGTGATGATAACAATATGTTATTTTAAGCACAAACAGTGAAACAGTGGCTTTTTCTAATTAAGACAATATAAGAGGAGTGTTCTTTTGGTTAGTGGCAAAGGGCAATCTTCAGTGTGGATATACCTAGCTCCAAATATGTGCAATGGAAAAAAAATCATTATACCTCTAGGCATATGAGCTTTTTCTTTCATTAGGCCCTTGGCAGTTTGACATTTTAGAGTTGAAAAGTTAGAGATTTTTCATAGGGACAGTGGAGGGACCCCAAGGGCAGTATAGGGAGAACAGACTTTGGTGACATACCAGAGTGCAGGGATGTGGGAGGCACTGTGCTGTGCACAACCAGGAAGTCCTGAGCACTCTGGTTGCACCCTCATTTTAGCAGATAATCCACAGAACACAAGCAACCCTTGTTTATGGAAAGGAAGCCTCTGTCTGATTCAAATTTATGGATAAAAAAAAATGCACTTCTGCAGACAGCATTGAAAATGACAGTTATCACAGTGAAAGAATTAGTAATGTGTGTGTCACATGTCATGGTGTCAGCTATATGGTGTGTCACATGTTATAGTGTCAGCTATTAACAGTAATATGCTGAATTCTACAACACTTCTAATTTCTGGCTGGACAGCTGCAAGACAGAGAAGGACCTGGGGGTGTTGATTGACAGCAGGCTGAACATAAGCCAGCAGTGTGCCCAGGTGACCAAGAAGGTCAACAGCATCCTGGCCTGTATCAGGAATAATGTAGTCAGCAGGAGAAAGGAGGTGACCCTTCCTCTGTACTTGGCTTTGCTGCACCTCAAATATTGTGTTAAATTTTGGGCCCCTGTCTACAAGAAGGATGCTGAGGTGCTGGAGAGGGTACAGAGATAGGCTGTGAAGATAGTAAAGGGTTTGAAGCATGTCTCTTATGAGGAAAGGTTGAAGGATCTGGGGCTGTTTAGCCTTGAGAAAAGAAGGCTGAGGGGAGACCGTATTGCTCTGTACAACTACCTGCAGGGAAGTTGTAGCGAGGCAGAAGTTGGTCTGTTCTCCCTAGTGACAAGTAATAGAGCAAGAAGAAATGGCCTGAAAGGGGAGGATCAGGCTGAGTATTAGGAAGACTTTCTTTACTGAAAGGGGTTATCAGGCATTGGAATAGCCTGCCCAGGGAAGTGGTGGAGTCCCCATCTTTGGAGGTGTTTAAGAGCCAGGCAGATGTTGTGCTTAGGGACATGGTTTACTGATTTTGATAGGGCTAGGAATAAGGTTGGACTTGATGATCTGGAACGTCTCTTTCAGATGAAACAATTCTACGATTCTATGATTCTTTCATGAAGATCTTTTGCAGCTATTCAGTTACACATTGCATCCCACAGCTGATCTTAATGGGTTAAGCAACAAAAACTTCACAGTTCAGAATATGACTGCTAAGTTTCACTGGCTGTCAGGTCCACATGAGAAACAGTAAATCTTTCAATAGCTTTGTTTTTATGCTGCATTTTTTCTACACTACAAGGTTTGCATAAAAGAGACTATCACTGAAGAAGTTACTTTAATCCAATATTGATACATTGTTCTTCCTCTCTAGCACTAGAATCAGGCACTTAAAGAGAAGAACAGAAGAACATTACAGCTTAGTTCAGCCTGGAGTTCACTTTTCATTTATGTCTTATTAAATTAGCATGGTAGATCAGTGAGAAAACAGTAAGTGGCAAAATTAAATAGAATTATATATTATATATAACCCCCCCCCGTGTATATATGCATATATACACACATACATACAGACACACATATATGTATGAAAGCACTAGACACTAAATTTAGGGTAGACATTTTTTGAAGAAAAAAAGTTCCACATCTTTTCTTGAGAGAAGGAGATGTTATTTGAGAATAAGCATTGATTAATCATGTTCGTTTATTTGAAACTGGTCATAGTAATGATTATTGGGTTGGTTATTTATTTGCTTGTTTTCTATGATATGACAATATTGCAAGACTCTGGGGCCAGGAGGTGATTGGCCTCCAATTCCAGAAGGGTTTCAAGAGATTATTTTCTATTTGTGTTTACATATATTGACTCTGTGCTTTCAAAATAATTTTTTCATCTGGGTATTTCCATTGTTTTGCATGTACTTCTTCCTCTGTGACAACATACTTTGGTAACAGAACTCAAAAGGGACATGTACAGCTAAATAATATTTTTCAGACAGAGAACAGAAAGCAAACAGGAACTTGCTAAAACAAATCTTGGTTTAGGTAGTGCTTGAACTACTTCTAAAATCAAAGGGGAAAAGTCATGTATTAGGTCTTTCTTCTTCCCATTAAATTACTTAAAAGTCTGTCTGCAGGATCAGCCTGGAGTCTTGCTAGCAGATGAGCAAACCATGTTCTATCAAATATCTTTCTGGAGGCATTTTTGGTATTTCCATTTTTCTTTATTTCTTATGCTATGGTGAAAAGGAATATTCTGAAAGAGTACCCCCTTGCAAAATACACAAAAAACTACTGCTATGTGATTATGAATGTTTTAGTAAAACAGCGTATGGTGTGCTTGTTTTGCCTTCTTTCATATAGTATTATCAGAAGCAGTTTCATTGCAGTAAAAACAGCCCATAAAAGTAGCATGCATGTAGCATGTAACATACAAATATGAAGTAAGGTAATGAACCTACATTAGCTGAACATCTAGTGAGTGCAGAAAAACAAGATTTTGCTAGAAACAGTAGGACGAAAAAAATTGTGGCATGATTTTACTGGGGAAATACATACCTCACTGTCAGAAAACTTTTCAATCCCATGTATTTCTTCAGGGTTATGAGTGTTTCCTGCTTTACAGAACTTTAGTGAATATCTTTAATATGCGCGAGTGTGCTATTATTTCTGAACTCACAGATGATAATATTGCATATATTTAATTTCTGCCAAATTAAAACCCCCTCTTTCACAGAGATCTGCACAGCTTAGAAGAGGTATTTTTCCCAATGTGTTTCTTCTGTTGCCACAGAAAAGAGAAATCTGTTAAACTAGATAACTGACTGTAAGCTTGTAATTGATACGGATATAATTAATGAAGAAGTTTTAGTAGCATGTAGTATTGTTCTGAACAGTCTGTTGAACTGTAGCTTGAAATTAATTTGAAAAAAGAAACATTGTTTTATATAGGGCTTCTTTCTAAGGGAAACTGTCTTAAACATCAAGACAACATTAAAAAATTTATGCTGAGACACTATGGAAATTAATTTAGCAGTTTTGCAATAAAAAATAAGTAGTCTTTTTTTTTTTGTCTATATAATAAATATACACATAATAGTACATGTTTTGGTCTTTTCTTCAAGATTCTTACAGATCCTGGTAAAGAGTCCCTGAATAAATTTCTTTAAAATTTCTTAATTTACTTAAGACAAAATAGGCACACAAAGATTGTATCTGTTGATCTCAAGACCACAGTTCAAAGAGCAGCTCAACCTTGGGCCAACTAATCTCCTATTGAACTGTCAGGTCCTTTTGCCTGAGCCTTTCTTCACCTTCCAGAGTCATCATTGTAGGCTTCTTTTTGGTTTAAGTATATACACATTAGTTGTTGTTGTTTTGTTGCATGTTTTTTTCTGTACAAAGAAGCAGTGTCTATTCCATGTATCCTTGCTATATGTGTGTACCACACCTGGAAATTTCACTTATTATCATGGCTGTGTGCTCCAGTATAGCCACAAAAATTACCTTTTTTCATCAGCTGAAACCTGGAGAAAATGTAAAGCTTTCCAGGGTGTGGAAACTGAAGTGGTAACTGAGAAATGTGTGATGACTCTGTTTATTCAAAACATGAATGACAATCAGTCAAAACACAACTGTTGTAAGCCAATATTTATCTTTGCAGGTATGAATAGGCTTTTAAGCCATTATCACTGGCTCCAGTTTTGAAACTACTCAGAGTGGTCCTCTGATGTCAGCTTTGGATGCAGCATGGCCTTTTTAAGCTGACTGGGCTCTTTTGTTTTGTTTTGGCTGAAAGTTTGGCTTTCTATTCAGACTTCTGCTCAGAACAATTTATTCTTAACCATCCATAAAAGTGAAATAAACTCCATGACCCTCATTTCCATATTAATTTATCATGTTACTTTTGTTTTTTTATTTCAGTTTTCTAAGCTTGGCATGTTCTCAAAATTAGCACAACTCTGTCAAAATTCTACGATGCTAAGAGATAGTGGCAATAAATTATCAGCTTGTCTCTATGTGGATGAAGTCCTCAGCACTGTGTTTTCAGAGACAAAAAATAACAGATGAAAATGGAGATACCAAGGAACAGACAACTCCTGCACTGAACAGTGGCAAAAAACCCCAGTGCCACATGACGTGATGATAGGCTTTGTGCTGACAGCTTCCACCCTGCACATCTGGGAAATTCTGCACATAATGACATGTAGAGACATACCAGAACTGCTGCACCTGTACAAGGCAAACAGCCAGCATATACACAATGAATCTGACAGATCCTGATCATAGATTGGCTCTACAAATAATCTTCTGTGAAACTGAAGGGGCTCAAGGGGCTCCAGTGCGTTAGACACAGAGCTAGCTTCCTGCTGCACAAGGCACGCATGGCAGGACCGGAACACTCTGGCACGTTTTTTTTGTGCACACACTAGATATTTAAACTATGCCATCTGTTCAGGACATAAGGGCTTTGAGCAATCTGACAGGGTTTCTGAACATCTGGAAATTTTGGACTAAAGGGGTAAAGTTGATGATGTTAACAGCTAAGAACTACAGGACCCTTAGTTTTTCCATCAATCTACAAAATTCTCTGCTTCCACACTGGCTCAGAATGATCTATTCATAAATGATTGCTGAAGGACAAGGTAAAAATTTTCTTTTTCTTTTTTTTTTTTTGGCATGTAAATGAATAGAATGAGGGGGGTTTGGCAGCTTACAAGCATTTCAAAAGTCATGTCACTTCAAAACCTATGCTTCTTCTATAATTTATGAGGCATTACATATCATCACTTCCTGATAAGATTCATGAAGGGACTAAATCCTTTGAAAAAATTCTTCAGCTGAAGCTAAAAGAGTTCTTTTTTTTTTTTAATGGATAACCTGATCTTAGAAATTCCTTAGAAAATTCCCTAGAAAATTCCCTAGAAAATAGAGATATATATTCATTAGAATAAATTTTTCAAGGGTAGACCCAAATGTTTAGTTTCCTTTTAATTTTTTCACTTAACATCTTCCTATGTCGAGGCAGATGCTAATTTCTGTTAGTATTCCATTGCATTCCTATCTAAAAACTTTCAAAAAAAATATGTCCAGTGTTTTCAAACCTTATTTTGTATGATGCTGAGTGAGACTCATATATATGTAATACTTATAGGCCCAAACATCTCAGGTCTGTAATGGGCACTTTGTCTGTATGATATTTCCATGTTCCTACATCTTGAGGAACACGGAAAATTTACTCAATAGTGAAAGAAGACAGGATAGAAGAATAAGAAAGGAAATGACTGCAGTCCAGTCTCAACCAGGAGATGGCTTGGTATATCCATAGCCATACCACAGATGATCCATAATGGATGGGTATGGTTAAAAAAATGACAGGTAGAACCGAGAGTCTGACTTTTGGTGTAATAACTCTCAACCCACATTTCCTGTGTTATGATATTAACTATCTCACTAAAGGATAAGGAGACAATAACTTCATTGGAAGTGCACATCAAAGCCAAAAATTATTGAAATGTCTAGGTATTGAGTCTATGCAGTTATTACACTTTTAACTAATTTTTTTTCTACATGCAATATAAAGGTGGGTTTTTTTTCATGTTCTTTCTGTTTTGTTTGGTTTTGTTTGTTTGTTTTTCATTTTTCCCTTTATGTTTTTTGTTTGTTTGTTGTGTTTTGTGTTGTTCCCCCCCAATCCATTTTCTTGTATGATTCTGCAGTCAGAAATATAAAGAATGCTTCTGGAGAAGCATTATTTTGAATTTAATATATCAGTTACAGATATAATAATTATTATTCTTACAAATAAAATCTGTGGATATCAGTCACATTATCCATTTATGGGCTGAACAGTAGTGAAGGAAATTAGTACAGTATCAAGATCTTTTTTTTTAACTCTTTCATTTACATGGAATTATGTATAAAATGTTACCGAGGAAAGTGAAAACACAGAATTTGGTCAGTATGGAATTGCTCCTTTTTAAGAGCTCCTTTTGCTTCAGCTTCTCAGTCCAGAAAGTACCCCTAATGTCAGTTAAAATCTGGCATAAATCACTGACTTGCTAGCAGTGATGTACTCTCTCCATTTGATGGTTTCATATCCAGGGATAACACATAAAATTTACCTGGATTTTCACATGGAAGAGTTGGCCTGCATTTTTTCCCAAGATCTTGCTGGCAATCAAGTTGATGCAGTTTTCTTTCCTCTAGCCAGCTCTCCCACCTGCAATTATGTGATAAGATGGTCCCAGGGACTCGCTGGAAGCACTTGTTAGTAATTTACCTTGTAAGTGAGGAGAGGAACAGGGTCACATCTTTCTTTTCATAGCACATAATGGATCATCTCTGCTAGAGGAGACTTCTCCCAAGGTTAGAAATCCAATTTGACATGCGTATTCAAAAAATAAGAAACATTAAGACTTGCCAGTGATAAGGAGGTTTTTATAGCAAAGCATACCTGGAGACTTTAAAGAAATACATACCAATAATAGAAACAGCTGTAAAACCAAAACCTATTGCTGATGAACTGGAGACAAGAACGATGCACGTCTAATATTTCTCTGGATTTGAATATGACAATAAATATGTTTGATTATGAAGCAATGGAATAATTATGAAATACTGTTTGAACAATACAATAGAATGAAGTAGACTTTTCTATGGAGAAAAATAGACAACACACAGATTGTAAATTATGTAATTATCTCTCAGGCAACTGGTCCATTAAAAGAGAAACAAAATAAAGGAAAACAAACAAAAAACCCCAACACTTAAAAGACTGTAAAGCTCTTTATAGATAGACACATTCAAAACTCAGCTGAGAGGGATTAAGAATCACTGAAGCCCTGAAATGTATTTAATATATTTTATACCTCTTGCTGGCTGTAATAAACAGACATTACTTCCATTCATAAATGTATTTCATGTCAAGTTTTCAGGACTGGAAGAGAATCTTTTTATCCATATATTTCAGTATTCTCAGACACGGCTACATAATTAAAAGCATTTGATATATTTACTGAAGAAAATAAAACTTTTCTTGATAGAAGAAAGAAAAGAAAAATAGAGAAGGGACAGTGTTAATGGTACNCACTAGGAAAAAATTCTTCATGGAAAGAGTGGCGGGATATTGGAATAGGCTGCCTAGGGAGGTGGTTGAGTCGCCACCCCTGGATGTGTTTAAGAATCGCTTAGATGTAGTGTTGGGGGTTATGGTCTAGGGGTGAACTTGTAGAGTAGGGTGAAAGGTTGGACATGATGATTCCATGGGTCTTTTCCAACCTAGGTGATTCTGTGATTCTGTGAGAGAAGGAAAAGAGAGGAAAGAGAGGGAGGGGGGGAGGATCTGAGATATTTCTGAGATATGAATGTATAGGCTAGGCACTGATTTTATTTTTATCATATAGTTATTTTAAATAACATGTATATTTATTTCTTTGCATCTAACTTCGTTTCATTTCAATTCTTCCTCAGGCACATATTGTTTTAGATTGCAAATCTTTATAACATAAATGGTACGGAAGTTTCATTCCTGTACTGGCAAAATGGCTTATCTTGTATTTATTTTCCTTATTTTGCTTATAAAAGCAAAGTTCATAGCAGTAAGACTTTTTTTTTGTTTTCCAGTGTTAGAAGAAACTACTTAAAGTAAATCAATATTTCCAATATAGAAATTGCCCACCAAAGAATACTTCAGACTTATATTATGTTTACTTCAAACTATATCTATATGCAGTGCATACACTTAGATAAGGAAAAACGATCAATTTCATATATTTAAATATGTATGTGAGATCTGGGTTTATATTTTTTATTTTTAACTATAATAAGCCAGTCATTTAATAGCCTAATCTCACCCTGATATGTTGCACTGTATGGCTCAGCCTTTAATCATTACAAAGATCTCTCTCTCTAAAATGACAGGAATCTGACCAGCTAAAAATATGAGCAATATGATGATATTGATTTTCACTGAAAAACCTAAACTCAGTTCAATAACATAAAATGATGTTGCATTAAAAATATAATTCATGAAATTTCTCACATATAACAGCAGACAAGAGGCGTTTAATTCTTTTTCTTTTTACAATTACTAGCCTGTATGGGAAAGAGAAAGCCAGCAGCAGAGTTTCAAATAAATTTGATGATGTTTTCAGCCTGATTTTCTCTGTTCCACATGAACTAGTGTAGGTGTAGACCTAGCAACTTATGGAGGGGAAATAATTTTGATAATCATTTACTTTTTCTATAGATGAGACAATGACAATGAACATTTTAGATATGGCAGCACAGCACATACTAATTCTGCACTGTCCTTAAAATACTTCAGTTTTCTGCTAAAACAATTTTCCAGCTTTGAAGGTATCCAAATGTTTTTAATGATAAAAACATTTTAGAAAGATGTTAAAATGTTAAGTGTTAAAAATATTTTAGTGTCTTGTGGATCAAGTGGGAAATTTTAAATTTATTAGATGAAGTGTAATTAAGACATTAAACTTCAATGAATAAAGAATAAAAAATGAATCAATGCTAGTTAAAAACACCTAAAAGCTTTTAATTATTAAAAATAATGGCTTACATGGTTTTTAAAGTAAGATGTATCTCTTCCCCATGAAGATTTTCTTGAAGTTTATTTTCACTCATTCTTTGGATTCCCCTGTACATAGGTACATCAGATTAATATAAAGGATTTCTACTGAATGATTTTGAACATTGAGTTTAAGTAAAGGACAACATGGGTATTTTCCATACAACAAACATGATCTTTAGTATGGTATAGAATGTGACTGTAAAGATTAACCATCAATGCGTATTTTAATTTATCCATAAATTTTTGTTAGCAACCGTAAGTAACTTTTGCATGCAACAGATAAAATGAGTTAATTAGAACTATACATTTAGTAACCACAGTCCTATGGACCTAAAATCAATGAGCCAATGAAATTTCTATCCCCCTCTGCTATATAGAAGCATACCTACAAGTGCATGTAAATATTCTAAAACATTTGTGATATATACAGATATAAATTACATTTCAAATCTTCTGGGTTTATTTTTTTTCCCTTTTCAAATGCTAACTTTGTAAGTGTGGAAATGATTCATAGTACTTCTACTCATACAAGTCACTGTGTTTGTTTAGCTTTCTAGCACTTGAATGAATTTGATAAGCAGTAGCATATGACAATGTTTCTGAAAAGATTTTTAAAAGCATGTAACAAGAATACATCAATTTAGAAAAAAAGCAATACATAACCTGATTAAAATCAATAATATTTTGAAATCTTAAAGTACAGATACAAATGTGTGAAAAGACACGTACCACAATTTTGTGTTGGAAAGTGATGTGTTGGTCTTAGCCTTGCCAGGAATAAATCCAGCTAACTCCACAGACAGTAATGGACTGTTCCAGTCTGTCACAGCTAAAGAGGTAGCTCTAAATCTTTTCAAGCAAATTTTCCTCTTTTAAATTTGTGCTGTGTGAGCACTTTTAAATATGACCATCTGAGCAAAGTAATTTCTCAAACACAATAGGTTTTAATTATGGAAGCTTAAATTAATTGCTTAGGTAAATTAAAGACTGCTTAATTCCACATAGTTTCCTGACTCAGAATCATTTCTACTTTGAAAAACCCTTCACACAGTGCTTTGGTGACATTTAGATTTTTGTTTGTCATCATGAACCAGTTCTGCAGAGCACTGCAGAAACTGTCCTCCCACTTGTTATACACAGAAACCCAGAGAATTAATCTTATGCTTATCACCTAAAAATGGGCTGTGACAAATTAATTCCAGGGCATCTTGCTCCAGCAGCTTTCAGCAAATGCATAGCAGTCTGCTTGGCTGGAGACTACCATGCTGGTGGCAGAACCAGTAGGAAAGCCCTTCTGTCTATGGCTCATCTGCTTCTGTGAGCAGTCTGAACCTCCTGTAACTGATGCTATTATAATACTCTGATATCCAATATAAATAAGTTACAGTAAATGATGATGCACACAGCAACACAGCAAGACACTTACCATAACTGCAAGGTACATACAGCTTTCTGAGTGACAAAATGGGGCTAGGGTTAGAAAGAAACCTTTAAATTCAGCGTTTGAAGGGACTTGCCACAAAATGGAAGAAGATAGACTATTTTGTGCTCAACTTACAAGCTTAAACAGCAGAGGAAAGAAGAAATTATGAAAAACCGTAAAATTTAGAGTGAAAGGCTGTGGAGGATGTTGAATAGTCTTTAAAAATACATTATAATAACATACTGCATTTGGTACTTTAAAATGAGATTTTACAAGATAATAGTAAAGGAAAAAGTGCCCAACTGATAAAAGGAGAGCTCATATTCTTCAATCCTAAGGCTAGATGAGCTTCATTTATGCATCTTAACAACAATCACATAGGCTGATCTTAAATTACACTGATAGCAACAGCTCCCAGAAGAGAAGAGTTACTCTCCCTGCATTGCAAGCCTGACAAGAGGAGGAGGAACAAAAGATTTCGAAATTACTGTTAAATTCACCTGATTTAATTCAAATAGATTAGCCGTTTGAGAAACGTTTCACTCTGTCAAGGAGACTGGAAGTACTGGAACAAATTTCTGCTTTAATGTTGCTATTCTCAGTAGAGTTTTATTGTTAAAACCTGGAATGTGCCAGAGGGAGCAGCAGTGTTCTCATGGTTTATTCTGTGGTGGAACAGTGCTGATTTTATTCAGGCCTTTTCTGGATTGAAGGTTACTTTCCTTTTTCTATTTATGTGAAAATATTTTATAATATATTTTTTCCATTCTGTTCACTGAAAAATAGCTTGAAGAAGTTCTACCAGAATCTAGGGAATTTTACAGAACTCCAACAGAAAAATGAATAGTTATATTTACATGACTTACTTATTAGAGGTCAACCCTTGCTCTGTAGCAACTTTGTAGCTTGTCAATCTAGGTGTATCTTTCCATTTGATGAGCTGAATGAATAGTTGGTATAGCTTCACAAGAAATCATGATGCATTATCATGCTTCACTGCTTCCTGAGAATAGCTTATGGAGAAAATCTGATTGTTGTAGGAAGAGAATGTAATTTACCATACTTAAATTTTCAAATTACATACTATAAATTACAGTGAAAAAAACAGTAAAAAAATATCAAAAAGCCTTTATTAGACCAGCAATTCTTTTTACCAAGCCAGAGCATGATCTCTTTTGAAGGACTGCTTCTAAATACGTGTGGGATCAGTGAGTTCACTAAAAGTTACCAGTATTTTTCAAAAAATGTTATTGTCAAGGGTGTAGTACATTGACATAGAGGAAATGAGAGGATAAGAGAAAACTGACTCGAGGCTCAAAGATAAAGGGCAAACTGATTAATAAAATATTTTCTGGTGGAATTGAAGTACTGGTGAAAAAGTTCAGGTTTAAATCAGCTTTTATTATTTATAAATTTCATGTGCTACCTGAATAAAAATGATGGAAAATTCTCCACTGAATCTTGGTTGACAGTAACAGCCCAAGCAGGTGCAGAATATTTTAAGCAGATAACAGGACCACTGAAATTGTTCTTTCTTGTGGTTTAATAAAATGTATTAAGACTGTCTTAAATGCTGGTAAGTGGAGAACATCTTTCTATGTGTTTTGGAACTCAGAAAGATGACCAGAATTTTTTTTTTCAGACTGCTAGGTGCCTGAAGAGTAGATCCAAAAGATAGTTTCAAATGTGATATATGCCAACTTAAATATATAATTACATTTGTTGAAAAATTATTATTTTTCCCCCTTCAGTATGTTTAATTTAGGATAACATGCTGATATTTTAAGTAGAGAAAAATGACATGAGGTAGTACCAGAAGCACAATGTTCCTATTTATTTAATCAGTACAATTCATGGATCAAAGTTCTAATCAAGGATAAAAGTACTACTTTGACTAGCAAATATGAATAACAAATTAGACTAGACTATCAATCAAATATAAATCACACTTCTTCAGAGGTCAACCCTTACTGAATAGTTCACTCTATCAACACCAAGAAAAGAGGTGGAAAAGAATGAGATGTGAAAATAGGTAGGAAAAAGGATAGGTGGAATGCACTGAGGTACTTTGAATATTTTCAAGTGGTACTATTTAATGTGACTTACTTGAGAGAAATGGTAAAGCTATCTAAAGCAGGAAGAAAGTAAGATCATCAGAATTATATTTTAATCATCTTCAATTTCCACTAAAACACTGGACAAATACTCCAGTAAATAATCACATAGATGGTACTTCAGATATGAATATTTTCCAGTATGGGTTTATCAAGTGCAAATTATGTTAAATCTATCTTGTTTCTTCCTGTGATATTTTATAAGAGTGGAGAAGAGGAGAGTATGCTACTTATATTGACTTCAGTAAGGCTTTTGATGCTGTTGCAGATTGTATTCATTAGTAAGATAAGAAAATACGACCAAACTGAGAGTACTGGAAAATCAGCCAAAAAAGCATACTCAGGAAGCATTTATTATTGTGCATTATCAAATTGGAATAATCTAATAATGATTCTTAAAATGTCTATTTTGAGCCTTGTACTAGTACATTTTTTATTTTTTTTTTTTAATGATCTGACCAATAGAAGAGAAATGGCATATTCATAATGCCAAACATTTTGGAAAGGTGGAGACCTTCTAGGAGATGGGTTCAAATGAAAAATAATCCTGACAGACTAGAAAAATCAGAGAAAAAATCCCCCACATGATTCAATTTTAAAAAGTCTCCTTTGCATGGGCATATAATGAATTCTTAGCACTGCGAAGAGGCACCACCTCAAAACTACTGGCTGCACAGAAAAGATCCATAAGAAAGGAATGTACTGAAAACTCAGTGTGAAAATGTCACATTGTTTTCAGAAAGACTGACATGGTACTGGGATGGAAAATGTGAGACTGTTAGTAAAACATGCAGCACAACCTTTCCACTGCACATATCACAAGTAGTCTACCCAGCTCTGGAACTGAATAAAAAATATTTTAAAAAAAAGGTGAACCTGTCAGACAATAGTGAGAGAATAGCAAAAAGACTGATCTGTGATCAAGAAAACATGGCTTAAAATGAAATACTGAAAGTTATGGAGTTACTAGAGGAAAAAAAGGAGACACAAGAAAACCTGTTCTGCAGTCCTATCTACAAGTTATTATTACATTGGTAATAGTCTCAGTGTTGTTAGTCCTATTTTGGACGTTTGTCAGAAAGTGGAATTTCTCATTACAAAGGTCCTAAAAGATGTCTACGGTGAAAGTGTAGTACACCTATACATACTAAGCACTTGCCCATTCTTGCAAATATTAAAAAATACTAACATCATATATTCCTTTTTAGCATCTATAGCAATGAGTAGCATGTAAAAAAGTTAGAAAAATAGATGCTGTCAAATATACATAAGGTGTAAATTGAATTAGATTTATTGAATCTATACAAATTAACAAAACCTAAGAAAATGATAATTTAGATAAAAATATTATATTGAAGAGTACGAGTGCATGCTTGTTCAACTATTCCATTTTAAGAGATTCACGCTACCAGGACTTGGACAACAGTTCACAGAATCACACAGAATCACAGAATCCTAGGGGTTGGAAGGGACCTCGAAAGATCATCTAGTCCAACCCCCCCTGCTAGAGCAGGGCCACCTAGAGTACATCACATAGGAACATGTCCATGCGGGTTTTGAATGTCTCCAGTGAAGGAGACTCCACGACCCCCCTGGGCAGCCTGTTCCAGGGCTCTGTCACCCTTACAGTAAAAAAATTTTTTCGAACATTCAACTTGAACCTCCTATGCTCCAATTTACACCCATTCCCCCTTGTCCTATCACTGGTCACTACTGGGAAAAGCCTAACTCCATCTCCCTGACACTCACCCCTTACATATTTGAAAACATTGATGAGGTCACCCCTCAGTCTCCTTTTCTCCAAACTAAAGAGACCCAGCACCCTCAGCCTTTCCTCATAAGGGAGATGTTCCACTCCCTTAATCATCTTAGTAGCTCTGCGCTGGACTCTTTCAAGCACTTCCCTGTCCTTCTTGAACTGAGGGGCCCAGAACTGGACACAATACTCCAGGTGCGGCCTCACCAATGCAGAATAGAGGGGGAGGAGAACCTCTCTTGACCTACTAACTACACCCTTCCTAATGCACCCCAGGATGCCATTGGCCTTCTTGGCCACAAGGGCACATTGCTGGCTCAAACAGTTCAGTAAAGTGGCTGCTTTTATCTCCAAATTGGGAGGCTAGTTTAGTAATTAAAATGGTACTAAGCAGAAAAAAAGCAGATGTTATTCTTATGAGAAGAAAATTAAACTAGAAGAGACACAGAGCACAAGACAACAGGTGGCAAAGAATACTAGGAGGAAATTATTGGGGCAGAATAAGCCATTCAGATTTCTCTACTAAAGAAAGATACTTGCTCTGCAGTACCTGGTGGTCCTGCAGCTCTTTGGAACCTCAGAAAGAACTGTGAATTTGGTCCAACTTCTTCCAAAGAGAGGGATTAAACGTCATCAAAAACCCACTTCCTTTCTAGAAAGCATTATTATTCCTGCACAAGGAAGCAGTCAAGCCTCTATTTGCAGATCTGGAAGAATGTTGCCCAAGAATCTTTTTAACCATAAAATAAACTTTTCTGGGATTATGCAGGCCTCAATATGCCTACTGCGGCAAAAGATACAAGTCTACACACACACACACACACACAGGTAGACGTGACATTTCTCGAAACAGACCAAATTATGCAAATGGGTGATGCACACGCAGTCCCTTTCCTTCAAGTCATTGGACATGTGGCCAAGTGAGAATTTCTGTGATGGCTATGCTGTACACTATTCCCTCAGCAGTAACTCCAGCATAGAAACCATAGAGACCTGCTGAAATTCATAGTCTTGAACTCTCAGTTACAAATCATAAAAGCTTAGTTCTGAACACTTTTTTAAACCTTTTGGCTAATCATATTTAAGGAATTATTAAAGAATCATATTTAAAAAGCTCACCTATCTAGAAAGAAAACTTAAACATTATTTTAACCATGTTTACATCTTCTGAAGACAATAAGGTAGAAGCACAGGTAGAACTTAAATACTTTGTTAGATAGTTATAGTACAACTTTAAAATGAAAAGTGATAAATGGTAATAATATCTAAAAGAAAATTAACAGTAGGGACATAAATAAAAACCTTGTTAAAACTTTTGGAAACTTGTGTTCTGATAACTTCCTTCACAGCTGTGCAGATCAGAATCTGCTCCGCTGAAGTCAGTGGAATTAGATTCAAGTGTAAAATAAGGAAAAAGTATATTTGATGATACCCCAAGATAGCAACTATTCTGTAAAATGAGACTAAATAAGATGGGAACAGTCTTTCACACCTGCTAATAGAAAAATTCTCTGTTATCTCTGGGCCTTCTTGAAAACCACTGAAGGTAATTGTAAAGGTAAAATTCCCAAGAGTTTTAGAACACCTGGAGTTATATTTTCAGGTAGGAGATGCCTGAAATATGAAGAATATATAGAAAAAAATCGGTGTACTCTTACTGTGAGGAAAACATGACTCTTGCATGTTTTTCCAGAATCTCTTCCTTACATTTGCATTTTAATGTATATACTTTATCAACATGCAATTTTAAATATACCCTTCCAAAAATTACCTATTGATGGGTTCCCCAAAAAGCCTCTACTGACTACAATGTGTAATTTAATTTCAATTTATAACTGAAATTAATTTTAAGTCCTGAGAGGAATAATAGAAAATTGCATTTTCTGTTTTTTTTTTTTTTTTTTTTATTTTTTATTAGTGACAATAAATTCATGCTGATTCTTTTTGAATTACATTTGTGGTTTTACTGATACGCAACTTTAACTGATAACGCTAGTGAGGCAGCAATAAGCAGTGTGAAATATATATGAATGGACTTATTCATGGTTTATGGTTAACTGTAACAAAAACCTAGTTTATTTGAAAAGCTTATCTTTTTCTAATGTCCTTTATTGTGTCTCCAAGGCTTGGTATTATATATATTAGGTAAAATATATGCTGCTCTTAACATGAATAGAAATTAAACCCACAATTTATTTATGGGACATTTTTATGGCCATATATATGTGTACTGCTAGTCATAACCCTCTATGAAACTGAATGAAAATTATTTGACTGTAAAATATGTTCCACCTGATGTCATATGGTTCGCTACAGTACTGCATAGACTGCATAAAAAATGGTCACCTCCAATGCCCGCAGTATTTCCAATATATAGAGGAATACATTTTCCATCTGTAAAACTTTTTTCTTACTGCTTCTTTTACAAGCTTTATGTTAAGAACTTGGACTTCAGAATATGAAATATAATATTGTACCAATTTTCTAAATAGCTTTTGATGCAGCTCCACCTAGTCTCAGAGCTTTCTTTTTCACTTTCAGGTAGCCCTAGGCTGAATGAAAAATCTAAGGTCAGGCTTTTCTCTCAGACAGCTTGACTTTGCATCCAGTATCTGATATGTTTCAACACTAGAGAAGACCCAAGCTCTTAGGCTTTGAAGTTCTGTAATATGTGAAAGAAAGCCCTAAGGCAATACCAGAGTCGAAGTAGTTAAATCTGTTCTAGATAGGTGAAGCAATATCCCATAACTACCAAGGGAAAATGTTAGCTTCCTGTTGTTCTGCACCAGAATATCCTCTCATGATCCCTGTCAACAAATTCAACAAAACCAATTGAAATTATGTCCTTTGTTCAACATGACTTTTGTTTAGAAAACCAGTCATGTTACTTCTGGAATTTAAAAAGCAGTTATCCAACATAGAGAGAAAGTAGAAGCTGAATGCCTAAAAACCCACCTTGGATGCTTGGAGAAGAGGTATAAATCAGAGAAAGAAGGAAAGCCATGCCTCTTCAGTGTTCTGCCCTTTACAAAGCATATTGTTGCTCTGCTTAGCCTCTTCAACTCAATGGTCCGTGAAGTCTAATGTAGTTTCCAATTTCTTGTAGAAATTGCTGAATTTCTACTTGTCCATGACAAAACACTCTTTGGGAAAAAAAAAATATATATAAGGTATGAAATTTATCCACATGGATAATATTGAAATAGAATCAGTCATCCAAAATGAAACTTCACATGAAATATGTTCATTAAGCACTTCTGTATCTTAGAGTCTTCTTTTGCACAGAAGTCCATAAAGAAAACTACTAAAATGTGAAAAAAGAGTTGGTGTCAGATTTTAACTTTTGCTTGCTCTCAACTTTTTTACTGTCTCTAATTTCATTCTCTGCAACTGTTTTTTTTTTTTTTTCTGCCTTCATTTTCTGAGTTTATTAGGTAACTTCATCTTCTATTTAGTTTTGCTTGTCCTCTTCCCTCAAAACTATTTATCAGTCTTTTCACTTCTTTGAGTGTCATATTACTAGAGTCTTTCAAGAACCATATAATCAGATACATTTCATCACATTATACCCCTGACTGAAATTTATGGAATATGAAGAATAGTTGCAAAGAATATTTTTTATTATTATAGGAGAATCACTTACTTGGTTTACTAAAGATATTGTTATATGTATAAATTTAAATTCCAAACATTCTGCCTTCCTCTTTTTTCCATAGATAAATACACACGCTTTCATCTCATATCAATAACAATTTCAGCACTGGACATTTCTTTGGGTTCTTTCCAGGGTTGTGTATCATTTGCTCCCAGGAGGTTTTTAACTCTCAGAAAAAGATGTGTTTATTACTTAAATATACTGTATGTAGAATTTCTCACCGAGAAATAAACAGAAACTGTATGGCACAAATGGACTTTATCTTATGCTAGATGACAGTTGGATATTAGCAAGCATATCCACTGTTCATCCTTATTTTAATAAAAACCTCATGTTAAAAGACTGCCATTTACTTTTTCTTTATAAAGGACCTGAAGATGAATTGTCTTGAAAGCATCAGTTGCACTTTTGAATCATAAAACAAATAAAGCCTAACAACTTACACATAATGATTTCTTCTAATTTGTGCCTCCCCAAAAAAACTGTGTTTTTGTCACTTTGAACTGAAAGTAGATCCACAGTTTCAAGGTTAAACTGAGTTATTAACCCCTTAAAAATAGTGTTTATAATGAAAATATGGACAGACCATTAAGTATAGTGCTGCTGAAGGGCAAGATCTAAAAAATATTACTGAGGATTTTCTGTTTGTTTTTAACACAGTGTTATTTTTCTTTTAGTTTGCAGACACCTCTATCACTCTTTTGTTTTGGAATAAGACAGTAAAAATTAAACAATTTCACTTCTTATAGGTTGAACTGGGTTTGGAATTCAATGAGCAGCATTTAGTTAATAGGTGAGGAACAACAGTAAAATAGACTCAGGTAGACTGCTACAGTTAAAAAAAAAATAAATAAAAAGAAACTAAAAGTAGCAAACTCATTAGATTTTTCTCATATATTTCTTTTGGAGACGCTATTTTTTTATCAGTTTAAATCTAACTGGCTATTAATTTCTCCTTTCTTCCGAATTGCTTTTGAGATGATAAGGAAAATAATGAGAAAATGCATCAATTTCTTTGCTATATAGATCACTGAGTCATTAACATACAGCTCACAGAATAACATGCAGGACTGAGGAAAAGTAAGAGATCAACATCATTACATTATCAAAGCTGCCAAATCTCATTATTTCCCATATCAAAATTTCTGGCATACTATACAGAGCTCTGTATCCAGAAATGAAGATATGGGCAGGAAAATAAATTTTATCAATTACTTTATGTTCCTTTTAAATTTTACTATTGTAAGCCCAGCTATGTTTGACCAGCTTTTGTTCTGTCATGCTTTCATAAGCTTAGATACAAGCTCTTAAAGTATTATGAAAAATAAAGGAGCTGAAATTAAATGCCACTGGAAGCCAGAATGCTAAGTGAAAAGTTAAGGTAATTTAATTTCTTCTAGATTAGCAAGTTCCATTCTAAAATTTGATCAGTTTCACTGACTTTTTAGACTGCTGATTCACTTGCTAGATAATGGTAACACATGCAGACCACCAAGTCAGCCATCTAGATCTAAACTATCATAGATCTTTGGGATCTGAGTCACCAGCCAGAATTGCTTCTCAGAGATAAGTGGATTTCCCTAGGTATGCAGTGAAGATGTATATGAATCCCACAGGGCTGTGTATTCCATATAAATTACTATTCCACACTTCCATAAGTCACTATGAACTACCCTGAAGATACTGAGCATTGTTAGGTTAGACCAGATAAAGAATCAGTTATGAAAATACACAACTGTCAAAAAGATCCTTTCCCTGGTGGTCATGAGATATGCAACATTATGTCGTACATAATCATGCATATCCTTTCATATCTATGTTCATATCCTATCAAACAATTGATTACATCCTTAAGTAATGTGCAAGTAGATTTATTTAATGCAAAACTTTAAAGAAGCTTGTGTCTGACCTGAAGCATGCCTGGATGCTTGAGAGGCATAAGTTCTTGAGCTGCCCTATGTTCTGCTTCGGGGTGCATGTTACTTTCTAAACACCCAGTCCTCCAAGCAGTTAATTCTTCAAGCCCTATTGGGGAACCTAAACAATGTCCCCACTTTCTGCTTCTTTCAAAATGCTTAATTCTAAAGACTTTCTGAAATCATCTGACAGATCTGAGGTCCCGTAATTCACAATAAAAAATTATTTAATTGAAACATTCATTACAGGCCACCTCCCTTACCCTCTGCTAGTTATTTAAGCAATGGGTTAGTGTTTCAATTTCTCACCTAGATTGCATAGACTTCTAGGTTAATTTTCATTGTCTGTATGACAATACCCAAACAACTGATTTCTGGAAAAGTGCTCAGGCTACCAGATGGGGTTTCAGTTTTAGGAAAGGTTGAAAGCTCCTCCCTTTGAAGTCATTACTTCTTTCATTCCTGAACAAGATGTTTTGGCTAAAGCAACCTTAGGTGCATAACCTGACGTTTAAATACTTTTTTGGTAAGAAGGATGAAGACAATGGCTAGCTGTTCCCAAATCTGTATTTTGAATAATAGGAATGAGTGTTATTGGCAATTTTTTTAAGAAAGTTTTCAAGACTTAGACTCAGAAGATGACTTGAGTAAAAGAAATCACAGCTATGTATTTGTTTTCCCTTCTCAAATTCTCATTTTTCATTTATATGGAGCCATTTTTCAGTTCAGCTGAGTTTAAGGTCTTCTTTCTACACACATTCCCAATATATTCTGTACCTCTGAGATTATACTAGATTTAGATAATCATGTTGTTTGGCGGGTTCTTATTAGGGAGTCACTTTGGGAAGATTCAGAGGAAGAAGTAGCTCATAACCACAATAAAATGAGCTAGGCAAAAAAAAGCAGATCTGAGTGGAACAGGAGGACTGTTTTTTCCTTTTTTTTTTTCCCATCTGCAAAATGACAGTATCAAAAACCACAGCTCAACACAATCCCCATCAATTCTTTCTTTCAGTCTGACATAAAAAAAAGAATATATTTATTATTGGTCTTTATTTTTTTATTTTCAAATATGTCATTCTTTTAAACCAAAGATCTTTTCTGTTAAAACTGTTTCTCAGCTTTGATTTGGTTTAAAAAAATAACAATATTCTGTCAGATTTCCTTCTCAGCGTATATACTTTTTCCTGAAATATTTAGTAATTCAGATTGTTGTCATTACAATTATGTATGGTATATATAAAAATAGACTCTCACATCAGTTGTATTGAAATATGCATAACTATTATCCAGAGAAAAATCTCACTTTTGAAAATCGAATTTTTAACAAGTGCAATTTCTAAGTCAGGTATGGTTGTGGCATTTGTTGCAATATTAAAAGATTTTAATCATTTTGATGAACTGAATCATGGCATTGGAAACAAAATCTTGGGATTTTCCATATATAGAAAAAATGTTCCAGATAAGTCCAGAGTATACTTTGGCAGTCTCTAATAACAACAGAGAAAAATTTTACTCAGTAATGACAGATATTTAAAACCCAAAGAAGACTCAGCTTTTCCAGTTTCTTGCAGTGTGTCGTGGTTTAGGGTNCACTCTGTGAGAACAGGCTTCTAACTTCAGAAAGTGCTGTTAATTAGAAGTACTGAACTGAAAGGTAAAATCACTGAACAGAATTAGTCCTGTTTTCACCCAAACCAGGACACAGTGGTACTGCTTTTGCCAGTATTCTTTCCTCATCAATATTTTTCATTCTTTGTTACAAAATCTAATTTGTCATAGACAAGTTGCTTAATTAAAAGTAATCTTTAGTGCAAACACAAAAAGGAGTTTCTGCCTTTCTGCAGAAGAGAATAAATGTAATGATGTGCATCGTCTATCTAGATCATATGACTAGTGACAGAAACATTAATTCCAAGTACATAGCTATTTCAGACACTTATTTGCACCACATTAGTGCATGAAGGTCTATATTTCTGTAGAGTTATGGTGACATCAAGTGGCTACCTAAACGATCCCTGCAAATATAGTAATATCAATATATATTCTACAAGTTGGAGTAGAAGTCTATATAGGAAACTACCAACAGGTAATATTAAGAATATCTTACCTGTTTGATATATTAGTGAACTTCCAGTTCCATATGATGGATTAAAATCTAAATTGCAAATGTATTGTCAAGATGTATATCACTAAATGCCATTAGTGAATACCAAACAATCACATTTCATTCTTGAGGTACAGTTCAAATACAAGGGACTGAGACTGAGATGAAAAACAGTGCTCAATATCAAATCATCTGAGGTACTCTCTTTTACTTTGTGTTAAAACATACCTGAGTTACTCAGTTAGCTGCTGTGCACTCATTAGAAAAATTGATAGAATGATAATTATCTGCTGATAGGATTTTTGTGATTGAGTTAACAAGCTAATATCTACAGCTTTAATTGCATGTTCCAGTTCAGTGACAACATAGCCTCGTAAAGGTAACAAAGTTCAATTTGTTCTAGTGTAGGCTGATTTCTTTAAAATTCCCTGATGTCAAAATTTACAGTTCCAACACTTCCTAGACCATGGCTGGTTCATGAGTATGAAGATATGCATTTTAAGAGTCTCCAGAGAGTACATTTTCTCAACCACCTTATTTTTCGCTCACTTTCTTAATAGGTTGACTTCACCACCACCTCTCCTACAGTAAGATCTTTCTTCTGTTTGCTAGCCTCAGCCCTTCAACACAAGTGCAATGACTTTGATCACTCACCATCCTCCTTCAGTGTCACATCAGAGTTTCCTGCTTCAAGGCTTGCTTGAGCCCACTTTTTTGGGTGGCCTCCAAAAGAGGTTAGCTGGGGAATAAAGACTCAATATAAAATCAATAAAAGATGTGATTTCTGTGGACCAAAAAGGAACTACAGACTAATCAGAATATTGCTTAAATGGTAGCTGAGAAGTATACAGGGAATACTGGATTGAGCTTGGTTTAATGTATATCTACTGATAGAAAAATTACAAGTTAACTTACAGTTTAATATAGGGGCAGTATAATATGGTGTCTATATAATACTGACCTAAGTCATAGAACAGGTGTCAGCTCCTTTCTTCAGTTTGATGAAAGTCTTCAACACTGAATATCTTACTTGACTAGTGCACGTTTGTCAATATATTCTAATGACTTCACCTTTATGGGTGAATCATATTTACCTGAAACGATTTTTATTTCTGTATGTGTGTATATAGATACCATTGTTCTTCTTCTTCTTGTGTGACTCTCAGAATACAAATTATTAGCTCTGATACACCAAGCCTTATTTGCAAGTTTAAGATGCAAATTAAATTTTAGTAAAGAAAAATTCTGATTTGACCTGTATATTCTTTAGTGGTGACTCTCATAAAAATGTTGTGTATGAGAAACAATATGGGACAAAAATCACAAGGTTGTATTGCTTTGGAAGATATACAAAATAAAAAACATTAATCAGTTTGTTCACAGGACTATTTAAACCAGAAATCCCATTAAGTGCTTAAATTGATTTACTCTTCTCTCCCCAAAAATAATATAATAAAAATCCTCAAGTGTCTATTAAATCAGACAATAAATATATGTAGGTAGGCAAAATCCTTCGGGAAAGGAAGGACCTTAAGGCCATCTGATTCATATTTCATACCTCTTCCATTTCTCCATCTTTTTTTTTATCCTTGTTGAATTTCATACATACACAATGTCATAAAGTGGTGTTGGTTTGGATTCAATTTATTTTACTAAAAATAATAATAATAAAAAACCAAACAAAACAATTCATATGAACTGAGGCCAAAATAGTCTAGTGAGATAATGTTTTTTTCATTTATATTCACTGCCATGTCTCTCCACCGAAGTTAATGCATTTTCCCTGAAAGGTAATTCATTTCAATTTAAATCAATACAGTATCTTTAAATTAATGCCTTGCAGAGATGCCATGTTTGAACAAACAGTGGTATATTTGTGAAAATCACAAATTTGATTGGTAATTGCACCAAAAAAAAAAAAAAAAATTGTTTCTAAACAGTTGAGAGCATGAACACAAACAATCCAGATTTTGTTTTGCTTTGATTTGGTATTCAGGGGGTTTATGAGCTTTAATATAGAGGAGGGAAGGAATAAGCTATTTATATATCTTAATACAATTGCCTACAATTCTTGCCTAAAAAAAAAATTAAACAATACTTTCATGAAAGGAATGACTACTTTTTTTTTGCTTTTTTTTTTCCCTATTCTTTTTAACACAGCGGGGAAAAACAGCACAGACTGGTACAGGAACCTAAAAATCCACATTGTTTTAAACCTGCAGTTCCTATCTGAACATAATCTTTCAGGTAACACTTAATGGGGGCATACAGGGATGGGAAGAGGGTGTTTTTAATTTGTCCATTCTTGTTTAAGACAAGCCAGTAATGTGTGCAGCCAAACATAAGGAAGGAGAGCCCCAGTTTAGAAAATATTTGACTGACATTCTCAAATTCCTCTTGAAAATAATCTAAAAGAATTTTCCTCTGATCAGGGCTTTTTCAGTCTGAAAATTAACAACCCCTTTGAGGGATTAAAGGGATTATAAAATGCTGGAAGATGTCATGTGAGTTGTCAATTGTTCAGTTCCTTTAAGGGCATAGAGGAAAACAGCAACTGCATTTTGCTGGCTAAAAATGCTCACACCATCCAGAGAACAAGTAAGCACCTTCAGTTGCTGGCAGTAGCTCAGCCTCTTAGCACAGGAGAACAAGCGGGTTTGCATATTTATTGCCAGATTTGGTGGTTACTAAGTGCAATATATTCATAACTCCTAATAATTGCTTGAATTTAAAGGATAAAAACACCTAGCCATTATTTAACTTTTTCAGAAGCTTTAATTTCCAAAGAGTTGATCCTGATAGAGATATATTGAAAGTAGAACATAAACTACAGCAAGGGTTTAAATTAAGGTCCCCTAAATTTAGATTTAAATCCTCTAATCATAGGTTACTTAGCATTATTTTGCAATTATTTGCAAATAGGGATTTCCAGGTCTGGATTAAGGGAAGGGACTACTGGAAGGGACTCTTGCAAATGAGGAGAAATACCCAGAAAATGTGCATACAGAAATATAGGATGAGATTCTCTCTGAATGTTGTTTGCTAGCAGCAGTTGGTTTGAACTCTCCGGAGTTCAAACACCAGAAGGTAAAACATTTTCTTAAAAACCAATGGTGTATTCAGAGGAGTTTGCCCAGCAACCAGTCTAAGCATGTAAGAAGTACAAGAGTCCATCTATGGACAAGGCAAAAATATGTATACATATATATGTAAAAGTAATCATCTTCTGTGATCTTAACAATCACAGCACAGTAAACAACACTGCACATAGTAGATGGCAGTGACATTAACATTTTCTGAGATATGTAGGTAGGGATAAAAGGACTAGAATAGGCATGTTGCCTGAAAAACATTGTATTCTACCATCTTTTAGATGTCAGTTGTCATACAACCTTTCCATGCCAGTATTATTCAAAATAATGGAACTACCCAACTTTACATCAGATATTTTGAAAGACCACTCTGCATAATGTTAGGACTTGAGCTAATCAGCTTGTCAGATGCAAGTCACACAAAGTTTCAAGTATATGCTTCATCATTTTTTTCATACTATTATCTCCTTTAACCCACCTTAAGTTCATCACCCTTTTCTACGAGAGAGTGCAGAGTGATGCTGATGTGAGACATATTTAAGAATTTAGCCATAAGTATTTTTTTTTAGTTACTCTAGTTTTTCCTATCACTCTATCTTCCTGTGTCCAGTTCATTATATGAATGGGTATTGATCTTTAAATACTATACATCAAAATCTTCCTGTATGCTTTTGATAGCTTATTTATTCATTTTATTTTTTTATATATATATATAAGCCAGAAGCACTTAACACAGCTCTTCCTTGAGATACCATTAAAATATTCTAAGTAAGGTAAACGTGTAAGAGAGAATGCAGACATTTCTAAAGGTTATGATCTATGACAATATTCTTAGCTTTAAAGTTATTTTAATTGAATTAATTGTAACATTGAAGAAGCTGAATAACGAAGAGAGATCTGACTCTGAATGTATTAAAGGGAAATATTTGACCTTTTCAATATGTTATATTTTGACTGGCATTCCTTTCTGTTGGAGCCCTCTTAATAATATCTTATTTTTTTTCCCCATGAAAAATAAAGTAAGTGTGTCAGAAAAGCCAAAGTACATCTGAGATAATTGGAGAGATTCAAGATGGAAAGTGTGCAAGTATATGTGTACACATTCCTCCATAATTCAGAGGATGTTAACACAGGGGATTCATTTTGTTGGCAAAGCTTTTAGTGAAAAGAAGAAGCTAGACCACATTAAACTTAGTTTGTGATATTAGAATGCTAATTTCAGGCTTATTTTTGTTTGCAGAATCTTAGAGAGGTCTTTCTTCAAACATTTTTTTTTTTTCTCTTCTAAAGACTATTCCCTTCTATATACATGAGAATAAGGAACATTTGTAATGTCATTCAGGATATTTATTAATAGATCTGTCTGAAAGGTAAGTACCTTTTATTTTATTTTCCCTTAGGACATTTTTTAACTCAGTATATTTTCTCAAAAAAAGTAGCAGGCTATATATTTACCCCAGGATATAAACTTTTCTTCTACCTCCTCCTTTGCTTTTATTACTGGGTACATGCTCTACCTGTTCTCATCATGCATTTTGCTGTCCAGCTCCATGACCCTGCATTTTTATGTTATTCATTCCACAGTGCCTTGAGGTTTTGGGGTCTCTTGCTCCTCATTGTTACATGCATTGTACACTAAAAGTTAGGTAAATGGACAGTCATCAGTCCACAAGAGTTAGCCCTTTCTCCCTTGGAGCTTACATAGCCTTGCTACAGTCTGAAGACTTTAGGAATAACTCCCACCATATGCTGTAGCTGCTAAGGGGAAAATATCCAAGTGGCAAATTGTCTCTTTCACCTTTGCAGTACTTCCCTTATTTAGCTTTTACTGGAAAACTGTACCGCTAAAACATTTTCCATTTTTGCTTTTGTTAATCAAAAGCAAAATGAAAGCAGGTAATGTGAGAGCTCCTGATGTTTACTGGTTTATTGCAAATACCCAATTTCACTTTACATGCATATCTTCCCTAAATCCTCAGAGGTTTGGAATGGTATATTCTACACAGTCAATATCTCTTTCTGTAGTGCTGTAATTCTACGCAAAACCAAACCAGAATTTTGTTTTCTTATAGAGGTGAAACTACTCTTGAGGCAAAAATCTGGGCTTGCTTTCAGCTGATGAAGAGTTTGTTTGTAGGATACATAAACACAATATTTCTGGGCTGCTATTGCATCTCTTTAACCTCCCTGTAAATTGTTTAGAATAAAATACTCAGATTTTCAGTTTTGATATCTGATCACTTTTTCTCTATGAGTAGTTTAAAGGTCACTAAGTGTTTTGAGTTGGTTCAACTTAATTTATTGATATTTCATTTCAAAGTGTCAAAACATTCACAAAAAAGCCTCAAAAAATGCCTCTGCCTTTATAGGAAGGATAAATATATTGCAAATAAGTTTCTAACTTCATTTCAAATTCTTGTCTTCTGGACTAAGTAGAAAAACACTTCACCTTCAGCACAGCACCAGATCACTTTAGCCTCTTTGAAAATGCATTTCAGGAGCCTTGATGGATCTCTTGCTCAGCAATTGGCCTTGGGAGAGTATACTTTTTATGGTAAACCAAGTGCCACGTGCAGTAATCTGTCAGAAACTGAACAGCAAATGTAATGAAAAGTTGAAACAGATCATTAAGCATTGTGACATTATTTGTGAATTTGGCACTATGAGAGAGAGATTTTTGTCATGCATATGGCTGATGTTGATCTGAGATTATAAATGGGACTGGCTGTATCACCAGTGAAGAGTTTTGAAGCACAGCTTAATCTGGAGTTTACTAGGCCTCGCTCTGCAGCCTTTTAAGATTGGGACTGATAACATCTCCCACATAAGGTGCTCTGCTGATGCCTTTCCAATTGCCTACAAAGCAATTTGGAAGGAACCTAGCTTCACTTTTATTAACCCCAGAGATCTCTCCATTTGTTTGGCTTTTCCAGTCTGTATCTTCCTTTCTCTGTCCAACTAAATTGACAGAGCAGAGTCCTTTTCCATATAGAATGTGTCTTTGCAGGAATCCCTTTAAAAGGTTTAGCACTTAAGAAAAATCAATAGCGCTTATGATGTCTCGCAGGATTTCCCTCTTCTGCACGCTAAATTCTCGTCAGACTATTATTAGCTTGGCTTGAGTTGCTGTTGGAAGAAGAAAGTAAACATTGCATCTTAAAAGCACTCATGTGGCATTGTACTTGAATAACACCTATTGTTCCTAATTAATTTAGTGTAACTGTCCTGTTGGTATATTTAGAAAGAGAAAGAAGAGCTGTGCAAAATGCATTGCAGGCCCAAAGCCAAGTCTATCTCTTATATACAAATCCACAATGTTCATTGAAATTAAATGAGCCCATAGAAATACTGATACTTAAAATAACTTTTAAAAATACAAATTATTTTTCTCAAATATACTTTACATTTCAAAAACAAACAAGAAAAAAAAAAATAAAAAAACCCAAAAAAAAAACTGAACAAAAAGCCTTGCAAGATTAACCTGTGATTTATTGCAGGAAATAAAATGTAGAGATAAAAAAAGGGGAGTGAAAAACTGGAAGAAAAATGACAAAACCAAGATACACTAAAATGAGGATTCTATGTCAGGATCTTCAGTAGGTTATTCACAGTTCAGTCTTTACTTGTTTGTCATGCAGATCATCTGCATTTCTATATAAATTACAAACATGACAGTTTGTTGTTCTTTGTTGTATTAAAAATAAACAGGAAAAAAAGATATTCTTTTTACTTCCTTTTTTTTTTCATTTTTCTTTTTTATTTTTAATCTCAATATCATGTCTCTGTGGTCAGAACAGCAATGTAGACTTTATGAGTCCATTTCTTATCTCCTGATTTGTTTAATGGCCTCAAATATTCAAATATTCATCACCACACAAACCAACCTGATTACCAGAGTACTGGTTACTTCAGCAGTGCTCATGCACCTATGAAGGGGTGGAGAATTTCTCATTCTGCATGTCAAAGTTTTTGTCTTTAAAATAAAAGTATTATAAAAGATGTTTCATTCTAGAATGAGAGTGCATGTATGTGTATGATTCTGTAGTCTAGTGATGATGAAATACCATCATCCTGGTCATTCAACACTTCTGTTTGCAATCATCCATAATGATTGAACAGTCTTTGGAGATGAGTCTATAAACTGAGTCCACATCGTCTTCCAGAGTTCCAAGAAAAAAAAATGCTGAAAAGATATGATCAGTTAATGAATCTTGGTTTTCTTTACATATTTATTTTTCTGCTTAGTGAAGTCAGAGTTTTCCTTCCCAAAACAGTTTGGTGCTGAGGCTTTGTTATGTCTATATAAATGGGGGAAGGTTAAAATTCACTGGGCATAAATGCAAGGCTCCTGCAAGGTGAATGCTCTGTCCTCACATAGTAGTGGAGGAGTCTCTCTTCCTCTGTTGAGTTTTAAATGTATACATTTGTATGAGGCCCTATTTTAATAAAAAACAGCTGTCAGAGTACACACGTATCCTCAAAGGAGATAAGGAAAGGAAAGCCTAGCTTTCTAATTCGTATTTTACTTGCAACACTAGACACCAGTTGATATACACAGTAAAAGTACATTGAGACATTTTCTGTGACCTATCTGTTTATACCTACAAAGCCATCACACTTTATCAGTTTATCAGTCATGCTGCTGCAAGAGATATTCTGTGCTCTAAACCTGCTCTGTGACATGGAAAAGAAAAAGGGGTCCGGCAGTAGAAGAGTATTTTAAAACAGGTTACAACTATTTACATTGGCATAAGTGAGAAATTTGAGGAAATGGCCCTCTGTATGTTAGAGAAAAGACATATTGAGAAGGCTTCACAGATGAAGAAGCTGTAAAGTAGAACGACACCTTCAGTTTATTTATAGCCTAAATCTAGCATATTTACTGTCAGACTAAAGTATAGGGTGAGTTTTCCCTCTAAATCTGCTTCCTGTGGAGCAACATATTGTTTCTCTGTCTCATTCTACTTTTACCATCAACACTGGCAATCTTCTTAAACATAGAAATGACTGGCATTTCACACCTACTCTGCAAACTCAGTCAGTTTTAATATTTCCTATGCTAAAGACTGTAATGTGAAGCTTGCCCAAGAGAGTTCTGAAGCTGTAACTTCAAGGATTGTGATCTTTCCTTTTGCAGTCACCTTTGCTGCCCTACAGACAAGAAGAGTTTGGTTTGACCTCAGTAGCTTTGGGATCAGTTTCTAGTCCTTTCATCTGTTATCTCATTCTTTTCTTTATAATATACAAACTATATCACCTTAGCATTAATGTTCATCTATTCCATACTTCCTTCCGAAGTACATGTGTCCATACTGTTCTCTTTCTTTGCTCCAGAATGTCACAGTGGTCTGCGACATTCTTGACCATCTCAGTTTCAAATTCAGATCATTTTATGAAAGAACCCTTAAAAATAATATTGATTTGTTCTTCTTTATAGACTTACTTGAATTGTAAGGACTCAAAATAAATCTGTTCTGTGACAGAATATAAAGATGCTCACATTTTTGAACCTGTAAAATAGTTGAAACCACTAAGCTACTAGGATAGAACTAGAGACCAGGGAAGGTCTGGCTTTAATCACTGGTATTCAATAGCCACAAAGTTACCTAAAGGATATTCCTGTCATTTAAAGAAGAAAAAAAAAAATATTCAGTATATTCAGTATACAAAAGAGCATTTTGGGGGGAGAATTATGCCTTAAAAAATAAATCAAGTGGATGGTAACATCTTAAACCATAGTTCACTGTGACCAGTTGTTGTGGTTTAACCCCAGACAGCAGCTAAGCAGCACTCACTTGCTCACTCCTTCCTCCTCCTAGTGGGATGGGGAGAATTGGAAAAAAAAAGCAAAACTCATGGTCTGAGATAAGAACAGCTTCATAAATAAAAATAAAATTATACAATAATGAAAACAAACCAAAACTATTTTAATGAAAAGGAATATAACAAAAAGAGAGAGAAGTAGAACTCAAAAAAAGAAGTGATACACAATACCATTGCTCACCACCTGCTGACTGATGCTCAGACAGTCCCTGAGCAGTGATCAGCACCTCCTGGCCAGCTCCACAAATATATATACTGAGCAGGAAGTCCTATGGTATGGAATATCTCTTTGGTCAGTTCAGGCCAGCTGTCCTGGCTATGCTCCCTTTCAGCTTCTTGTACCTCTCCTCTCTGACACAGCATAGGAAACGGAAAAGTCATTGGTTTAGGATAAGAGCTACTTAGCAACAGCTACAACATCAGTGTGTTATCAACATTATTCTCATACTAAATCCAAAACACAGCACTGTACCAGCTACGAGGAAGAAAATTAACTATATCCCAATGGAAACCAGGACACCAATGATGACAATGACATGTATCAGACAGAGACGAACTAATTTCTTTAGGTATCAAAATCCCAGTATATGCTTGAAATCCATGCTCTGCTGTAGTCATTTGGATACTTTCTTCTGATATCAAAAAGACTCAGGTTTTCATCCCAGAAGTAAACTTTGTGCATGTCAAACAAGAAAAGAGTAGACACCTCTAAAATTATACATTAAAATGTTTCTGTTTATGAACACTGTTTTATTACTTCTAACTCCAAATTTTCAGCACAGTCCTGATAGCCTCAGGAAATCTAATTTTCCAAGAAGTGTTAGGAAAGTCTGATTTGCCTCAGGTAAGACTATGTAGCTAAAAAAAATATAAATCTTACTCTTTCTGTGTATCATCACATCATGTTCATGTCATCCAACCATGTTTTTTTTTTATCCATCTTTCATTTTTAGTATTTTAGGCATATTATAAGGTAAAGATTTCTTCAAAATTCATCTTCTACATGTACGAGAATAATAACTGCTGTGTCAGTGTGCCATGAAAAGATCTTTTTATGAATATCTCTCCAGATAATAAACTATTAATTCCTCTTGAAACTTCTTCTCCAAATAAACTTTAAATCAAAACACAAGATAGGTTCATTTTGCTTAGATTGATACCCAGTATCCCTATTAATAGAGAATTTAACATGATGAGTAGCCGTTGGTTAGAGAAAACTGAAGTATATAACTGAGGTATATCAGCAAAGATATTTGAGGATAATTCGCCCATGTCCAGTGATATCAACACATCTTTCAGAGTTTTATGAGAGCAATAGAGAAAAAAATAAAAATAAGTCAAAAAACCAAGAAGTAACTGGTTTTTCATATGTAACATCCATCTCTCTTTTTCTTGCATTCAGTCAATATATCAGTTAAGGTTAAAGACTATCAGTATAAATTTTGTGCTAACTGGCAAACTGATTTTTTTTTGTTTTAAGATTATTTTAAAATCTGTCAGGCAGACAGTAGTCAGCCTAATGCATCATTGAAGAATATCTCAAATTATGACACAAGGTTGTGTGAAGGAGTAAGTCATGTATCATTTTCCTTGATGTTGCAGTATAATATAAACAATTTACAAAAAATACCTCTGAGTTTTTTTAGGTAAACTGGAATGGGCTGCTCTGCATCTTTTCCAGTACAGAAGATGTGAATTCTCAAAATGGCTTTTCAGGAGGTTGTTTTATATGTATTTATATACTGTACTGCAGGAACATCGAGTTACCTCTCAGTGATGGACACTGCATTTCCTTTACAAATGCTTAGGTTAAATAGAAGTTATTAAGCTTTATTCATCCACAAATCTTCTAATCAGATCAAAGACTGACCAAAAAAAACCACCTATACCCCACCAAGACAGAAACAGGAAGAGCTCCAAACAAGCACACAACAGACAGGGAAATTAAATCCATTGGGAAAACCTTGTTTGTTATCATCTGCCACTGTTCTGACCACTCTGATGGGTAATCATTTTGCACGGTTTTTCCAGATATCTTTAGCCCTGTGGGAGAGATGACAGTGTTTTTCATCCAGTCTTCAGTATAGGAAAAATTGTGGTCAAATATTCACAACTGCCAACTTCAAAGCAATTTTTCCATGGCAACCATACCTCAAAAGCCTAGAGTTGCAGAACTTGCCAATTAGCAACTCCAAAGGGGGCCATTAGCTCCTTCAAAAACATAGCGGACACTGTTTTTTAATCACTGGTTCTTTTCAGCCTTACAGCAAACACTACATGAACACTAACCCTGTAAGAAGTGTAAGGCTGACTACTTAGAAAGAAGTTGATGATGCATGAAAAGAACACCACCTATCAAGCTCCATTTTTTAATAGGGAATAATTATTCTCAGTAAATCATCACTTCTAATTTATTGGGTTTTAATTAAAGCAAGTTGTATTTTCTCATTATTACCAATGGTAAACCATGCATACTAGCCACAGAATTTACTTTCAGTAGGAGTTCTCTGTTATACTGTTGCTTGGGAATGAGCAAGTAGCATAAAGCAGGAGCATCCACATAAATAGGGACATATAGAAGGGACTGCCTAGCTGTCTAAGGCTTCTGTTCATAAAGAGAAGACAAACTGGAATAAATAAGCATATTAAAGATAAGAAATACAGAAATCAAGGACACTAGCTCTTTAGCTTGTAAAATCTTTGAGATACCTCTGAATTCTACGGAAAGTTATGTCATTATTAGCCATGAATTATAGAACTATGTTTATTTAAGATTTTCTTATAAATAATAAGTAAAACGCAAACCTCTGTAATTAAAAAAAAACACCTATATTTTCATTAGCTATTTAAAACAGTTATTTCTTTATTCACATAAATTATACACCATGTCCTTTAGAGGTCACATATATTTCAGCAATAGTAGTAAGGTAAACATGAACTTTACCCATTCATTAAAATAGGATGTCATTTGTGAAGCCCAATTGTTCCCATTACCATTTACTCTGTAGCACTGCTAACTAATTAATCACTTACCAGCCTGTTATAAAACCCCAGTTATCCAGCTCATCTCGTGCTGCTGCCTATGTTCATGCCACTTTGACATCTGGTGCATTTGAAAGGAATAGCTGTGCAAATTTTGTTCATATAACCAAGTTCATATAAACTAGTTAGGGACCTCTCCATGTAACAGAGAGGTATTTTCTTTTACATAAATTTGACGTTATTTCAGAAGAAATGAGGCACACAGGGTGTTATTCAAAACCTGCCTGACCTGTCCAAATGTCAATGCATAAGCTGGCTGCTGCCTGGATGTCTGTCCCAGGAGACGCTGCGTGGCAGAGAGCATCACAGGCTACGATGCTGCTGTGCTGTGACTACCTCTTGAGCCCAGGTAAAGCATCCCAGACTCCTTGTCAAAAGTGTGAAAGATGCAGACCACAGCAAGAGGCTGTGTAACCAGGGCTAAATGAGAAAACCCTTGAATCAGAGCATGAGTCTTGACAGATCAGGAGAGTAATGGGAACAAAGTCAGACCATGTTTTAGCAATTTAAAGATCAATTCATACACACACACATTGTCCTCCAGTAAAAACTTACTGTAGTAATAGCTGTATTCATCAGAAATGTTGCTAGTTAAAAGTTTCTAGTACACATATTTAAATAATTCCAGTCTCTTAAAAAGAAGTTCAGTGGTTCTGAAATTCTGAGTACTAAACCATAATAAATAATGCTTCTTTTATTATCATCTCTAAGTAAACCCAGAAATTTGGGATTGTGAGCACCTCTAAAATGCTATTATATTTGCATGCGCTTGTTTGTCCACCAAACAAAGCCTGACTTATAGAATCAGCTACATGTTTTACAGGTAGGTTCATCTGCCAAATACCAGTTGATACTCTGACATACACACTCTCTCTGAAGGAAATCTGATGAAATTTCATGACAAAACCATGACTAGCAAAAAGCCAAAGACAGCCATGTCTAACTTGAGGGAAAGGTAAAAATTGCCTCACAAGGTTTCCACTTTAATAAGGTTCTAATTCATGTGAGCTAGTCACTCTCAGACAATAGTAAAGAAATGATTAATAAGAGAGATTAAATAGACCAATTAATTTTTTCTTTTCTTCTCATATTTGTTTTGGAGCCACAAAGATGATTAAGGTCGTGGAGCATCGCTCTTATGAGGAAAGACTGAGGGAGCTGGGGCTCTTTAGCTTGGAGAAAAGGAGACTGAGGGACGACCTCATCAGTGTTTATAAATACATAAAGGCTGAGTGCCAGGAGGATGGAGCCAGACTCTTCTGTGTGATGCCTGATGACAGCACAAGGGGTAATGGGTGGAAGCTGAGGCACAGGAAGTTCCACGTAAATATGAGGAGGAACTTTTTCACTGTGAGGATGACAGAGCACTGGAACAGGCTGCCCGGGGAGGGGGTGTGTGGAGTCTCCCTCTCTGGAGATATTCAAAACTCACCTGGACACATTCCTCTCTGATCTTGTCTAGGTGATCCTGCTCTGGGAGGGGGGTTGGACAGGATGATCTTTCGAGGTCCCTTCTGGCCACTGACATTCTGTGATTCTTTGATTTATGTATGTTCTTCCAGAAACCATGTTGAAAAAAGACACAGTAAAGAAATTTTTAAAGAAAGAAAATACTATGTCATCTTTTGTTTGACATGTACAAGATGTTTTTAAAAGTAGCAGTCATGGAAAAAAACAGCAAACTACTTGCAAAACTAACAGTGACAAATTAATAAAAGATAGTATCCTGACATTGTGGTGGTGGTCATTTGTTGGGATTTTTTTGCTTTGTTTTGTTTTGGTTGGTTGGTTTAGGATTTTTTGTTTGGTTGGTTTGTTTTTTTTTTTGTTAGGGTGGGTGTTTTTGGTTTTTTTTTGTCTCAGCACTACATGAAAATCCACCACAAAATTATCTTCTGAAAGATATGCTGCTTATATAAGCAGTGTTGGTTATGGATGTCTTCATAGTTCAGATCTGTGCTGCCTTTGTAGGTCTATTNAAAGATGATTAAGGTCGTGGAGCATCGCTCTTATGAGGAAAGACTGAGGGAGCTGGGGCTCTTTAGCTTGGAGAAAAGGAGACTGAGGGACGACCTCATCAGTGTTTATAAATACATAAAGGCTGAGTGCCAGGAGGATGGAGCCAGACTCTTCTGTGTGATGCCTGATGACAGCACAAGGGGTAATGGGTGGAAGCTGAGGCACAGGAAGTTCCACGTAAATATGAGGAGGAACTTTTTCACTGTGAGGATGACAGAGCACTGGAACAGGCTGCCCGGGGAGGGTGTGTGTGGAGTCTCCCTCTCTGGAGATATTCAAAACTCACCTGGACACATTCCTCTGTGATCTTGTCTAGGTGATCCTGCTCTGGGAGGGGGGTTGGACAGGATGATCTTTCGAGGTCCCTTCTGGCCACTGACATTCTGTGATTCTTTGATTTATGTATGTTCTTCCAGAAACCATGTTGAAAAAAGACACAGTAAAGAAATTTTTAAAGAAAGAAAATACTATGTCATCTTTTGTTTGACATGTACAAGATGTTTTTAAAAGTAGCAGTCATGGAAAAAAACAGCAAACTACTTGCAAAACTAACAGTGACAAATTAATAAAAGATAGTATCCTGACATTGTGGTGGTGGTCATTTGTTGGGATTTTTTTGCTTTGTTTTGTTTTGGTTGGTTGGTTTAGGATTTTTTGTTTGGTTGGTTTGTTTTTTTTTTTGTTAGGGTGGGTGTTTTTGGTTTTTTTTTGTCTCAGCACTACATGAAAATCCACCACAAAATTATCTTCTGAAAGATATGCTGCTTATATAAGCAGTGTTGGTTATGGATGTCTTCATAGTTCAGATCTGTGCTGCCTTTGTAGGTCTATTTTATAGATGATGTTGCTTCTTTTCTACTGTGAGTGTGCTTCATAACCCATGGGAGCACTGGACAAATGAGTCCTTAGGAAAACTACCACATAGACTGACAATAAGCAGGTAGATAAGATGAAATCTCTATTTACCACAACACCTCCCTCTGATGATAACAGTTCTTCTCTAGACCCAGCCTTAGCTTCCCTCAGTATGATACAGTAGAAACAAAGAAAGATAAAATATGAGACTGAAATTTTGCAAACTGTAAACCACCACATCTACCCGCTCCCC